>JAOTRH010000002.1:2633504-2658975 GCA_034768845.1 Heliamphora exappendiculata
GAGAATTTAATTGCCACTTATGGCAATTGAATTCAGGCTGTGACCCTTCCTCGTCTCTGTCTCTTCCTCTTCATCTTTTGGGACCTCAGAGCTCCCAGGAAAAGAACAGAGCACCTGGCTCTGCCTCTTCTCCTTCCGTGAGCCTGCCCTTACCTCTTACTCTGAGTGATGCAAGAACGTGCCTTTTTAATTTGTGGAGGGTATATGCCCTGAAATCAACAGCCACTCAAGCTGTTGGTTTCCAGGCTTCAATTGCAATTGAATGGCCAATCCAATTGTAATTGATCCAGCTAGTGAAATTTGAATTTCTATGGCCAATGAAATTCACAGATTTCAACACTAATTAGATTATAAAAGAAAAAGAAGAAAACTAGGGCTTGTTCTCGTTGCTCGTTGCGGCTGAATGAGAATTAGTTGGGGATTGGAATAAAAAGTGAGCTCTTATTTTTTAGCTGGGTTTTCACAGAAAAAATAATATTTGACTCTTTGTTTAGTAATTGAGTTGGGCTATATGTAGAAAATTATATATAAACCTATATAAATGTTTAAAATTTTTAGGGACCCTAAAAATTAGTCTAAAATTGGGGGGTCAAAAGCAATGGCTTTAATGACCTAAGGCTCAGCTTGATTTGTTTATACCAACACGATCTAATGCATATATAATCAAAAAACAATAGTTGAAACAAGTCATAAATACGATGTTTGAAGAGCTGCTCGGGCCAATGGGGACTTGAAGAGTGCTCGAGCGCCTATTAATGCTTTGATAGGTTGTCGGTGATGGATTAAATAATATGTGAGATAATTCTATTAGTGCAATTTGCCGACGCCAATCTTGTCACGCGTCCAACTCCAATTCAATGTCCCCTTTTCAAGCTTTTATGCAACTAGTTTTGGTCTAGAATGATTTTTGGGAGTACTTAAAAATTTTATCAGCATTAAAGAATCTTGAAATGAGTTATTGAAGATGTCTTGATGACAGCTTGAAGCATCGGTTGAATAGAGGCTTGAGCCTAGCATCGAACTAATAACTTAAATCGTATTTTCTCTCTTGTACTTGAAGAGAGACTTGAGCATACCTTTTAACTAACAATTTAGAGCCGAGCGAGCTAATATGGATTCAATAAGTTAAAAACATAACCAAATTTACATTTATTAAGATGATGCTTATAAATTTAATTTGGTGTCTTCATATCTTTCCTGGCATGCAAGTTTTTCACCATCCTCATTGGAGTATGAATCTCTCTTGAACTTTGAACCTCCAATACACAAGTGGAAATTCTTCTAACCTCAAAGATAATGTGCAAGAATTCTTCAAATTTGTGTAGTTCATGTTTTCCAAACATGGACCCTCAATAGTAATCCTATGATATCATGACAAATGACAAAACAATCAAACGGTAGTGACATGCAATGGCCGAACGAAAAATCTAATCTAGAGAGAACACTAATTAACTTATAATAATAATTTTTTTCTAACCAACATTGTTAAGACTTAAACAATTATTAATATGTATAAAAAATTGTAATCTTATATTTGTACAAAAATTTGTGACAATTAAGAAAAAAAAATTTATATTTATTTATTTTGGGTAAAAAACATATTGATCAAATCAATTAACATATTATAGTGTTAGCTCAACTGTTTTTAATTGACTTGTTTTGCCCATTTGAATACATTGCAATATTTGAACTCCTCAACAATTTTTATAATTTATTTTTTTAAGAATACTATAATTTATATAATATTCGAATAACAAAATGACATTTTATTGTATATTAAAACTTTTCTCATAAGTAGCAAATGAATAAAATCTGTAATTAAAAAAATCGAACAAAAATCCAAACCAAGTAAATGTTTTAAAAGGATTATCTTTCAAAAATTATTATTTTAAGACCCGTGGTTGCAAATATTATTGTAAAAACTTAATATAATAAAATAATTTTATATTGAGGAGAAACATTAAACAAATTTTATGAATGCATATATATAGTTCTGTTTTTTTATATAGATAATAATATGCCTACAGAAAAGTGAGGGGGCACATGTCCCATCTGGTCATGTATTGACTTCGCCACTGGTGACATGACATCTGCGTATGATGATAGATGGTGATGACACAATAAAACTTGCAAAAATGTTCAAAAGAAAATGCTTTAAGTCACTTGAAACATCATATATTTAACAAATAAAATAAAAGTAAAGCACCATAATACAAATGATAAGTAAAAAATAGTAATAAGATGGCTTAAAAAGGCACAAAAATATATGTTCACATTTTGTTGAAGGAAGGCCAGCATAGATACACTAAATGGTAAATGCATACAAATTAGTTTGTTTGTACATCTATTATAGAATGTTTTTTTATTTTATTTATGATTGTACTTATATTTAAATTACCAAAGTCTCAATTTAAAATCTTAAAATCACATAACCGTCACCTTCTTTTCACCCTCTCACCTCGTCATACTCCTCCCAACCTTCCCCTACCCTTTTCACCTTCAAATCTAACACACAAACAAACTTAAATGTCAACTGATATTTAGATTTTACCAAAATTGCTCTAATTTTTTTTTTTCGATTTATGTCGATGAGAGAAATTTTTTTTTCAAAAAAAGTTGTGATAAAAATAAAAAATAACTAAAAATAATGTAAATATCTCAAATAAGACTAATATTTTTTTAATTAATTTGACTTAATAAATTTAAATTAATTTGTTTAGAAATTTGTTAAAAACCCTTTTGGCCTTTTTGGTCACCTCTCTCACGGTGGTTGTGGGTCAGCATTAATAAGCGATGGAAGACCCTCGGGGCGATTTGACGACACTGGATTTGAGATTTTATAATTACTAGTGAACGACGTGCAGAACTTGTCCATTTATAATATATAATGGTTTGTAATATTAATATTTATAAATAATGAAACAATATATAATGTTGATTAATAAATTAAATATTTATATACATTTATCTAATATGTACACAATAAAATACAATAAATAATTTATCTATAGAACAAGATCAAACATTTTATGTGCAGAATAAGAATAAGACACTACTTGTTCGAAATTCATGTAGTGGCATTCGAATGTATATAGTCGTGATTTCAATTTTTATGACCTGATAACCTTCAATTGTTGTTAAAGATGACTTTATATTCAACGCTATCCAACACAAAGAGCAAGTTTACAGTATAAAAGAAGTAATTAAACTAAATATTTTATAGTAAAACATCATATTTCTAATCTTTACTGCACTAAAGAGAGAGAGAAAAAAGGGAAAAAAATTTGAAAAGTAAATAAAGAAAAACATAAGGCATAACTAAAGAAGTACATAATGTGGGTTTAATGCTTGGCTTCAGGTAGTAATAAATGGTTGCCAGCAACTGCGCTTGTCACCCCCACTTTTTAAAATCTCATAAATAGCATTCTCAACCATTTTCAAAAGTATCTTATTCAAACTTTTTAAAAGTATCTTTCAGACTCAACATCACGGGTCATTGAATTCACTGTCACATAAGTTAAAAGTAAAATTCTTAACATAACCACCACAATTCAAATTGAAACTGTCTTATTTATAATTCATACCCAACAGTGACCAAGTAGTAATCCACCTTACGACCAGGAGTTCCGACGGTACAGTAACCTCAATTCTCAATGCACGGATAACAACGTGATGAAAATGAGGGGCACTCTCTACCAAGTACGAGTGGTATGTACTGTCCGGGACTTAGCCCTCAAAGTCTTTAAGACAAAAATTCCCGCTCAACGGAAAATTCCCCCACAGAGAGAACCAACACCCATAATTGGGCAACCTCCCATATCAGGATATAAAACGCCGAAAACCCTTGTAACTTGGCACTTTGGAACATCATCTCATAATATCGATGGCATTTTTCAAAATATTTATATCGCAAACACATGTTTTTCAAAAGGTACAGATAGCATATTTAGAAATATCATAGCATTTGAATAAAAAATCATGCTATCACAAATTTTCATACTTCAAAACATGGATATAAAATAAATTTAAAATATAATTTATGCATTTATGTTCAAAATAATACTTAAGCATCTCACCTCGACTTAGGCGCGACAAAACTACCTTTTCGTTCCTGATCTTAACTTCTTAATCTCCCGATGATAAAATCTCAGTGCCTAAATCTCAGTACCTAGCAAAAAACCAAACCCACATGTAAGTGTAGGGTTTTGCAAAATTTTTATAAATTGGTTGAATTTTCATAAAATGTTAATGTTAAGAATTCATTCCTTAAAATGCCTATTTTTGTGAAGAAGCTTGATTTAATTTAACTAAAACTTATAAAAATATAAATAAAAATCTTTTATTCATTTTAGTCTCAAAGAATAACATTTCAAATTTTCTAATTTTTATAAAACTTTTGTCATTTGAGTTTTTGTTTAAAATTCTTATTTTTATAAGAATTTGTTATTATATATATATATATATATTAATACTGTTATTTTTATTTATTTATTTATTAATATATATTTTTTATAAAATACCTTTGGCACTTTTATACTTGTGTTTAATCAAAACGAGCAAGCAAGCAATCCCCTTTTTCGTGCCAAACGTAGCAGCCAAAATAATACACAGCAAGCATAAAACAGACTATTGCACACACACAGTAGCCAAACACACCTACACAAGAAAAACCACACACACACTTCATTCATCCTCATCTTCTTCTTCATGGGTTTAAAATAAAAAAAATGAAAACGAATGGGTGGTTCCTAGTGGTGGTGGTCGTGCATGGAGGTGCTCGGTGGTGGGGGTGTCCGAGAGAGAGAGAGAGAGTGAGAGAGAAAACCCGGTGATGGCCAGAGTGTGCGTTGGCGCCAGCGGTGGTGTGATCTGGAGGTGGAGTCGGTGGCGGGGGTGGCGTGGTTTGACAGCGCCTTCGGGGGAGAGTTAAGGTGCAGAGAGGGGGAGAAGCTCTCAACTTCTTCTCTTCTTCTTGTTATTATGTTTTTTTTTTTAAATAAAAAAAATCTCTTTCTTGTAATTTGTGTTGTGTGAAGACAATGGCTGAAGCGTGACCTCTATATAGACAATAGCATAAACAGGTGGCTGGTGTGGTGGCCATTTGCATGCTAACAGCGTGACAAGTCGCATTTTCTTGTACATTTTTTTTTACTGCGTGAAATTTTCTATATAAAATTTAAAATTCAAAAAAAAAATTTCAAAACTTCGGTGTAGGTTTTTAATGTATTTTTATGATTTATGGTGTACTCAGAATTTTAACGAAAATTTTCTAACTCTATATTACATTTTTATCTCAAGATTCGACTACCGGTATTGTTAATAGACGTAAGATTTTGAATTTCATTTTCAAAATAGATTATAAAATTTTGTTAGAAATTTTGATTCGAGTTTCTTTACTAATTAATTATTAGTTATTTATTTTTAATAATTAGCTGCCGAACATTGTATTATTTTAGAAAGCTTGACCAGCTAAAAAAAATTATACTATATACGTGTCTTATTTTTATTAATTGTTGTGGTACGTGTTATTACGGCGCTTATTTTCCATCTATCTCCCCCCCCCCCCAACACACACACACACACACACACAACTAAAGATAATAAGTTGCTATCTTATTATGTGTATTATTTCCTTCAAGTAAATAATAAGAGAGGATGGTTAAATCATATTAATTTCAGAACAAAGAGCAGTCAAAATGATATACAACAATAATAACAATAATTCATTAACACGAACACACAAAAAATACATTTCTATTTGCATTTGCAAATTTTCTATCTTTTTTGGGGAGTCTGTGTTTTGTTTTTTAATTTTGTGTATTTAGGTGGTTCCTTGAATAGGTACTAAATTAGGACAAATCTGGCAATTATACTTCGAAAACAATGCATTAAGCGATGAGCACAGAACATGTTTCTTACATTTAAGTGGTTTCATATATGATAGACTTTGTAAGTATTTTTTCACACATGGAGTTCCCGATAGGTGATTCAAGGTATCCAGAGTTTTGTATTTTCTAAAAACTCTAGTTGGGGTAATATTTGGTAGTGTGCAAGAAGAAAAAATCGTGACTAGGTAAAAGAACGTTATGACTCAAAATTTTGGGTTATTTGGGTTGGGATAATTGAGGTCTTTTTGAATTTTTCTTGTGCTATGTTTTGAGATTTTTTTAGACTAGATTTTGTTGGCATCTTGCCAACAGTAGCCTCGCTGCTTTGGGTTTGCATCGGTTTGGTAAGTAGATAGGTTCTTACTTAGTTGAAGATATATCTCTAACATATATATGATTTTTGTTTTACTTTTAGTAAGGCTGTAATTCTAATAGTTAGTGATTTTTTTTTTCAAAAAAAAATCTCAATTTAGGATACAATTACTCTTCAATCTAAGATGTAATTAATTCCATGAAAACATCATCAACAACAACAATTTTTACAAAAAAAAAATCCAATAAGTGGATCTTGAAACCCATAATTGGAAGGTATGACCCACTATTAAAATTCAAGTAGTCTGAAAAAGGCAAGTTAATATGAAGGAAACAAGAACTAATCATGTGAAACTTAAGAAAACTCACTTTGAAGTTATAAATGAAGTGTTACATTGTAAACCAAAATCAATATACAATGATACTCAGAACATATATCTTGTATAATGAAATACCTAAGTATATCGAAAATTGATATGACATATAGGTGTTGAGCTCTTAGTAATAAAACATTTGACCAACAAGATTGTTAGTAATATTCTGAGTCAAGTACTTTTCTTACAATTAACAGATGAGAAAATAAAAAAATTCAAATATTTGGTTCTATTGAATCATAAGACAAACATGACAGCATTCAAATTGTATCATGTCTAAACAGAACTCGCTGGTTAACTTAAACCAAGTAAAATACCAATAATTAAAGGAAATCCCAAAAAGAATACATAGATGAGCAGAATCTCACTTCATCCAACACCCCCAACTCATTTTAGTTGAACATGAATATGTTATCATTGGAAGTTTTATTTTGAATCCTAATTCCTTTTTTCACTCATTGGAAAAGCTGAAGAGTAAACCTCCCAATTACCCTTTTGGGTCTTTACACTAATATGGCGAGGTTCAAGAAAAACTCGCGGTGCATTCATTTATCAAACGATTGTTTTTTAATTTTATTTGCCTTAAAACTTTCTTTCTTTCTTTTTTTTTTTCACTCTTAGCTTTGCTTAGAAAAACTCACGATAAAGACATTATAGAATCACAACTCACAAAAAAAAAAAAAAAAAGTTTCAGCACAATTATAATATTGTTCTCTTCCTCACTCAGAAAAAGAGAAAAAAAAGCAGAGACTGCTAAAGAAGAGGCTTACTTATTCCTTGAAGTATCTTTCTTTAAACAAGATTGATTTTTCAAATTAAAATACAATTGTAATTATATCAAACACACAATAGCAATTGAAAGAGTTGTTTTGGGAATTGAAAAGCATTACTCTTTTGCTCATAAATAATAGTCATTGTAGAAAATCATGATAGACAATACAAGCAGGAACATGCAGAAAACAATAACAACTCAATTTCATTCAAAGCATCCATTAAACTTTTCAATTGCAAAGCTAGAATGCTGATAATTTGATTCAGTACAACATTAAGACAAGCCGAAGTTATTTCCCAAGTTCTACTGCAAATCAATGTAGAGCTTGGGAAATAAATAATGCATTGTTTCTTTGCTGAATTTTGCATAATGCAAAGATTGGCCAATATTCTTTTTACTTAAAATAATTTCACATTTTTTATAATTTTTATTATGCAATAGATATTGAACCCGCAAAGGATAAGATCTTCCCCCGAATCAATGTTCAGGCCTTCTGCCATGTACCTCCAATTGGCGATATATATAGTTACATGGTTCTATACTAAAAGATTTGGGGTTCCAGCATATTAAATTTCAAAAGTTTGTATTTAGTGTCCACATAGCATAAACTAACGACTAGTCCAAATATTTATATATAAATGTGGATTTGTGCCCTTTGGAGTCCAACTCAATTTCACTTTTTTCAATCACTTACTGTAAGAATAGATTCGCCATTTAACGATATTAATAACATCTTTTTGGTGTTTTCTTAAAAAATGAGTTGTTCCCAATAAAATTTGCTGGAGAGAGTAAATACACCAAACA
This sequence comes from Heliamphora exappendiculata, assembly GCA_034768845.1. Classification (NCBI taxonomy): domain Eukaryota; kingdom Viridiplantae; phylum Streptophyta; class Magnoliopsida; order Ericales; family Sarraceniaceae; genus Heliamphora; species Heliamphora exappendiculata. Next base: position 2,641,655 of record JAOTRH010000002.1, read on the forward strand.
TATTTTTTATATTTTTTGAAAAAAAAAATACAAAAAAAAAAAGCAAGACATGAACTATAATGAGCTTCAATATGCTTTGGATGGCTCAAATGATAGTTGAAAGCCTTCAGGAGGTATTCTTCAAATTGAACTTTCAGAATGACTTTAATGCAGTTCATTTTTTCTTGAGCAGTTAAGTCATGACCAATAGATAATAGTAAATTACTTAGAGGGTGTTAGTTTAAGAATATTTTTTCACTTTTAGCTAGTAGTTTAGCAAAGAGTTAAGAAAATTTAAACAGGTGTAGTTATTGTATTTTACTTGTAACTTCTGATTCTAAATCAACAAATACATTCTACTACTTGAAATTATAAATTTACATTTTGAACAAGTATTTATAAAATCTGCTTTAAGCCACATCCACATTTTTCCAGCAATAGTTATTAAGTTCATAATTTTAAATACATCAAACACCGTTTTAAACACATCGCAACTATTTATTTTAAGGGTGGACTAATGAACAAAACTCAAAAAATACACTTCACTAATGCGCATAAAACTAGTCAATATTAAGAATTGAGTAGTCACATGCACCAAAAATCACAAACTATGAAAAAATTAAATGGCAATTTAGGCATTGTTAACCAAAGGTAAAATCGACACTCAAAATACAATATTTTAACAAAAAGCTCATTTATATTTGGATTTATTCCCAATGAAGGCAAATTTTTTTAGACAACACAACTAAACAACATAAGAAAGCTAAAGTTTAGAATAAGTTAGCATATCAAATTAGAATAATAGAAGCATCATACTTATTAAAAATATATCTCGACTTACTTGACCCGTGGAGTTGTGAGTTTCTTGCTGAATAGGCCCTTGAAAGTTTTGGAAGTTCAAATTTCTCTTAGATTTCGCAGGGGATTATGAGAGTGACAACCTTCGGACTCAATGTGGAAGCAAAGTTAGGGTTTTTGGATTTTAAGAGAGAGAGAGAGAGAGAGAGAGAGAGAGAGAGAGAGAGAGAGAGAGATGGTACACCTGGGAGAGTGACGGAATCGTCGAACGATGGTGGCGGTGGCTGCGTTAACGGTGGAGCGGTGGTGCATGGTTGCAAAATCATTTGTGACGTCCTTCTTGAGAGATGACGAGCACAGAAATAAACTCAGAATTCCTTCGTTAAACAAAGAAAGATTTTCAACCAAAACGTTGACGTTTTTGTCTTTTCTAAGGGCAAATTTGGTATTTACTTAAGGATTAAAGTGGGGACGATTTGAGGAATTGGCAATTTATATATACGTATGGATGGACAAACCCTAGCCCCTTGCTTCTTCATCTCTCGTTCTATTTCGCGCGTGCAGCTGGGCACCACTACAAACCACAACGCGCTATAGAATTGCACAAAAAATCGAAAAAATTGATAATTCGGTCCGATTCGTACCGTTCGGTCCAATTTTTTTTGGGTCACAGTTCGGTTTCGGATTAAAAATTTTAAAATCCGTTGAGAACGGCCTGATTCTCAATTCTGAATTAATTTCATGGTTTCAAACGGACCGGACCGGATCAATTATATTTAATATTTAAATATATATATATGTATATATTATATAAATATATAAAATTGATGCTTAATTCCTATTTCCTAACCCTAAGTCTCTCTTCAGTTCACTTCACGAACGCCTCTCAGGCTCTCACTGCGTCTTCTCTATTCAGTCTTCACGAATCACGCGGACCTTGTCGCCTCACTCTCAGGCGCCGGCCTCGTCGTCAGTCCACTCCTTCTCATTCGCCGACCTCGTCGCCTCCATCAATACACTCCCTCTCAGCCGCCAGCCTCGCCGACCCTTGGAGTGTCTCGCCGCCGCCTCCACGCCTCACTCAGTTCACGCCGGACGCCGCCTCGCCGATCCTTCGCGAATCGCCTGTGACCACGGCTTCAGAAGCTGTAAGATTTTTTGAGCTTATTTGGCTGGATCTAATATGTCTTTCTGGATCTAATATCTCGCCTCCTCCTCGCCTCATTTGATACATGTTTGTGCATGCGTGTGCCTGTGGATCTGGATCATTTAGGGTTTAATCGGAATCTTATTTGGCATTACCTTGGTTTAGGGTTTTACCATCTGGGTGTTATTCTTGGCCCAAAACAGATGGGTTTTGATTTCCTGAGCATGCGGGTGTTCTTGTATTGAGCTTTGGGTAAGGAACTCCAGGTGTTTGCTCTTATGTCTCTTAGTTCCTTTTCTGTTCTTTTTGTCCCAACCTCTGGGTTTTATGTAACTAAATCTTAGTTGCTTGAAGCTTTAAAAATAGTTTTTTAGTTGCTTCGGAAAACTTAGTTGCTGGAATGTCTTAGTTGCTGGCTGGAGTGTCTTAGTTGCTGCAATCTTAGTTGCTGGAAACTGGAAAGTCTTTTTAGTTTTTGCTGGAATGTCAATTACTTTTTTGTTGATGAAATATTAGTTCCTGGAAAGTGTTGTTGCTAAGTATTGTACTGGAAAGTATCTTACTTTTTAAAAGTAGTTTTTTCTTTTTTGTTGAAGTTTTAAAAATACTTTTTTGTTGAAGTAATAGAACCGTTCACCGGATCGGAACCGATCCATTTTCACATATCGGTTTCGGTCCGGTTCCGTTTTCTTGAACGGTTCGGACACGGTTTCAAAAAACGTTTTCACAGCTTGGTTCCGGGTTCCGGTCCGGTTCCGTTTCTTGAGCGGTTCGGACACGGTTTCAAAAAATTTGGAACCGTTGGTAACGGTCCGGCTCCTGGTAACTGGACCGTTGGTAACGGTCCGGTTCCTGGTTTCATAAGGAACCGGTCCAATTCGGATCGTGTGCACCCCTAACGCGCTACAGCTTTTTTCCATCAGTCTCTGTTCTGTTGTTGCACGCTCGCCCAAAATCTACGCACAGTGCAGGGAGAGAATTCGATTGGTGTGAGTGAATAAGTAGCAGAAAAGAAAGAAGCGGCCATGAAGCTGGATGTGGACGTTCTAAGGTACCTATCCAAAGATGATTTTCGGGTTCTCACCGCCGTCGAGATGGGCATGAGGAATGTATGCCCCTCTCACTCTCTCTCCCTCTCTCGCTTTCTTTCCAGTAATTCTCTAATTATTTTCAACTTCATTCAGTTGTGTTCTTCAACATATTTATAGTCTTCCATTAAATCTTGTGTTTGGAAGGTTTTTTTCTTCACTATTTGTTTAATTTTTTTAAAAGAAAAAGTCTAAGTACACTAATGGCCCTGTTTGGTATAATTGCTCATTGCTTATTTTATTTTAGTAATTTTTTTTTGTTATTTAGTCAAATTATTATTGGATCTCCTATAACAACACCAAAAGCACGCCGAAATGAACCTGTACTGTCTTAAGAAGACAAAAGGAGATTCTTCCCATTTTCTTGAAACTAGCATCTCATTGAGACGGTTGAAAGAGTAAATTTTTTTTTGATCAAAATGTAGAAAAAGTTCACAAAAGCCAAAAATAAATCAATAAGTCAAATTTATGTTGCTTATTTTTGTTTTTAGTAAATTTTTTACTTTTAAATCAAAATTTTTTACTTTTTTGGTTCATCTTATCGAGTCATCTTGAAATCATAAAAAAAAATTAGTCAAAAGATAAACAAAAATTTAGAAAAGATGAGAATAAGCAAAAACTACAAGATTTCCCAAACATAGCCATTTTAATCATATATCCAATCACAGATTAGTGTTTTTTAAACAACGCATGTTCTTATCTGTAAGAATTAGTGGTATGTGATTAGTAGTTCTGTGTTCTAAATGTTTGCATGTAGTCGAACTGTTTTCTTAAATGAGATTAATCATTAGTGGCTGCCATCATTTGTGGGGTTAAAGGATATCTGATTCTCCTCTCCGTGTTTTATTTTAGCATGAAATTGTACCTTCGGAACTCATCGACCGCATTGCCTCCCTCAAGTAAGCTGTTCTTTCTTATTATCCATTTATATCTTCTTGATTTTGTTCGGCAATTAGCTTAATCAACAATTTATCTTTTACATATTTTTACCAAAAACACAAATTTGTTGCCTATTTCCTTTTAAAAAATGTGTTTCCATATGATATATACAGGCATGGAGTCACTTACAAGGTGTTGAAAAACTTGCTCAAACACAAACTGCTACATCATGATTCTTCCAAATGTGTGTCATTCTTCATTCATAACGTATACTGACACTTATTAAACTGTAATGTATCAAAAACTTGCACACCCTCCTGATTTTCATTTTTTTCCCTTGTTACCTAGATGACGGGTTCCGGCTCACCTACCTTGGTTATGATTTTCTTGCAATTAAGACAATGGTTAACCGTGGAATTTTTTCCGCTGTTGGTCGTCAAATTGGTGTTGGGAAAGAGTCAGGTAATACCAAAATTCTGTCTTGTTTTTCTTTTCACGCTCTTCTATGAATTCGTATGTTGTTAATGCCACTTAGCAATTCCAACATTCTTCTGTTCTAGATATCTTTGAAGTTGCTACGGAAGATGGTACAGTTCTTGCTATGAAGTTGCATAGGTTGGGTAGGGTTTCTTTTAGAGCTGTCAAATCTAAGCGGGATTACTTGAGGCATCGGAGTAGTTTTAATTGGCTCTACTTGTCCCGGCTTGCTGCTCTCAAGGAATTTGCTTTTATGAAGGTTATTTCATGCCCATCATCATCTGCCTTCTTGATTGTTTTATGTTGGTGATTGTATTATGAGTCCGCATGGGTTTGATAAGTTACATATACTCTGCTTGAGCAGGCTTTGGAGGAGCACGGTTTCCCTGTTCCAAATGCTGTGGACTGTAATCGGCATTGTGTGGTTATGTCGCTTGTCCAAGGTTATCCACTGTAAGAACTCTCTTGCAAGCGCTTTTATGCTGTATATGTCCATGCATCTTACTTGTTGTGCTTCTCTAAAATTGAAAGATGGAAAATATTCTTAGCATTTGTTTTCATTTCTAGGTTCCATCTAAAGCCCCATTTTCGTATTGCATTTTTGATTGAACATAATGATGATCCAATTTGATGAAGAAAAAATTCAAGTGAACTGAAAATAAAGAAAACATTTCTAGATGTTGTTTATACATTGCTTCATAGAATCAAAGATTTTTCACTAACCTGTCTCAATTTATTCAACTATTCACTTGCTTTTTGGTAAAAAATGTCCATAAGCTTAACAAAGATAAGTCCAAACTTTTTGGTCGAGTCATAAGATTTCAAAATCAGTTAGAAAAAAGAAATGGAAAAAGAGAATTTTATTAGTTATGGAACAACATAGAGTTAGGTTTGAGAAAAAGAAGAAAAAAATGAGCATTTTAGGACAAAGTAAATGGGGAATACAAAAAAATGGTAGTTATCAGTGAAGGAAATCAAAACATTTCTATTTCTATTATATGAACGTGATTTACGTAATTTTATTCTTGTTCTCTTCTATTTTTTCCCTTTTTTGTCAAGTAGTTATATTCTTATTCGCTTCTTAGTCGATCCCTTGCTTCTTCATTTAAATTCTTCTATTTTTTCCCCTGTCATAGAATGGGCCTGTCACTACACTAGCCTCTAAATTACTGCTAGTTCCAAAAGATCAATATTGAATTTATCTCTGTCTCCGTCTCTCTCTCCCCGTTTATATATGTATAGGTACATTATGAACCTTTTAGGGGATGGTGCTTCCCTTCCCAACGATCCTTCATCACAAGTTGTGAGCATTGGCGCTAGTGGACCCTTATGCAGTGTGTTATTGGCCACTATGTAATCTTATTGTCAACAATTGAAAAATTGATAAACCTATATTAGTTGAAGCAATGAATTATTTTTCATTCATACAAAATAAGTTAAGATTTCTTCTCATGGTATTACGCTAGACTAGCTCATTTCCTTCAATTTTGCTTCTAAAGATGAGCTCAACCTAATATCATCTCAACCCAACCCATCAAATCATGGACCCCACTCTCGGGGCTGTTGAAGACTAGTATAAATATTGGAAAACTTGTTCAAATATAACTTAAAACTTAAAATGCTTAGGGTAGGTTTTCATTATTATATCTCGACCATTCATCTACAATCATGCCAACTACGAACTAGCACTTCCTTTATGAGCTTATTAGTCAAACCCCAATAAATTTACCTATGCTTTGTATTGTGACCACATTTGTCAGTTCTATAGATCATCATTTTATTTAATTCTACTTGTTGGAGAGTAAATATCGTTTACTTGTAAAAGAAAAGGAAAAGATGGAAACAATGGTAAGTACATTCTTAAAATTTTTGGTTTTTGACATGGTTATAAGTCAGTCAAAATTGTTACTTATTCATTTTCATTTATTAGGAAGGATGTCTCACAATGATCCATCCCATGATGCATTTACAATCTTCTATTTAGCTTATCGACCATAAAAGCTAGAAGTGAAGCATGATCCTATACAATAATTGTTCATCTTTTAGATATGTTAAAATGTTTCAATTATAGATTTGTCTATATTTTATCCCAAATTTTTGTACTTTGGAACCCCCCTCCCCATGAAAAGAGTTGAATAGAGATTTATTTCGTTGTAGGAATGTAATAGAGACCATGATCAATATCTTTCTTTTGAAATATTCTTTTAAATAGCCACTTTTATATGCTCAATGATACAACAAATCCCCTCCTTTTTCTAGCACTGGCCTTGGTTTTAGGTTGGTAACAAATTAAAATTTTGGTAGGAAAATACACATTTTGTAAGCATATTTTGAGGTGATTGATTTTACCGTAGTTGCAAGAAGCACCTACTAGACATGTCCATGATTCAAAGAATCCTCTCTGTTTTTAGTTGTTGAATTGTTATAGAGACTAAATGATCAGAAACTTCTTTTTTTTTTTTTTAAATATACTTTTAAGTAGTCATTTTTTATATGCTCAATGATACAAACAAATCCCCTCCTTTTTGAAGCTCTGGCCTTGGATTTTGGCTGTAAGAAATTAAAATTTTGGTAGGAAAATACCCATTGTTCGTAATCATATTTTGCGGTGATTGGTTATAGCTTAGTTGCAAGAATTGCACATTGGGGGTGGCACGTCCATGATTCATATCAAAAGTCACATTAGAACAATACTCCTTGTGAGATCAAGTCTCAAAGGGCAGCTAGCCAGAACAGGCCAGAAAACAAGCGACCTGGGGCATGTGCCATTGATAAACTATTTTCCACAGCTCCAATTGGGATGAGAGCGCTCAAACATATGTATGTTAAAGAAACAAAAGTAAAGCTACAAATGTTCGAGGCAAGAGAAAATTTCTAATAGCCATCAAATTATGGTCAATGATCAAAATTTCATTTCGTTGGATTGTTTTAGTTGACTAGAAAACAAGAATGTTTCAAAAACGTTTTGGAACACCATGAAAATTAAAAGAAAAAGAAAGAAACATAAGAAAACATGACTACCGTATCTTTTTATATGTTTCTAATGCTAGAAACTCAACAGTTGAAGATGCCTAAGAGTTATATATTCATTTTAAAGTATTAAACTATAGAAAATTACATTACAATTGAATTAATGTTAATACCAGATACTTCGAAACTTAAAGTAGTGTTAAATATTTCATTGCTACATAAAATCATGTAGGGATTGAATACAAGTAAGGAATTCTAACAGTTAACACCCCCACCCCCCTAAAAAAGAAAACAAGAAGAAAGAAGAAACAAAGAACTAGGTGTCGGGATTAAAGGGCAACGAAAAATATTAGTGACAATCTTTAGAAAAAGAGTACTTTGAGGTGTGATTTAATCTCGTCTTTCTTTGTATTGTTATCTCTTCTCTTTCCCTTTCTAATTTATTCAATTCTCTAATAAATTTAAGTTTTCTTGTTTTTCTCAAATCTCTCTCTTTTTTTTTTCCTTAACAAAAATAAGAAAATAGAAATGAATATTATTGGATATTCCTAATAAGTATCGAAATAACTCGTTATTTTGGTATGTTTTGTAGTGTTTTGGTGGAAATATTAAAAATTTGATAATCCATTAATGTTTCGTTTCAGATTATTAAGGAAAAAAAATGTTTTGGCTATTCCGACAAAAATGAAACAAGATTTTGTTCCTTGGTTATAGTAATCTACAAGGTTGAGGATAGAGGGTGATATAAAAAGTAACGGAACTTTTAAAAAAATTAACTCAAATTTATTCTAGAACTCTGTATTCACGTTATGTTTAATTATGTTTCCAAGAAATGAAAAATAATTGATATCAATCTCTAGTATTTGTTTGTATTTTACTATATACATTGCAACTTTACGAATAAGAAAAAGAAAAAAGCTATTTCTTTCAATATATGTGAATGTTCGTATAAAATATAAATGCTCTAACATGCGCTCTTTCTTTTAGGCTCTTCTATTTGCTCTTGCTACCCCTTTCGACACTTGCTCCACTTCGTGTAACTAACGGTTGTAGCTTTAACTATTAATGAAGGTAGAGTTCAAGATTAACACTTCATAGAAACAAGATATGTTGAGCAAGTTTGTTTGTTTGGGTGTTTTTCCATTAAATACGTAATGTCAATACTATAATGCCTTTTTGCCCATTTTAAGTTTTTTTGGTAAGTGATTAATATACCAAAAGGATTTTTACAATGTCGGTTAGAATCACGCCCTAGCCTACAAAAAGGGGGAAAAAGAACAACTCTCACAACTCGAGAGGCTAGGAAGGATGAAAATAAGATCAAAATAATCACAATGGCTCACGCTTCTCAAAATGAGACAAATCAAATAACATGAGATCAGCAAGAGCGGTTAAAAAAAACACATCCACAACTATATAACCTACTCAAAATTACCAAAATCTTTATTTTAAAGCATTCAAGAGGTTTATAATCTTCTCATCTAGTTTCCTCTTCTTCTCATTCCTAGAGGTTGAACCTGATTTATCTTTATCTTTCGATTTCACATTATCAACTTTGTTACGAGGGGTATGTCTTTAAAATGGACCCTTTTGGAAGAGTGATATGATCGGCTTCTACAATATTTCGTTGCTCCACAATTATCTTCTTCCCTGGAAAGACATTTGAAGATTTTAGAGTGTAAGAAGTAGAAGTCTCGACAAGTTTCCTAGCCGGTTGAGTGAAAACTCTCCATTGAGAAGCTCGAGTAACCTTTACTTTCCCTTGAGAAGCTTGATTAACACTTTTTTCCCCCTTTCTTCATATCGACCCATTCCTCACTAGAGTTATTATTGGCATTCTCTTCTTTCCTTCCAAACTTCTTTAGAAATTTTCAGGAACTCTTGTCCATTCAAACAATTTTTTAGATTGTGGCAAAATATATCACATTTAGAACATCTTTGAGAAACCAAGAAGTTTCAACCCAAATGACATAAGGTTCTTCATGTCTTGGATTTGTAGGCAATGATTTCTTAATCTCTTTTTTGTGTGCAATTCTAGGAATAGTTCAAAAAGAGCAAATTAAAAACTATTAATTTCGTCATTGATGTTGAGGGTTCAAAGCAGTCAATAATTGATGCTATGGATCCATTAAATATAACTAATTCAAAAGCCGTGTAGAAGAGTCAGAGATGCCTTTATTGAGGGATGGAAAGCCTTCTTCCTTGTGACTATTGGTTATGAATTGGGTGTATTGGTGCCCCAAGTGGTTAGGGGCTCCCCTTATGGAGGTGGGCCGTGGTGAGATAATTATAGGGTCAAATATACGCGTTCTTGTTTGGGTTCTTCTATACCATCTACTTGGAGAGTTAGAGTTGGAGACTTCAATAACCATTTATGTGCATTTCTTTGTGATAAACCCATATATTTGTAAGTACTAATCTTCCCTCGTGGACAAAGTTTGTGTGTTTGAGCAAACCATGTATAACTCCTTTTGTCTGATGTCATTTGTTAAAACATCATATCTTTCCTTGTCAGTTATGCTGCAAATGATATAAGAACTTCCACTTCTACAAACACTCCTCTGTTATGATAAACTGTATTTTTTGCACCTCTAAAGTTGACAAAGTTTGAATGATGAAAAATTGGAAATCGTGTTGCATTCTTTTAACCTTGGTACTATATTGTCGTATTGTGAGCTTTATGTGCTGATCAGAAAACTAGCTAGTCATCGATAAATGCCAATTAGAGAGTGAATTTCTTGATCGATTTTGATGGCTGAAGCCCTTATTATCATGTTTGGTTAAGGTCTCAAGTGTTAACCTACTAGTGCAGGTGGTCTTTGACATGTACAATTTATAGGAGCAAGTTTGGGAGATTTACCCTCAACTATCGTAATCTGTGTGTTTGCCGTGCAAATTTGATAAGATCTAATGACAAGATTTAAAGATAAAGGAGTTAGAACTCTCATTGCACACTTGTAACCTTGAAATTATGGGGTTTCATTGTCTGCTTTTAATTATGTGCTGGCCTAGAAAATCTATAAGTGCCAGCTGATGACTGATTGAATAGGCGCTGATGGTCAGAGTCACCCACTCATTATGTAGGGTTGTGTTTTGGTAGTCAAGAAGGGTGAAAATTGATAATAATTATTTGGTCATGCTACCCCACCAAACTCTTCTTTAGCATCAGTCTCTCTCTCTCTCTCTCTCTCTCTCTCTCTCTCTCTCTCTCTCTGGTATTGGATTATTTGGATATAGGGTAGTTCCTACTCTATCTTCGTATTTCCTTTGGATGAGGAAAGTGAAATTGTTGATATAATAATTCATGGTGAGGTCCTTACATCCAGTTGAAGATTAGTGAGAAAACCAATTAATAGAAATTTGGAGCAATTCTGCGAACTAATATGAAAATCAGTATCGATAATAGGTTGACTGTAACAGACCTGTTTGTCATATGTGATATGGCATTAGGTGAAGTTTGATACTTAAAATTTTAAATGAACAATAAGACTTTTATGCGTGTCTTTCTTTCCTTGGTTTTCCTCTTCCTTTCCTCCTCTGCTATGTGAATTCTATTTTTGGAGGCACCTTCTTATGAATAAGTGACAATATTTTACTTGGATGAGGAACAGTTCACAATTTATCAATCAACAATTCCATTCAATGTAGTGTGCAGGTGAAGCAATTGCAAAATCCAGACACAGTTTTTGAAACAATCATTAGTCTTGTCGTTCGGCTGGCAGAACATGGTCTTATTCACTGTGATTTCAATGAATTCAATATTATGGTATGTTATCATTTACCTTTTCAGTATGTCTAATGTGTAGATCTGAAGTCATGGGTTTGTTGCTTCTGGAATTGTTTCCCTCCATTTTCTCATTATTTATGGTATTTTTTTTTGATTTAGAGTTTTCTGTGTCCACTGTAATTGTTGGACTCTTGCTATGCATTTTACCATGTTCAATAAGTAATCTTTTCCATTTATTTTTGGATTTTCTTTTGTTCCAGATTAATGATAACGAGGAGGTCACTATGATCGATTTCCCCCAAATGGTATCAGTATCTCATCGTAATGCACAGATGTATGAAGTATTTCTGCATGACGCATTGTTAATCTTTCATCTTATACATCTTATTCTAGTCTTGAATTTTGTCAGGAAAATTTATGCTTCAGTGTCTGAACCACTTATATGATATTGTATTTACTTTTTCAGGTACTTTGACCGTGATGTTGAATGCATCTACAAGTTTTTCAGCAAGAGGTCTGTTGTTGATTTTTCTTAGGCTTTTGAAATTTGACTTCTTGTGTACAACTTCAAAAATTGAGTCATACTGTTGCCTAGATTAAACTAGGTGATAAGTCTTGAAGGTCATGCAGCTGTTAATAATATCTTGATCATAGTTAATCTACTTTTTATTGAATAATATTTTCATGTTATTGTGATGACCCTTGTACGATATTTCTTTGTGGTTTCTGAATGCTAATTGGTAGAAGCAAAGTTAAAGTGTTAGGTCAAAAGTTTGTACTTTCTAAGCCCATAAAGAAGGTTAAACTCCTTTCCTCCCCCATTTCTTTTGGTTCTTCTGTTCTCGTAAATCTTTGTTTGATGTTTGGCTAGCTGAAGTTGCCATTGGTTTGACGCTTTTGCAACTGAAGTTTGCTTCATCAAGGTTAGAATCTTCCTTAGGTGTTAAGCCCTTCGTTAGATTTTCTCCATCCAATCCCACCAGATAATTGACTAACTTATTCTCTGTCGAAGTGAAAGAGTTAAATTGCTGTATATAGATTTGATATAATTATGACTCTAGATAGGAGTTGAACTCCATAATAAAAATTACGAGTCTTGGAGTAGCAATGTACTTCGATTCCATGTTTAGAAACTAAGGGATTTTTCCTATTCAAGCCTTATAGATCTATTAAAATATGTCCTACAAATCAATATGATAATCTGTGAGCCAAAGAAAGACACTTGAACAGTGTCTTGACATGATGATTGATGAAAATAGCTGATATTCCTAAAAAATATGGAAAATGTGTGCAGGACTGAGCTACTTTCAATCTAACTCAAAAGGGCTCTTAAATAGGGAATCAAAAGGGATGAAATTACTGTTGCTTTGGTGGCCTATGCAAGTTTCTCTTACTAATCTACAGCTCAAGAGTCAGGCTGATGCCAGACAGAGCCTTCAATAAAGGAGTCATACGTTGGTTAAGAGTACTTTTTTAAAGCTTCCCTACGTACTATATGTTTACCACTGTCTGATCTCCATGCACAAAACAGAGAAAATGATCATACGTATGCATGAACGTGTATATTAGTTTTCCTTTCGTCAGCTAGCTTGTAGTCTTTTTAGTACACGTGTTTTCAATAACCGAGGGTGCATTATCAGTTAACAATTGTTAGTTCCTTTACTTTAACGTACTTTTCCATGCATTGTACTGGTTAGTTCGTAATGTGCTTTCTCATTCTAGGTATGCTGTTGTAATTATTCTATTTCTATCCATTCGATTCTTATCAATTTCCTTGTTTTTTCATTCCTTCCAGGTTCAACCTGTGTTTTCGAGAACACAGCGAAGAATCTGATGATTCAGATGTGGATTCAGATGAATCTGGAAGGCCTCGCTTTTCGTCAATAACTAAAGTCTCTGGTTTCCTGGATAAGGAACTTGCTGCCAGTGGGTTTACAAGAAAGGATCAGGATGACATTGAAAAGGTATGATGAATTTGGTCTTTACTTCATGGTGTATAGGATATATTATATTTATTTTATCCTTCACGTACTTATCAAAAAAGAATATTTTATCCCTTCACGTAGAACAGAGAGGGAATTGTTAATTTTGTTGGTCGCATGTGGTTTCATAATTTCATGTTATTTCTCTTGCTATGGTAATCCTAGAACTTCAACCTTTCAAGCATTTCTTTGTAGTTTTAAGTCTTCCTCTCCTACTCTTTGGCCTCATCACTTGTAACAATGGTGTAACCGCAGCAAACGCTCCATGGGGCCCTTCTGGATTATTTCATTTAGTTAACTCATTTGTATCAGGATTCAGGAATTATCTACCTTATTCTGAAACTGCAGACATTTAGCTTGTGTAGGGTGAATCTGCACTGCATATATGTTTTTGAAAATATTTTTAAAATCATATTCCATGTTAGTTATGCGGTAGATTAGCTGCCATTTTTTAGGATTATATTTGGTTAGATTTTGAATAGATTTTTGCTCCTCTCTCCACTGAAGGAAAAATTGTAGTTGTGATCATATACACTTGTTATATTCTGACCTAGTAAGCTTCTGCATTTGCTATTTTGTGCAGTTCAATGAAGGAGATCTTGAGAAGAATTTAGGTTCTGATGGTGAAGGAACTGTGGATAAAGGACATATTCTGGAGGTCATACATGACAGCAATATCAAGCATCTTGATTCTGTGTGCTTGGTCGAGCAGGTAGGTTTTAACGTGTTCTACTGACTTCTTGTCATATTACCAATGTGAGTCATCAAATGTCAGCTATTTTTATTTTCTTTTTTCCAGTAAATGAGTGAGGCTAGTGCCAAAATCTATTAAATGATTCTTTTCTTTGTTAGACTGGATGACCATGTTAGGTCCAGACTAAAGGCTGTGATTTCATTTGATTTAAAGCTAACTTTGAATGGTGCTGAATTGGTGCTGATAATGTTAATTGGGTGAAACGAATGGATTCCCACTACCCTAGAATTGCAGGGTTTTTTTGGTGTTTAACGAAGGCCAATTTCCTAAATCTACCCTTTTTGTATTGGAATTTGGACCTGTTTTCTGCATTTATAGGTCTGATAAATGCGGATAAACTAAAAGTTTGTAGGCCTAGTGCGAATAGTGTAAACTGGAAACAGCCACTTTTCTGTCCCCAATAGCTTTTCTATCTTGCATGAAAAGAAGAGTGAAAACTGGAGGGGTTCCAAGGAATTCAAATCTAGCATTGTCTAATTTGATAAAAAGAATACGACAACCAACATTTATAACTGCACCCGTTTTAAATGAAAATTCCCCAACCCTTGTTGATTTGCAACAATCTTTGGGCTGCTGGTCAACATCATTCTATTCTGTCATCTATCTCCATTTTGAAGTCATTCGCCCCCCCCCCCCCCCCCCCCCACTTCTCCCTTTTGAACTACAGTAATTGAAACTTCTATGTCAATGTTTGGAAAGCAGTCACAAAAATGCAACTGGAAATAAATCAGCTTGTCTTTTGAGCAATCTATTGATTGTTGTTGAAACTGAATATAAAGTGATTGGGAAAAGGAGCCGGCAGTGCTCTTTTTTTTTGGTTGGGGGGTGAGGGGGACTGGAGTTGGTGTGTGGGTTGCTTTTGGGGTGGGGGGTGTGTGTTGAGTGAGGGGTTAAGATGATGACTGTTACACAAATAGGTTTGTGGTTTCTCCCTTGGTACCAAATTTCGGTTTTCTTTATATTATTTGCTAGCTCATAAACCACAGCTCAATTATATCAGACATGGAGGAAATGAGATTGAGAAATAGGACCATCTGATGTAATTCGTTCTCAATAGCCATGAGATGATCATATTAGGGTGATCATTTTGTCGTGGTATTACTTTGGTTATTAGTTAGGGATACAAACACAAATATAAATATGCCAGGTTAGAAGTTCCCATCCAGCATCTACGTTGATGCCTCATTTGGCCAACCTCCTCTCTTGGCTTGGATGGATTGAGTGACTGACCGACTGATTGACCGAACTTTCTGCATAAAGGAGGAGATATTCAGCATAAAGGCTGAGGTGACAAGGATTATGTTTGTCGACTCGCCATAGTAATGAAGGAAGAGAAGTGGTGTAAAAGAGGGAGTCGGGAGTTAGTGTGCCATAATAGCAGCTGTGGACAGTGGTAGAGATTTACGGTCTGTGTCTTATGGGAAGATTAGTCTTTTAATGTCTCGGCTTCTGGTTTGGGTCAGATTTGATCCCTGTTTGATGTTGCATGCCATGGCCTAGTTTTTCTTTCTGTTCTTACATTAGGTAGTTTGATGAGTTACACAGCTTTTTTCTCCTTCATTTTCCCTAGCTTTCTAATTCATTAGAATGCAATGTAAACTAGCTATATATACTATCTATGTTCTTTTGTTGGATTGAGCATGATATCTTATGCTTTTAATGGACTTCAGGATGAGCAAATTGTGAGGTGTGACGGGAAAGGCCAGGCAGAAGAGGGGAATCAACAGTTTGATGAAGCAGGGGAGAGCAATGAAGTTGAGACTCAGGTTGCACGTGACGAGGTAAACTTGCTGACAACTAATAATGTCTCTGCGAGTGTATTGTGATTTCTATATCTTTCTTTTTGCTTCATTTTACGGGGAAAAAATGGGATCCCCCATAGTGCAGCCCTGAAACTCCGAGTCTGAAACTGTGTGTGTGTGTGTGTGTGTGTGTTTTGTTCTTTCCCAGGAGAAAGACAAAGATGAAGAAATTGAAGATGACAACAATCCTGAGTTCATGAAGCGACTGAACAAGCAGAGACGGCGAGCCATAGCTGCAGCCCATGGTGGACGGAAGACTTTTGCCTCCAGAAATTCTTACAAAGACAAGGGTGGTTGGTCGTCCTCTCATAATTCCAAGATCCAAAAGCAATTGAGCAGCTGGTGAGGTAATGGATGCTGAAATCATCATCAACAAAATCCAAGACAAAAGTTGAGTCAAATTGTTTTGTAGCTACTTGTACTCATATGAAATGTCTTTTTTCCCGGGTAATAGCAAGCTCTATCATATGCATATCCTCCCCAAACATGATGAGGCCAATGAAACAGGACAAGGAACCTGAAAAAAAAACCGAGATTTCTGGTTTGCGTTACAGGATCGAGCAATTTATTTTTTTGTTTGTTTCATAATTAAAAAAAGCTTGTGATTAGTGGAGAGAAGTTTCTTAGGCAGCAAAATAGGTATTTTTTACTTGGGTCTTTTCGCACCTATTCTCAAATTTGAGGGGGCTGTTTTGTGTTAATATTCTTACTGGAATACACAGATTGATGACATCTTTCTTTCGTTTAGGCTTGTGCCCATTTCTAACAAGATTCCAATGGTATTGAGCGGCTGCGTTGTGGCTTTTCATTTATTATTATTGTTATTATAGCTGGCAAGGAGTTAAAGCTTCTTTGTTTCTAGGTTTGGTTATTGATAAGTATGGAGAGATTGAAAATGACCACTAATTATTCGGTGTTTTTATAATATCATTTGTCAAGTTCACGGGGTGTTTTCACTTAATATGGTAGTAATAAATTTTACGATAAAAATATGATGATTCATTTTTGTTGAGTGGTTAGGAAACAAATGGTAATGACACGATCCTATAGTGTCAATTTGTGTTGGCTCAATTGCGTCGACTTTAATTGGATTGTCGACTTTAATTGGATTTTCATCACTAGATGAAGGAATTGAATTTTAAAGGATTAGTCAAAATGTGTGCAAGTTAGTCTAATATTTTGATGTGTTAAAAGAAGGCATCTTGTAGCCATGTAATTTGGGCCGGGCCTGGGTTCGGCGGGCTCTCACTAAATTTTTGGATCGGGTTAGGTTTTTTTTTCCAATAGTTGGCCCAGGCCCCGAGGGTAAATGGCTTTGGCTTTGGCTCGGGCCTGAGCTTATAGGCGAGTCTCGGGCGGGTTTGACCAGGTTTGAGTTTTTTATATATATATAATTTATAATACATACAATACTAGTTTAAAATTAAGTTAAATTAAAAATTATAAACTTAAAGTTTATTATATTATATAAGTTTATAATTAGTAACTTTATAGTTTATTTGTGTATTTGTTTTTAAAATTTAAGTTATTAATAAGTTTATTATATTATTTTTTTTAGATTTTAAGTTTATAGTTAATTTGTGTATTTATTAATTTGTGTATCTGTTTTTAAATTTTAAGTTAAATTTTAACTTATTATAATAAAGTTATAATAAGTTTGTAAATTTGAAGTTAAACTATAAACTAATTACTACTTGAATATATTATATAAATATAAT
>JAOTRH010000002.1:2659075-2688803 GCA_034768845.1 Heliamphora exappendiculata
ACATCAATGTTTGTAATTAAATCACATTTGATAAATTAATTTAATAGAATAAAAGAATGCCTCTATAATTATTGTCTCATTTGTCTCATTTTCTATCTATATTGTCACCTCCACCAAGCAATTCTTGTAATTACAGCCATTCACTCTGTTCCATTGTTTGGACAAACATGCAAGGAAAAGGTCAAACAAGAAGATGCTTCTTTTGAAACCTTTCCTCCAAATTACAGCTCAACATTTTGACTAAAAATAGCTCTCATAAACAACAAATTAACAAGAATGCTCATACCCAACAAGGCTGTATCTTCTTTAGAAAACAAAAACAACTATTTTGACAAATCATTTTTGTCTTTTCAAATCAAAAGCACAACCCCACATCTTTAACAAACCCAATAATTCCAGGCCCAGAAACAGAAGCTCCCAATTGTTTTCTTTCTTGCTTTTCTTCTTCAATCTTCATCCATCACCCCCTCCCTCCTCCACCTCCATGAACATGGCAGCGCTTCAATCCGATCAGCTCAACCAGCTAAAAGACATCTTCTCGCGTTTTGACACAGACTCTGATGGCAGCCTGACACTCCTTGAGCTGGCGGCTCTCCTGCGATCTATCGGGCTCAAGCCCAGCGGTGACCAACTCCATGTTTTGTTGGCTAACATGGACTCAAATGGCAATGGCTCAATTGAGTTTGATGAGTTGGTTGAGGCCATATTGCCTGACATGAGTGAGGAGGTACTAATCAACCAAGACCAGCTCATGGAGGTTTTTCGGTCATTTGACCGCGACGGCAATGGCTACATCACCGCTGCCGAGCTTGCGGGCCAAATGGCCAAGATGGGCCATCCATTAACGTACCGCGAGCTCTCGGAGATGATGAGGGAGGCTGACTCTAATGGAGATGGTGTCATTAGCTTTAATGAGTTCGCAAACATGATGGGGAAATCTGCAGCTGAATTCCTTGGCCTTACCGTCTCCTAGCCGAGGTTTTCGTGGCATGTTAATGGTGCATACATCATGTCATTTTCATCTTATCATCATTGTCACAATTATCGTGGATGAGAACCTCTAAAAAAATGGTGATTTTATGGATGATTTGACTTGATCTCATTGACATCTTCCTCCATTTTTTTATTTTTTATTTTTGCTTTTGTTTTGTATTCTCAGTTTGTTTCTTGTGTTTGTGAGGTCATGTAGGACCCCCAATGCACATGATTGAAGGAGAAAATGAGAGGTTGTACAATAGAAAACATACATGTAACAACAAAATGTGACACGTGATCAACTCGTCTCAACGAGAGAAGCATTTATAAAATTATCTTGTAGTTTATCAATCTCTTTATGTGGTGATGGGGTTGGTTTATCTCTTCAATGAAATTTTACCCATTTCCTTATGTAGAATTTGGATGTTAAAGTGGGGTAGATCCATTTTGGTGCAAGTATCATTTGTGTGAGAATACTTGACTTTTCCTTGCAATTACTTGAAACTTTTCCAAGGCCTGTCTTCCAAATCCACTCAAATCTTCAGATTTGCCAACCCTTTTCTTTTCTTATTTATTTTTACCCTTTTACCCCTGGCAATGGCCTAAACCAAGGAAGGCCTTGGATATTGTTATATGATAAAATTTTGTCATCAGACTAACATGATTTTTCCTTACAAATACAGTTTTCAAGTACCCTTTTTCTTTTTCTTCTATTCCCAAAAAGAAGAAACAAGGCTACATTAAAATGCTGCATTTAAAAACTAGTGTCTAGCAAGTAGGCATAGCAGAGGAAAGATTCAGACTGTCAATTGTGTATACACAAGCAGAATCATATTTATGTGGAGAGATTCTTATCAACTACAGCCTGATTTTCCGTAACCACACCATTTCATGTTTTGAAGTCTTGCAGCTAGGCTGCTTTTGAATGTAGCCCAAATCGTGACCGGGTCGAGACTCCCTTCAAAGGTAGAAGGTTTGAGATTTTGAATTTGTTTGATGCTCGCCCTCCCTCCTCTTTCCTTTCAATTCAAGTTGCTTGTTTTCGCATTTGTTCAATTTTTCTTTACTTGTTTCCATTCACCTTGTTTTGCTCCTGTTTGTTTTGGGAGTATGAAACTGTGATTTGTTCCCTATGGTTGCCAATATCTAACTCTTGGTGAAATTTTGTGGAGCAATTAATTAATGCACGCGGAACAAGTCCAGTTAGTGTTCCAATTTTACAATTATTAGTATATTTAGTGAAATTTATCACCTTTTTGTTAGTGTTTTACCCTACATGTAAGGATATGTTATTTAGTAATTTGAGTGGTGCATTATTCAAAAATTATTGAATGATTGCTCAAGCATGTCATTAATTGTAAAATTTTCTTCGGTTTCCTCATAGGTGAATACGAAGTTACAAACTAGAGTGTCAATATCCACACAACAAAGATATTGAATTGTTGCTCTAAACAATTGAAATTTCCTTTTGAAGGTGATTTGTACTTATCGATATTTTCTTATTTTACATTGTATCGAACGTGTTGGATAAAACTCTTTACAAATATTATTCAAAGGGCAAGAGGAGAACATAGACACACAATATTAACATGAAATTATACAATCATTAACACACAATATTAACAACGTGCAAAACTCTAGGATTGGAAGAAAGACCACTTGACTACCATCAATCAAGATTCAAACACTATAAGAAAGATTTGGTTGCAAGAGATCTTACAAACCATTATTAAATCCACAACCTTTGGATGCAAGCTTACTTTTGACGAATCTACGTACATCAAACTGTGCTTGAATGCCGTCGAAATCTACCACCATGGAGTTTCTCTTGATAATCTACCTAAAAGACACCATGGACATGTGAAAGATGAAGAACTAACACCCTTTGATAATTTTCATGAAACACTAATGATCTAAGATCATCTTATAAATCATCAAGCACAAAAATCAGTGTATAAATTGTTGGGTTTATGACTCGAATTTTTCAAGAAAACCAATAGACCAGAAGCTGGCGCTAGCTGAGCGCTTGAGCGTCTGCTAGTCCAGAAGTTAGCGCTTGCCAATCTAGAAGCTGGCGCTCATTGAGCGCTCGCTAGGCGCTTAAGCGCATGCCTGGCGTTGAGCGCTCGCTAAGCGCTTAAGCGCATGCCTGGCGCTCACTGGGCGCTCGCAAGGAGCTTAAGCGCTTAGAGGACAGAATAGTGCGCTAGTGGGGCACTTGGTAGGCGCTTGAGCGCCGCCGCGACATCCTGAAGCGTTTTTAGGATTTTTTGGTCGTGGCTTATAAATATGGACCCTATAGTTCATCTAGGGTTAATGCAAAATGTGTGTAAGTTGTCAAATAAATAGAGGGAGACTCAAAGAGAGGCTAAAGAGAGTATAAAGAGACACAAAGAGGCTTAATTTGAGGTCATACACAAAAATTGTGAGGTTGAGAGTGAAACTTGTATTTCATATTTGAGAATAGTAGATTGTTTCTTTTCCTGTGGAGATAGGTAATCAGCCGAATCACATAAATTCTCGTGTTCTTGTAGGTGGTCTTTACTTGCTTTGTGTTGATTGAAGCTGTGATTTTTTTTCTCACTGCGTTAGGAGATTTGTGCCCAAAATCTCAATAACTGGTATCAGAGCGTCTGGTTATTGGCTTAATCATGTTAGAAAAAGAGAAAGAATATGGAAAAGAGTGTATCCTCATTATGAGATATACACACGTATTTATTAAGTAACGAGAGATTACAGTAGATACTGTCGGCATCCCCACATGATATTATTAATACTTTATATATATATATATATATACCTCTCTCAAGTTGGAGTATAAATATTGATCATGTCCAACTTGTTACAAATGTAGTGAACACGAGATCCCGACAATGCCTTAGTGAACAAGTCAGCAAGTTGTTCACCAGATCGAACAAAGTCAAAATCGATAATGCCATTCTTATACTCGTAGCGGATGAAATGACAGTCAATCTCGATGTACTTAGTCCGCTTATGAAACATTGGATTAGTAGCAATGTAGACAGCAGACTTATTGTCACACCACACTTGGTAGGAGCCATAAGCGGTTTGCCTAATTCAGTGAGAAGTTGTCGAACCCACATGATTTCGGACATTGCCAACGCCATAGACCTGTATTCCGCCTCAGCACTGGACCTTGACACTATATCTTGCTTCTTGCTTTTCCACGATACTAGATTCCCACCAACAAAGACAGAGAACCCTAATGTGGATCTCCTACCAATCGAGCATCCTACCCAGTTTGCATCAGAGTAGCCCTTGGTACGAAAATGACCCCGATCACAGAACTGTAGACCCTTTCCCGGGTTGAAATGGAGATACAGAAGGATACGAACCACTGCATTCCAATGGGAAATACGAGAATTAGACATGAACTGACTCACAATGCTGACAGGATAAACAATATCTGGTCTGGTCATGGTGGTCAAATAATTAAGTTTTTCCATCATTCTGCGATACCTGTCAGGGTGAGAAAACACATCACCGTCACCGGGAATAAGCTTCATACTTGGATCCATCGGAGACTTCACACTTTTTGCATTAAGCAGGCCGGCATCGCGCAAAATGTCAATCACATATTTTCTCTGGAAAAGAAAAATCCCATACTTACCTCTGGTTATCTCAACCCCCAAAAAATATCGTAGGTGTCCAAGATCTTTAGTATGAAATTATGTCTGCAGAAAGGCTTTTAGGCTTCTAATCTCAACATAGTCATCGCTAGTGATGACAATATCATCAACATAGACAACAAGAAGAATACAGCATGCATCAGTTCGTCGAAAGAACACGGTATGATCTTTGCCGGACTGCCGCGGACCAAACTATTGCACCACCGTGCTAAATCTCCCAAACCAGGCCTGGGGAGATTGTTTTAAACCACATAAAGAACGACGAAGGCGACACACAAGATCAGAACCCCCCTGAGCAACAAAATCGAGAGGTTGCTCCATATAGACTTCCTCCTGAAGATCACCATGGAGAAAGGCATTCTTGACATCCAACTGATAAAAGGGCCAATTCCGAGTGGCAGCGAGAGAAAGAAAAAGGCAAATGGAAGTCATCTTGGAGACCAGAGAGAAAGTCTCAAAATAGTCGGCGTCATAAGTTTGAGCATAACCTTTGGCAACAAGGCGCGCTTTCAAGCGAGCCAAAGAGCCATCAGGATTCACCTTTACAGTGTAAGCCAATTTGCAGCCAACTGCTTGTTTTTAGGTAAGAAGAGAAACAAGATCCCAAGTGCCATTATCATCCAGGGTAGATATTTCCTCCAGCATAGCAGGACACCAACTAGGATGGAAGAGAGCCTCTAAAATACTACCAGGAACAACAGTAGTATCAACTGTAGAAATAAAGGCACTTAAAGAAGTTGACAAGCACTTATAGGAGTCAACATACCAGGGGTGATCCCGACAGAGGCGATAAGGGCACCAGGTAGCAATAGAGGGCTCACTTACCGGTGGATCAACCGACGAAAGAACTGGCTCAGCAGGAGTCAGATCACATGAGGGTGAGGTTGCAGGAGGTGGCGCCGAGAGTGGCTCAGAAGGTGTGGCAGGAATATTAGAATAAATTCGAGAGACCAAGAAATCCGCAGACCGAGGGGAGGGAGGTGGGTCACGACCCGAAGATGGAACAGGAGGAGAAGGAGAATAGAAGGGGGTCGACTCAAGAAAGGTAACATCCCAAGACACAACAAACCTACGGAGCACAGAACAATAACACCGGTACTCCTTCTGGTGGTGAGGGTAGCCAAGAAACACACATTTGAAGGCACGAACATCAAGTTTAGTGACCTACGGCCTGGTGTCACGCACATAGCATACACAACCAAAGATTTTAAGAGACAAGGAGTGCACAGCCAACATAGGAGCTAACACAAACATCGAGGAAACACCACCCAACATAGTAGACAACATGCGATTAATAAGATAACAGGCCATAAGAACAGCCTCACTCCAAAAATGATGAGGAACATACATATGACATAGAAGAGCACGGTCTGTTCCCAAAACATGCCTATTTTTCTCTCAACTACTTCATTCTGTTCGGGAATATCAAGACACGACGTTTGATGGAAAATACCATGACTCGCCAAAAACTCCCTCGTGGCAGTAGACATATACTCCCCCCATTATCAATACGCAAGACTCGAATACGGGTACCAAATTGGGCTTGCACAGTCATACAAAATTGAGTAAACACAGAGAAAATCTCATATTTATGTTTTATTAAATATAAAAATGTGGCACGAGAGTAATCATCTACAAAGCTCACAAAATAGCAGAAACCAAATAAAGAGGTAACCGGACTAGATCCCCAAACACCAGAATGTACTAACTGAAAGGGAGGTAAAGCTCTTTTATTGACTCGAGACTGGAAAGGCACACGCAAGTGCTTGGCAAAACGACACGACTCACACTCCATAGCTGACAAAGACCTTAAATTAAGGTAAAAAATTTTAAGACTCGACAAACCAAGTGCCCAAGACGACAATGAAAATCAAGGGCAGAAAAAGACAAAACAAAATACGCCTGAGCAGGAGCAAGAGCAGGAGCAGCATCTAGCAGGTATGACTCTCCCGAGATCCATCCTTTACTAATAATCCTCTTCGTCGTAAGATCTTGAAAAATACAAGAATCAGGAAAAAATATCACAGAGCAACTCAAATCAATAGTAATCTGACTAATGGATAATAGATTAAAGGGATTATCAAGATTATGCAAGACATTGTATAAAGAAAGGGCATGAGTTTGTGTCGCAACACCACAACCCTCAACAGTTAAAGATGAGCCATTAGCCACCAAAACACCAGCATGACCAAGGGTCAACTTATAATATGATAGAATACCTAATGGTCCACCCATGTGAGCAGAAGCGCTAGAATCTATAACCTAGGTATGAGGGGTAGCCACACATGCAGCAGGATTACCTGCAAAGGTGGCTACTGGAACCTAAGTAAAACTCATACTTTGTCCAATCTGACCATACATATATTGGTCATACTCTGCAGCAGTCATCTCAACAACTCGTTTGGTCGAGTTGGGTGCCCCATAAGGACTTGGCTGGATATAGTCCTGCTGGCTGAAATCATATATGACATTGGCCACCAGTGGGGGCTTCCCATAAAGGTTGTAACATTCATTACGAATGTGTCCTCAGATCCCACAATAGTGGTACGTACTGGTCTCACGACCACCATCACGACCTCCTCCACGACTGCGGCCTCGACTGCTGCGGCTACCATGAAAACCCACCAAAGCAGACTGATGAGAGGTCTCAATAGGAGATATACCAGTACCACGAGACTTATCCTGACGGGACACTCGACTCACACATTGGAATATCTCGAAGAGAGTGAAAATATTTGCTTCAGCAAGGATTTGAGAATGTGCCGAGTCAAACTCGGAATCCAAACTGGCCAAGATGCACACCACCAAAAGTTGCTGTCTCTGCTGCTAAAACTAAGACAGCTGATTTGTGAACAGAAGAAGATGATCAAACTCGTCAGCCAAAATCTTAAATTGCATAAAGTGATCTTGAAGAGGCTTCTCGGACTGCTGGGACTGACAGAGCCATTCATGACATCATATAAGCAGAAGAAATCATTAGTGGATGAATAAATTGATTCTAATGAGGACCAGATCTCTCGCACAGTATCAGTACTGGCCATTAAGACCTGAACGAAAGGATCCATCGAGTTGAGTAATTGACTGAATATTCGGGCATCATCCCGGGTCCAAGTCCAGAAGGTTGCTGATGCCTGTGATGAAGGGTCATCAAACAGGTGAAAATCGAGCTCCATGCCTTGGAGCGACTTAAGAACACTTTTCTTCCACAAAGCATAACCGTTGGCGCCATCAAGTCGCCGATTAACTAACCATGTGGATGACGAGAACACCTCTATGGTATGCTACCGACCAGCTTCAACCTGGATTCGTGGGTCATAAAATCCTCTGACATCCTTATTCACCAACAAAGGGATAAAAAAATACCACAAAACACAAGTCTCAATCCACACGGAGATATGACAAAGGACCACACCAGACCCTCACAGCATCATCAAACTAGCAAACATCATGGAATTACACTGGCAGAATGATGCAGTGAAGGAAAGAGAAAAATCGAGCCGAATGATTGAGGAAGGGCATATCGGAGTCTGGAAGTCATCGGCGAGGCTGAGGAAGACCCAACAGTGGTTGGCACAATCCCTGGAGGGATTGACAGTGATCATCGGAGGCCCTAGAGGGGCTGACAATGAGTGACGCAAGCCCTGGAGGGGCTGACAGTGGTCGTCGGGGCTCTAAAGTGGCTGACAGTGAGCGACGCCCCCTTGAGGGACTGACGAGGGTCGAAGTTCCCCTAGGAAGGCTCGACGATAGTCGTTGTCACCCCTAGAGGGGTTGACGAGGGTTGGCGCACGCTTTGGGCAAAATGACGGTGGTTGGCGAGTGTTCTTGGAAGGCCGACGAGGGTCAGCGACAACTGTTGGAGGGCCGACGAGGGTCGGCGATGACTACCAAAGGACTGACGAAGGTCGATGAGGGGTTTGGTGCTCGGCGACTAGGGTTAGGGTTTCTGGTTTGGCGGCTGGTTCTAGTGGGAGCTAGGGTTTCATGGTAGTTAGGATTTCATGGCTCTGATACCATGTTAGAAAAAGAGAGAAAAAATGCGAAAAAGAGCGTATCCTCGTTATGAGACATACACACGTATTTATTGAGCAACAACAGACTACAATAGATACTGTGGGCATCCCCACAGGATATTATTAATACTTAATATATATATTAACAGATCACTCGATCGCAGTAAAGATGGTAAGCATCAGATATGAAGTCGTGAAGTCGAGAAGTTTACCAATAAGAATAACTTCTCCCTGTGGCAGAGACGGGTGAAGTATTTGCTGATCCAGCAAGGGGACTTTAAGGTGTTACTCGGCAAGGCATGGAAGCTAGAGAAGATGACCGATGACGATTGAGAGGACATTGATTCCAGGGCCGCGAGTTCGATTCGGTTGAATCTGGGAGACGATGTTATTCATAACATGCTTGATGTGGAGACAGCGCACGAGACCTGGCAGAAGTTGGAAGGTCTCTACATGAATAAAAATCTGGTCAACAAGTTGTACGTGAAGAAGCAACTGTATGGACAGCGGATGAAAGACGGTACAAACCTTTTGAAACATCTAAATGTGTATAATATGTTCATCACACAGTTATTCGGGTTTAGAGTAAAGGTTAATGATGAGGATAAGGCGATACTCCTATTGGTTTCGCTTCCGACATCCTAAGATCATCTAGTGACAACACTGATGTATGGGAAGGACACTCTAGAACTTGAAGAGGTTACCGATGCTCTTTTGTCACGTGAGAAGATGAAGAGAGATGGTGAATCAGATGCAGAGAGATTGCTTATGGCTAAGTCTGAGTCAAACAGGGGAAGAAGTAGATCTAGTGAGTAGGGTTCCAACAAGGGTAGATCTCGGTCCAAGTCACGTACAAGGAAGGATGTGGAATGCTTCTACTGCCACAAAACTGGTCATTTCAAAAGCCAATGTGAAGAATTAAAGCAGCATATGGAGAAAAAGAATAAAGGAAAAGTACCTACAGAAACTGTCAGTTTGGCTGAGGAGTCATCAGACAGTGAGATAGCTAGAAATGTACTTTCAATTTTCTTAGATTTTAATGTTCTATCAAAGTCATGGATATTAGATTCAGGATGCTCATACCATGTGT
Source organism: Heliamphora exappendiculata (assembly GCA_034768845.1). NCBI lineage: Eukaryota > Viridiplantae > Streptophyta > Magnoliopsida > Ericales > Sarraceniaceae > Heliamphora > Heliamphora exappendiculata. Next base: position 2,668,804 of record JAOTRH010000002.1, read on the forward strand.
CCAACAAGAGAATGGTTTAACAAGTATAAGCCTTGCAATTGAGGTACAGTTCTAATGGGAAATGACACGACGTGCCACACCATTGGAAATGGTACAGTGAAGATCAAGATGTTTGATGGTGTTGTAATCGTCTTGAAGAATGTCAGACATGTTCCAGGATTAAAGAAAAATCTGATTTCTTTAGGGACATTAGATTCTTTGGATTACTGGTACACAGAAAGAGGCAGAGCAATGAAGATCAGTAAAGGATCTTCAGTTATCATGAGAGGACAGAAAGTGGATGGTCTCTACAAACTGGTAGGAGACACAGTGATAGGTGGAGTTACCACTATCACACAGATTGACTCCAGCAGGGACGACACAAGACACAAACATTTAGAGTTTGGTCAGGTTGACGAGCAGAGTATGTCAGAAAGTCAGAAGAAGAGTATAGTAGTCGAGGTGGAGTTCAATCAGAAAACCTCACCCGAAAAATCGGGTGATGGTGGTTCAAGTTAACAGCAGAAAGAACTGTCAAGTGGAGAACTTTCATCTTACAAGAAAGCTACATGCAACATAAGGACAATTTAGGGACGAGTATTAGTGTCAGAATAGGTGGAGTCTTCACAAAGGGCTGAAAAGTTAGAGTTTGAAAAACTGTCTAAGAATGAGAAGACTGTTGATTGCAAGAGAATCAAATTCAAGTGTGACTTGGATTTGGTCCAAGTCAATTCAGGTTGAAGATTCAGAGAGGGTGGAGCACTTATACCCGAAAAAAGGAGTGCAGGTCGAGGCAACATAGACAGTTCTTCAAGATGGTTGAGAAATTCAAGCCAAGGTGGAGATTGTTGGGTTTGTGGCTCGAATTTCTCAAGAAAATCAGCAGTCCAGAACCTGGCACTTGCAGAGCACTCGCTGGGCACTTGAGCGCCTTCCAGTCTAGAAACTGGCGCTCGCTAAGCACTTGAGCGCCTGCCAGTCCAGAAGCTAGCGCTCGTTGGGCGCTCGCTGGGCGCTCGAGCGCATGAAGGACAGAATGATGGGGCGCTTGCTGGGCGCTTGACCGCCGCCGCGACGTCCTGAAGCATTTTTAGGGTTTTTTGGTTGTGGCTTATAAATATGGATCCTATAGTTCATTTAGGGTTAATGCAAAACGTATGTAAGTTGTCTAATACTCAGAGAGAAACTCAGAAAAGGCTAGAAAAAGTATAACAAGACACAAAGAGGCTCAGTTTGAGGCCACACACAGAGATTGTGAAGTTGAGAGTGAAACTTGTATTCCATATTTGAAAATAATGGATTGTTATTTCTTCCGTGGATGTAAGCAGTCAGCCGAACCACGTAAATTCTCGTGTCCTTGTGGACGTTCTTATTCTTTACTTACTTTGTGTGATTTGAAGCCATGGTTTCTTTTTCCATTGCGTTAAGGGATTTGTACCTAAAATTCCAACATAAATGAGCTCAAGGGATCCTCACCAGCAGCCAAAAGCTGTATTTGAGAGAGAAAATCCATAAGCTATTGCAACCCTAATGCTGGTAAATGTTTTCGCGCTAAAAGACCAATCGTCTGCCTATCAACTAATAAATCGTGATCGAACTTATAGATTTGTCTGTTATTTTGTTTTTTGATACTTGTAATAGTTTCTTAGACCAATCGATTAGTCTCTTCAAAGATTAATCGATGATCAATTTGTATCGATCTGTCTGTCATATTTTGCAGCAAATTCGCTTGTAGGCATTCAAACTCCAAACTATTTCAAAATTTACATCCACAACTAAGAAGAGTCGATAATAGAACCTTATACATCGAATGAACGAAGTTGAATGACAATTAAATTGAAGCTTGAGATTACAAAAAGATTGATGAGTGTTCTTCAACCGGATTACAAATCTATCCTAGAATTTAAATCCTAACAACAACAATATGAAAGAAGAAAAGACAGCAAAAATAATAAATTTGGAAGGATTCAATTTTCTTAATTACTAAAAAAGGAGCAGAACCGTCTACAATTACAGTGAATTTCTAGCTCTGTATGGGGTAAACCCGTATATTCCACAAGATACTGATGAAAGTATAACAAATTATAGCCGCAATAACAAAAAGAATCAATATTTACAAAACCTTCTGGGACTCTTTTCTTCCTTTCCAACATGTACAGCTGAAAGTATGCCTCTGTACATGCTTGTGCTGGGCCTACTTTCTCATCACAATGAAGCAGCCTCCATCCAATTTAGTCATATAAAATGCACAGAGTTGCGATTTTCAGCAAATATAAACAACCATACACCAGAGAGTGCCCCATAATTTATTATCCATGACGAGTAGACAAATCGCTATTATCTCTTGCCACTATACGTGCAGTAAAACCCACCGTTGTGGGCCTTATTGACCTCTGTCGCACCATATTGCAGTACTCGGGGTCATCTGTTTTGCCCTCAAACCTTATCCACTGGATCATTCCATGGTACATTGGGAAGAACCGCATTTGAATTGCTTTGTATGAAAAGTATGGGATCAGGGCTGCGATCACCACAAAGAGCGTCACGAACCAGAATGAGGGAGCTGGGGCGAGGCACTCAATGAAGACTTCGTATGCAGTGGTGGAATATTTGGTAGGCATGGCTCCATACGCCAAGAGGAAAAGATACCACAGAACAATTCCACCCCAGATGAAGAGATGCTGAATTAAGGTGAAGTAGCTAATCGCTAGGGCCATCTGGCAGTTCACGACCCAGACAACGCAAGTGTACATTGTTGCCCCAACGATTTCCAGCCCGGCAACTTTTCCATTACTGCTAAATGCCTCGGGATCTAATGCTTTTGTGCATAAGAAGAAAATAATGATTGCACTGCAAAGCCCATTGAACATCCAGCCAAGGATACGGCGCCAGCTGAAGAGGACATTCTGAACACCTTCTTGGTACAGTAAAGGGAACTGTGCATTGGGATACAACAATAATAATCAGGAATAAAACCCTTAGCAATATGAGTTTTTATTTATTGGCATTGATGTAATCACAATTAGAAGCAATTTTAAGTAGTTATTCACTACTGACAAAAACAAAAGCTCAAATCAATCGTAAGGCAATCTAGATTACATGAGAGAAGGCCTTAATGGGAATTTATCCTGGAATGCCCATTAAGGCCCTTCTCATTCTCTCTCCTCTCTCACTAACAAGCTCTCTTCTCTCTTTATTTAAGCCCCATTTTTTTTCACTCTCTTCATTTCAAACCCAACCCTTTTCTCTCTATCTCCCATAAAAAGGTACTTTTTAAATATATGAATGTTCAAAACAAATAATTGATTTTGTATATTTATTTAGTTTACATATATTTTTTTGTTGTTTTTTTTGGAATTAATAGCCTAATAAAAATCATTAGTAATATTAGGAGCTTGCGTTAGACTACTGAATTTTTTTTACTTCTTTATCTAAAATAATTTTAAAAATTGTTCATTATTTAAAATTTTATGATTAAATTATGTTCAAAGTAACTTTAGGAACAAATAATTGCTAGTCTTTTAACATTTTGAAATACATTGTTAAGGCATCCTTTGAATCCAAGCCTAGTCTTCGCAATATTTAGGGCTTCATTGGCAACCCAAGTTTTTTGGTTTTTTGGGCTAAACACACACACGCACACAAACAAACAAACAAAAAACACAAGAAGAAGATAGATCGTTTGGCAAAAAAACAAACAAGCTAAAAAGTCCAATCAAAACATTAATTCCTATAATACTCTATTCAAAATCTCAGCCATTCTAAAAGACAATAATACCGTTACTTAATAACTTATTTATTACTAATGTCAACTATATATAATCATCATAATCAAGCAAAAAAACACTAACTTTTTACTTAATCAACCCGCTTCAAAAAAACTAACTTAAAAACTAATTTACCAAACAAGCTACTTTGAGCCTAATTTAGCTTTTTGACTAAAAAAAAAAAAACTAGCTTTAAGCTAGTTGATAATCAAGCTCTTAATATCAATTTCCTGTAATTCAACTGGTCGAGCATTACAAAAATATTTCTTATTTTAATAGCAGCTTCTATGTTCAAAAAAGTACAGCCAGTCTAGTCCCCATTAATGGCCCTCATTAATAGCGGCGTCGATGTCAAAAAAACTGCCCAGCTTGTATTTTCACTGTTGTTCTTTTATGTAGTCAAATGCATACCAAAAAGCCACTAATGATGATGGCTATTGAATTTATCATTATTATGAATGTTATGTCTCTGTGTTCCTCGTGACTCGGCCGTTACGAGATTTTACCATTAATAAACATCATAAACAGTAATGCAATTGCTAAACCACATGCTATAATAGAAATGGAAACCCATACCTTGAGACAAAACCGTGCTGATACGTCCTGGTCAAAAACCCCCAAAGCAATCACAGGAAGTGATGTGAAGAAGACATTGTACAGAGACAAAAACCAATCATTGTATGCAGGTTGAGCGGAGAATAATGCATATGCCTCATATAGGAAGAGAGTGATGCCAAATGCTACATTCTTATAGAAGAAGTAGCATATCTGCCAGTAGGAGAAAGAATAAATCAATTGACTTTACAAGATGGCTCAATGCTTCATCGAGTTTTTAAAAATGTAGAAACTTATAGACTTGGACTATTGAGATATTTCAACCCAAACAAAATGCGTCTTTGAAATTTTGGAATTTAGGTTCCATCCCGCCAACTATAGATGTCAAAATCATAAACAAGAGGCACACTTCACACTTACACAAGACACAACACACATGGGTAAGGAACCATACAAAGAACATATGTACAAGGTAGGCTACAACTCTCCCAGAAGTGCTAACAAGCTCACCGGTTCAGATTTGCCACTCAACTCCATCACAAGAACAGAATAATGGAATTTAAATATTTAAATTCATTACCATTGAAGAGATCCTTCTGTAACACCAATGTCCATGCACCAGTAGCAATCGCTCCAAAAACCTGAACTGAGCAATCGCAATATCACTTGACATGACCGCCTGATATTTGTAAACAGAAGTTTTGAACAAATTAGGTAAAATAAAACCAACAGTACCAATTTTCACACAGTCAAAGAATAAACATATTCAGATATTTGTTGAGCACCTGCATTCCTTCAACACCACTGATTCCAACACCAACATCAGCTTCTTGAAGCATTCCCACGTCATTGGCCCCATCACCGATCGCCAAAGTTGTCTTCCTAGTTCCAGCTTTAACAAGTCTTGTAACCTGTGTTTTTTCAGGAAGCACAGTTTCTGAATTAACAATTCCTTTTTAGTCTTTAGTAAAAAAGAAAGAAAAAAAGATACACAAAAGGAAAATAGAAAACAAAAGTACAGAAGAAATTTTTGCTAGGAAGGGAACTGAACAACTCACGAGTGCCTTCTGTATTGGTGATGAACGGCAGCAAATAACAGATGCACAGCCAATGGCAAGTTCTAGAAACATGTTCTTCATGTCATCGTCCAGAGCATATACCAGTGATTTTCCATCAATGATTAAGGCAAATGATGCAGAGCTTCCACTTGATGCAGTAAGCTGAGCCTTCCCTTCTCTTATCTGGTGCAGGACACTTTCCTTTGAAGCCTATGTGACATTCACAATGCTCATCAACACCACAGAAAGGATAATCATGTATTTGTAACTACATGCAGTCATTGGCAATTAAAACAAATTACGTTAAACCAAGTCTGAAACAAGGACCACAATGTCGGCTCACCAGACATTTGTCCGTGGAATTTGAAGTCATGGTGGGCTGAAGTTTTAATTCGTAAAAGAACATAAATTAAAATAAGGGAAAGATGTCATCATTCCTATTAAAAGAATGTGGAATGGTATAAAGTCACACTCATTTCAAACATCCTCGAAGCTTTAGTGTTCGTGTGGGTAACCCATTCGAGAACGGCCTCTTGCTCTCTCTACATTCTATAATGAAATTTTTACTCAATTTGGAAAGCGCATCAAAGTTATTCGATCCGATGATGCGTTAGAATATATGCACTCTACTGTTGCTTCTTTTTGTGGCGATGGTGGTATTATTCATCAGATGACTTGTGCCCATACATCTCAACAAAATGGCATTGCTTAACGCAAACACTGTTATCTGTTAGATGTTGCTTGTACCTTACTGTTTCATGTCCAAGTACCGAGACACTTTTAGAGTGATGTTGTCTTTACTGCTTGTTATCTCTAATTAACTACATGCCTTCCATTGTTCTCGATCATCAGTCCCATTTTTTCTTGTTATATCCGGCATCTCCACCTTTTTTCCTCACTCGTGTTTTTTGTTGTACTATTTTTGTACATGTTCTTGCTCTCGGTACTACTAAATTATTCCCTCAGGCCAGTAAGTGTATCTTTCTCGGCTACTCTCTTACTCAAAAAGGATATCGGTGTTATCATTCAGAGTTTCGACTATACTATGTGAGTGCTGATGTGGCATTCTTTGAGTTTACTCCTTTTTTTACTTCCTTAGATAATCACCTTTCTTCTAATCTCGTCTGCTATCGTGAGGGAGAGTTTTTTTCTTCTTTGACTCTTCCTCGTCCTATGTCATCCTCTTCCCCTTCTCACCCACCCTTGCAGGTTTATCAGCGATCTCAAGATAGGCCCATCGTCCCGTATGGCCCAGACTCTTCATCTTCTCCAGTAGAAGTTCCACTCTCATCTCCTCCTAGTTCTGATGACTTACAGACTGGTTTGCGTTGAAGTAAACGTACATGCACCCAACATCCTATTGCTCACTTTGTGTCTTATAATCGTTTGTCATCTTCTCTTCATGCTTTTGCTTCTACCTTGTCGTCTATTTTTATTCCTACTTCTTACAAGCAAACTATGTCTCTATCTGGCTAGAAACTTGCTATGGATGAAGAAATGCATGTTCTTTATAAGAATCAAACTTAGGAGCTTATAACTCTCCCACCTGAAAAGTATTCGGTAAAGTGTCGTTGGGTCTATACACTCAAGTATCTTCTGAATGGTTTTGTTGAGCGTCTTAAGACACATTTGGTTGCTATTCTCAGGCCTACAGTGTGGATTACTTGGAGACTTTCTCATGTGGCTCGCTTTAACTCTGTTCAGATCCTTCTATCCATTGCTGTTAGTCATTCTTGGCCATTAATCAGCTTTACACTAAGAATGTTTTTCTTTACAGTGCTCTTCAGGAAGAGGTCTATATGGATCAGTTTCCTGGCTATGTTATGCCTGACAATGAGCACCTTGTTTGTTGCTTGCGTAAGGCCCTATATGGTCTGAAGCAATCACCTCGTACTTGGTTTGATCGCTTCACTTCTGTTGTCATTGTTTATGGTTTTTGGCATTCCATATTTGATCATTCGGCCTTTGTTCATCATTCTTCTGCTGGTGCTATTGTGCTAATTATTTATGTTGACAATATCATTATTTATAGTGATGATTCTACTGGCAGAGCCCCCTTAAAACGACATTTAGCTCACCATTTTCATACCAAGGACTTATGCATTCTCCGTTACTTTCTTGAAATTAAGGTTGCCCGCTCTTCTCGAGAGATCTTTTTATCCCAACATAAGTATACTTTTGATCTTCTCTCTGAGACTGGGTTGCTTGGTGCTTGTCCGGTTGATACACCTATTGATCTTACTGATAAGCTCGATGTTGAACAGGGAGAACCATTTCCAAAGGTTGGTCGTTATCAGTGGTTTATTAGGAAGTTAATCTATTTCACGGTTACTTGTCCTGATATCATCTATGCTATTGGTGTTCTTAATCAGTTTATGCATACTCGTCGTCAGTCGCACTTTGATGTTGTTTATTATATTCTTCGCTACTTGAAACGTGCCATGGGTCGTGGATTGTTATATCGTCCTTCGGATCATTTGTCAGTCATTGGCTTTAGTGATGCTAATTTGGCTGATAGTCGACTTGATAGACGGTCCACCTCTGGCTCTTGTACCTTTTATTGGCGATAATCTTGTCACTTGACGCAGTAAAAAACATACTGTTGTTGCCCATTCAAGTGCTAGAACCGAGTATCGTGCTATGACTCATACTGCCTCTGAAATGTTATAGGTCCACTCTTTCCTTCAAGACTTCGGCATCGCGTCTTCTCATCCTATGGACATATTTTATGATAATCAAGCAACCATATTTATTGTTAATAATCTTTTGTTCCATAAACATACTAAGCATATTGAGATTGATTACCACTGTGATATCCTGGTATCCCACATCGGAAAGGGAGATGGAATTCCTAGATTATAAAGAAAAAATCTTAGACCCTTACATAGCAACGAGGCCTTTTTCCAGGTGGTAGAGACCCTAGCAGAACTCCGCAATTAAACGTGCTTGGGTAGGAGCAATGCAAGAATTAATGACCCCTTGGGAAGAATAAAACCGTGAAGGCTACCCAAAATAGACAATATCGTTGACACGAAAAGGTAAGGGTGTTACACATGGTATCAGAGCCAACTCTCCTCACCTCCGAGTGTGGGTTCCTACCGTATTGCGTGTCAAGTGGGCAAGCTACTGTGTGGGCGGGTCGATAAGGACTGGCAGGCTATCGGAACTGGCAGACTACTGCACAGGGACGTGAAGCCCTAAGATGGGTGAATTGTGATATCCTAGTATCCAACATCGGAAAGGGAAAGGGAGTTCCTAGAATATAAAGAAAAAATCTTGAACCCTTACATAGCAACAAGGCCTTTTCTTAAGTGGTAGAGACTCTAGCAAAACTCCGTAATTAAGCGTGCTTTGGCGGGAGCAATGCAAAGATGGGTGACCCCCTAGGAAGAACAAAACCGTGAGAGCTTTTTTTCCAAGCGGACAATATCGTTGCCACGAGAAGGGTCGGGGTGTTACACACTTTATTTGAGATTTATTGATGACCAAGCAAATTGTCACTCCCTTCGTTCGCTTAGAGAATCAATTGACTGATGTTCTCACCAAACCGTTGGCTTGTTATTCGCTTCAGAGATTTCTTTTCAAGCTAGACATATTTGAACTCTATACTCCAGCTTGATGCCAGAGAATGAAGAAAATCCCTCTTAAGGGAAAGACCGATTAATCGGTCTTGGGACAGATCGATCGATCTTGGGACGGATCGATCGGTCTGAAGCAGCACGCAATAGTTTGTGCAGACTGCAAGAAAAGCTAAGAGTTTGACTGACCGATCGATTATCTGTGCGAGGAACGCCCTGTTATAAGCTACTACGGTTGTAGCAGCTGCAGAGGTTTTTGATATTCTTTTACTCTATTGTATATCTCTCTCCCCAAAACTCTCTTCCCTTTGTAACTTTCAAAAATATAGTGAAAGTGTGTGATCCCGTGGACGTAGGCACGACTTGTCGAACCACGTAAACCTCCATGTGTGATCGTGTGATTGTCTTTTCCTATCTTTCTTTCTTCTTTGTTCTTGTTTCGTAGATTGTGCGTTCTTTGATTGATCTTGGATGAAATTAGTGATCGCGTTCTAACCCTCAACACTTGAGGGGGAGTGTTAAAGTTTATTTAGTTAATTTTTTCTATATTTAACTGAGTAATTTTGTAATTCTTTACGTGTGACTCATATGTGTGCGTGTGTGTTGTGGGGTGTAGAGGTTTTTTTTTAGTCTCTTAATTTTTACCCTAATTCTCAATTAGAATCTCTCCCTCGTTCTACCTTATTCTTTCATTTTCAACTCTAAATTACTATTTTATAATTCAACTATTACAAATCACAAACAATTCAATTAATACCATTGTCTTTTGGTCATTACTGCCATCTCCGTTTTGCCCTGAGGTTGCTCACTCTCACCTCTTTTCACCTCCGGTGACTCTTGAGCTTACTCGAGTGCCTTTATTCTCCTAGACCACTCGTCCATCCTTACATCATCAACAATTCGTATAGGCAATCAAAAGGAACACTACATCATAATTTTGTAGTACTACTTCTACTATTGATAAAGCACACCAAATTAGCAGGCATATTCACTACTGCCTATGGTGTCTGAAAGCACCAATTGGTGACAATAACTGACTTGCTTCAGTTAGCTGCAAAACGGTTATATTGACAAGGAACAATATGGTTCAAGTTGATGGAAAACTAGGATAAGATGAGGTTACTAAGGAAGCATTGGTCAAGTAGCAAGGAAAATCTTGGCCTCCAATAATTAATTGAAAAATATACCCTTCTGAAGAGCAGAAAGTAACACCACATGTATGGCCAACTCCTTAAAGCATGTCATTAGGCTCTCATAGCTTCATCAACAACGCCTAAATTGATTTTCTTTTTGTGGGTACCTAGCATCTCTCCGCCACATGGCACCTCAGGAGAAACCATGTCACTTAGAGTCCTTGCCTCCGACAGAACAGCTCTCTGGCCTCCGGGCCAGTGGCCATCTTGGCTCCACTATAGCTAAATATCTGGAGGGTCATGCTTCTCTCTATAGAGTATCCTAGGCTGGGAGTAAGGCCTAGATACCTCCGCTCGGGACCAAAGGAGGCATGTGATTTGAAAGCTGGAGCAAAGGGCTTGTCATTGAACTCGCCCTCTCCGAGTGCGGCTTCAGGGTGAAAAGTCATTAAGAGAAAGGAGCATCACTCAAGACACCAGACATCTCGAAGTTCATATCATACCCTACCAACTGCACGATACGCCTCCCTATATATCATAGCTACCTATGCAGCTCCAATGGTTCAGATCCCAAAAGCCTAAGACTTAGAGGAGCAACGAGCCTGTCACATGCTATCTACCGAACCAACGAGTAGGGGCCACCTATCTAAGGTGAGTTGGCTCCCTCCTCTAACTCCATCCATAAAGAGCTGAACGCCTGAAGACAAGCAATCTCAAACAATCTCAAGCAATCCATATGTCCAATATCTCCGGGTAAACTCTCTATTGCCACCATCTCTCTCTAAGGTTGCCCTGAGCTCTCATCTCCGTTACCTCCAGTGGTCTCTGGCTATTATAGTGCATTTCATCTTTTCAGACTATACCACTCCATGGTCCACGCCCACACTTTTTAATTGGTACATTGAACTGAATTTCTTACCTTGGCAATGGCATCCTTTTCTCCCACTTTCTCTAGTGCTTTGATTTCTGGTATTTCCAAGTTTATGATTATCTGCGTCATTCCTTGTCTAAGCAAACTACATGCAAAACTGCAAAATAGTATTCTCTGTTAAAAATTTCTAGACGTGTTAACCTCACCTGATGTATAAGATCAAAATTGATGCAAAGTAATTGTACCCAATATTGATGGCAGTCTCCATCTTATCTCCCGTCAAAACCCATAATTTTATTCCTGCCTGGGCAAGCTTGTCAATGCACTCAGGAACCTACCACACAGAACAGGAGAAAAAAAAATCAATTTCCATTACCACTTGTGATCTATACAAGATATCACTCTTGCGATGACTATTTCAACTCAAATTTTTTCAACCCACCCCATTTTGAAGTTTGTCCTCTACAGCTGTTGCACCAAGAAGAATCAAGTCCTTCTCAATCTTCTCAACCACTACATCAATCAATGCCTCCCGATCTGCACTGACTGAATTCTTGGCCTCCATGAACTTCTCATTGAACTCTTTGTACTCTTGTTCATCGACTTCACAATAAGCAAGTATCAAGGTTCTTAAACCTGCGTCAGCATATTCATTCAAATGTTCCCTGGTTTTCTCTTCAAATTCTCTTCCATTTTTAGCAAGCCTTTCGAACATGACACTGCATGGAAAATAACAAAGGAAAAATAAATAAAGGGAAAAAAGGCATAGTCGTTTAGAACGTTTGACAAGGTAGTAATAAAGATTATACGGAGTAATAATAGCTTTCCAAGGTGATTGAAGCAGTAGATTTACGAACCTATCAGCACCTTTACAGAGTAATAATAGCTTTCCCTCCTCATTTCTTACTATTACAGACATTCTCCTTCTTGTGCTGTTAAATTCTAAAACATTCAAAAGTGTATATGGCCTGCACAAAGGAAATTACTCATGTCACATATAACTTCACAAAAGTTGTTAATTAGTTAAGAGTAGAGGAAGGAAAATCAATACTAAACACGCAAGCACAAATACAGAAATATCCCTTCTGTGATATATGCATCCATCGGTGTGTCTATATCAATGAATTCACATAATGATTATCAACCATTCCCCCAGATATAAATAGGATGTCAAGGAAATCAACCAATCAGGTGTTAAAACTCTACTCGGTCCACCTTGGAAGTTGATACTGAAACTTTGAAACGGAAGTGGTAGCAGGGTATCAGGATCAAGAACCTCAACAGTACCTCCAGTTTCTTCACCGCAGGTAAATGAAAAGGACCCATAAGTATTTTACTTAAACATATACCTAAACACCGAGCATAGTTACTGCAGAAGCTAAATCAACGAAGCTTTGGTGTTCTTTTCCTTATAAACCTTGTAAAGAATGCAACTCAAGGATATACTCTGTATTTGACTGATATATCTAGATAACTAGAGGATATACTCTGTATTTGACTGATATATCCAGATAACTCTGTATGCATGGAATTCCCTTTTCTCGTTGAAAGGCATAAATGCTAAAAGATAAATTCACCTGTGAATGCATAAAATTTAGAGAAACCGACCTTTCAATTTTTTTGCCAGACGTAGGGTCCAACTCATGCAATGAGACACTTGTTTGAGTCCTTTTGTAAAATTCAAAGCCCAGTTCTCTTGCTGCAATCACAAAAGCAGCTTCATCTGGTGACTCAGCTTCGTATGAGATCTTCCCTGTATCTTCATCCACTTCAGGTATGGCTGTATGACAGATTGCCAATAAACGAAAAAAACTCTGTATTACATCTGCACGGGTTTCATTAATCCAATTTCCATCCATGATCCTTTCATCCTCAAAATTGAAGCCTTTGATGAGTGATCTTGTATCAGCAGAATCCTGAACATCGTCCTGGCCATTTACCATTTCATTAGCCAACGGAGAACCTTTTCTTCTAGCCATGGCCTTCTCTACTTCCGTAACACCTTGGCCGTAAGCTGTCCCAGCTATAGAGCATTTGATGAACTCCATTGAATTGCAAGTCAATGTTCCTGTCTTATCAGAAAGTATTGTGTCAACTTGACCAAGTTCCTCATTTAAATTCGAGGTGCGGGCATGTGCTGCTTTATCAGCTTCTTCATAGTACATACGAATATCTTGATTGATGAACCTGCTCTGAAGAACTTTAACAATTTCTATCGACACGTACAATGAAATTGGGATCAAGTAACTATACAACATCACAGCAGTTAGAAAGTGATAGATTGCAGCAGCTGGGGCCCTCTTGGGATCAAAGAAAATAGTTGAATCGTCCGGTCTTAGATACCACCTTTTCATAATGCCATTTTCTAGGTCTTCTCTAGTTGTAATGCCAAAATAAACCGATCCAACAAAAGCCAGCATAAATAAGACACAGAATAAGAAGTAGATAATTTTATCCATTTTCTTCTCGATTTTGCTTCTCTTTGAAGGGGGGGCAGTAGAGTTTTGAATAACCTTCGTATCATGACCTGTGAAGATAACAGCCCCATAAATGTAGTCAGTATTGCGGAGTTTTGAATCTCTAAGGAGAAGTTGTTGAGGAGTAAGGGGATGCTGTTGCTCTTCAAATTCCATGCTTCCAACAAAAGAGTACAAATTTGCATTTGGGTCTTCACATTTGACAAGAGCCTTAAAATCTCTAAAGTTAGAGTCCTCATGTAAAAATGAGGTCATCTCCAGCGCTTGTTTTAATTTCAAGTTTGTCTCCCCATCAAGGTTCATGGTTTCCACATAACAGATTGCATCCTCGTAACTGGATGAAAGCAAGACAAGATCTGCTGGAAAGAACCCATCCTTTTCCACCTTCACTATATCTCCTACTCTGAGATTCTTCCATTCAGTATGCTCAAAATGTCCATCACCACGGTGTACATTCACTTTTCTATTATTCACCTCGATATCCTGCAAAAATTTTCACATGGTAAATTATGGAGCTGATGTGATAATTGATAAAAGGAGCAAATACATATATATAGATATAGATATATATCGGTTTCCTTTTGTGTAACAAATAAAACCGTCAGTACGTAGATCACGCAACAAGCAAGAGGTTACAAGTTATCCCACTTGAAACCAGTAAATTACACAGGTTGTGGAAGGAAAAATGGAACCTTCTAGTGATCTAAAGTGAAATATAAAATCTTTCTGCAAACCAATATATGCAACGTTTGAAAGTATTTTATGCTGATTATAGCAAGCAATTTAGTCCAGAAATAAGAACATCAGATAATATGTCACTTTCATGATGAAGAACTAGTTCTGTTTAATAAATTGCATGATGTTTAAGATAAACCAAGCTCACATTTATTAGGACAATTCTATACCAAGCATCTCACCTGGCGATATATTTACATAGCATGTTCTGAAACCATATTAAGTAAAATAAGAATGAATTTATGGTAGAAAACATTCCAATTAGGAGATTACGAGAACAGTTCTCAAAAAAAATCCTCAAAATTAACTATAAACTGTCATAAAATTCTCATCTGTCATATGAGCAATACACCCATCATTTTTTTAGCGTAATCAAAAAAGAAACCTTTCTATCAACAAAATTTCCAGATTAATACTGAGTTAAAAAATAGCATAAAAGGAAAAATTAAGTAAAAACATCCTCTACGAATAATTAGGGTGAAAATTTGGTGTGAAGAGAAAAGGTTGCATAATATCTAAATCGAGATCAAAAACAGAAAAGCATATAAAGAACTAGTTCAGCCAAAAAAAGAAACGCCCTAATCGGACACCCCTGCGCAAGTTATTGTACCCTTGAAAACAAGCGTGCGCACAAGTTATTGTACGGTTTGAAAAGATACCTGTTGTTTCCGTCGCCAATCCTCAATACCTTCCTTCACCATGGTTGCCCCAATCACAATAATTAGAGGCAGAATAGCACTCACAGCAGAGTAAGGAGCGAGTGGTGTGAAGGCAAGGATGCCAGTGACAAGGAAGTAAAAATTGGCCACCCTCCTGAACTGCTCAAACAAGGACTTGGGCAAGAAAGTTGCTGGAGTATACTTTGTACTCCTCACATAGTTTCCATCATAATTGTGAAGTGCAGCCTCAAATCCACCTGGTTCATTGCAATAAACCACCCTTGAAAATCCAGGACCCCCAATCTGTGAATGATCATCCTTAAAAGATGCTCTCCCACATCTGAATGCATAGATCTTGCTAAAATGCACCTTCTTTGTTCTGCCACTTTTCATTTCTCTCTTTTCAACTGGCCTTTCCTCAAAAGTAACCACAATCCCAATTCCAGAAATGAAAACAAAACCAGTGACAAGTTCAAGAGTTTGCTCCTTACAAACGGACAATTCTCTGTGCTAAAGGCGTCAACTTCAAAGAAAACAACCCAAACAGGCACCAGAACCACAAATCCCCCCCCAAAAAAATCCAACTTTAACACCCACCAAAAGGGATCATTTCAAAGAACATAACTTCAGAGACCCACTAAATTAAACAATATAAATCCAAAGACCCTGTGAATTAAAACAAACGGATAGAAGGCAACCTTCACCAAACAAAACTTCAAGCCTATAAATCAGAGAGAGAGAGAGAGAGAGAGAGAGAGAGATGGAAATTGGGGCAGAGAGATTCAGACAGAACCTGCGATTTTTGTAAGAAAATAAAAATACCCAGCAACAGGAGCAACTGATTCAGCTATTAACCAAGTCGCGAAGATCAAATAAATGGAAAAGATTCAAAATACGCACAAGGTTCTACGAGATATTCGAGTATTTGATATTTTTCGTGGCCTGAGAGCTTTAAACGAAGACTTGGATCTCTCTTCTCTCTCTTCCATCGTTGACTTTGGCCCACAGACACGCATCGGCTCGAAGAAATGTTCTAAATTCGACGACTACGTGAACACGAAAACAACTTCTATTTAAGAATTAGGAGCAAATGTAACGTGAAGAAATTGGAATTTTTAACGAAAGTCAGACCGGAAGACAGGAGGGGGAAAAGAAAAACAAAAATGCGAAGAAATGTTGATGGGTTTGTTTCAGCTACAACGATTCATTCCAGTCACAGAAAAAAAAAAAGATTTATTTTTTCGCGGGAAGTTTTCGAGAATTCATCAATGGCGCGTGTAGTTTTCTCAGTTGTTTAAAGAAACTTCCCAGAACACAAAACAGAAATTTTCCTTTGCCTTCGCATTTGTTTTACTTTTATTTATACGATTTTGTATTTTTTATTTATTTTTTAAAATATTTTTCCTAAACAAGAGTAATTATTCGTGCTTCTGGACAGTCCCCGGCCGTTATTTACTGATTTTTCTTGTATATAGGGTGGGAACGGCACTTGCTTCTTCCGTCCTATTATCTCTTACTCTATTCTTAATTATATAAAATAAATATTTTTTAAATATAAATATATGTATAAAATTTATTTTTATAAAATATAATTACTCTAAACATAATAATATTATATTTATTTTTTATTTTTTATTTATTTTTTATATTTTGTAATTTTAATCTTATTGAATCATCAATTATTATTATTTATTTATTATATTATTTATAAATTTTATTAGTATTACTCATTTAATCGTTAGAAATTTTTCTTAAAATATTTCTACCACCGCTCCATTCCTTACTACTTTTGTATTTTTTTTCTATTTTCGTTCCTATCAAATAGAGGATCTCGTCTCTAAGTTGCTTGCCCTATTGTCACTCCTACTTTTGAAATACTAGTGGCCCTATTTGGGTGATTTACTTATTTACTTATTTAATTTATAAGCTAAAAAATAAGTTACGTTGTTTGAGTAATCAAATAAATCATAAATAAAAAAATAAATAAATAAGTAAATAAGTCAAATAAGCTCATTGAGTAGTCAAATAAGTCAAAAAAAGTCAAATAAATTAACTTATAAACCAAACAAAATGACTTATAAGCTAAATAAGCGAATAAGCCGCAAGCCACCCAAACAACCTTGGCCCCATTTGGGTGGACCTTGCTTATTTACTTATTTACTTATTAGGAAATAAGTCAAATTTTAAATAAGCAAGTTTGTTTGGATGGCTTGTAACTTATTTGCTTATTTATTTATTTGCTTGTAAGCCAGCTACCTAAGCGAATTTATTTGCTTATTTGTTTATTTGGCTACCCAAACAAGCTTATTTACTTATTTTTTTATTTTTTTATTTTTAACTTATTTGATTACCCAAACGACGTGGCTTATTTTTTAGTTTATAAGCCAATAAACAAATAAGCAAGGTCACCCAAACGAGACCCTTACTTAAATAAGATTTGACTTATTTGTTAATAAATAAATAAGTAAATAAGCAAATCACCTAAACAGGGCCACTATTTAACAATTACACGTAATACTCTTATACAATAAAATAAAATTATTATAAATATATAATAATTCACTTTTATTGAACAATTAAAAATTAAGAGATAACGCACATAATAGCGTGAGTTGCACTTATACTTACCCGTAACATCTCCAACATATACTCCAAAAAGTACCTAATAAATTGCCCTAAACAAGACTGATTTTAATTTTCCCTCAATATGAGAAATTCTAAAAGTAAAAAAATTAATAAAAAATTAAATATGACGAAAAGCGCTTAATATGTCTTTAGTGAAAATTTTGATACTTTAGTCGGGAACAAATATTTTTTATATTCCACATGTCACGCGAAGTAAAAAAATAAAAAATAAATAAATTTTAAAAATTTTAAAAAAAATGAAAAAGAGAAAAAATTCTTCAAAAAGTCTAGACCAAACGTGGGCTAATTTAAATATAATATGCTAGAAAATAAAGTAACCATTAAAGCAAAGCAACAAACAGCATCCTGGTGTTAGCTACAGCGTAGCTAATTTTGGATCATAATATTATGATGATCTAAATTATTCACCATAATAGATCTCAGTGGGTAATTCATATAAAAAATAAAATTAATTAAATATTTTTAAGTATTTAAATAAATTATATTTGCACATATGATTATATATACTATTGTTATTGACCTTGCTTTTTGCGGTAACTCATGCTTAATATTTAATTTAAGGGTAAATTGTACTGACTCTTTTTTTGATTTTTGACAAAAATAAAAAAAATTTTATGATTTTTGAAATGTCACTAATCTTCCATTAGGTTTAATATTTGCATCAAATTAGTTCAATGATTAAATTTTTGCTCTGTTGCGCCTTATTTGACGTATTTTTCGAATAAATTTTTATAATTCAATCTATTCATTACGTAGAACTCGTCGAGTTTGTTGATTATAACAAATTTCAAATTCATCTGATATTTGTAACTAAGTGATTGAGTAACATTTATTTAACAATATTTTTTAAAATTATAATTTTTATTTATTTATTTATAAAATAATATTATGAGATTTTATTCAATCACTTTTCTACATATATCGGATAAATTTGAATTTAAATTTTCACATACTGAACAAACTCGAAAAGTTCTACGTAATGAACAGATTGAATCATAAAAATTTATTTAAAAAACACGCCAAACAAGGCACAGTTGAATAAAAATTTAACGGTTAAACTAATTTGATGTAAAAATTAAATTTAAAGGGAGTTTAGTGATATTTTAGAAACCACATTTGTGATTTCTGTTCTTTTCAAAAATCAGATGAAAGGTCATTAAAATTTACCCTTAATTTTATATTTAATATTATTAATAAGTAGTACAATACATTTTGTTCTTGACATTAAGTTACAATAAATTTTGTGCAAGTTATGAGCATAAAAATTGTCTTAAACTTTCTTCATCAGCTAGTAGTGATTTTGTGTAATTTAATTATTCATATGCTTAATAACTTTTTAGACTTGCACCATGTGTTTTTTTTTTAAATTTAAATGATTGACTTTAAATTAATTTTAAATGTCCCAAACAAGAGCTAATAAGTATGTTTTTTTTAGAGTTTCTAAATGTATGAAGTATTTTAGTTCTTTTGATGATTGTTTTTAGCAAAATTGCATGTGCATTTAAAATGTTTTTCTTATTTTATAAATAAAAGTAAAGTATGAGTTAAAAATCCAAAATACTATATAAAAATATACAATGGACAAAAAGGTAGGAAATGCCAAAAAGAAAGCCACTATAAATACACCAAGGACGAAAATGGAAAAAAATGAAAAAAAAAAAAGGAAAGAAATTCAGTTCATGAACTGCCTGCGCATTTAGAAGTTTTTGTTATTTATAACTAAAGCAAGCAAGACATAGTAGGTGTCGTTTGTTAATTTAATTTTAAGTTAAATTTTTTATTTTAAATTATTTTAAATTTTAAAAACTAAAAATTTGTTTGGAAGAAGCATCAAGTGATTTTAAGCCAAATGATTAAAGTGATTTTATGTCAAAAAATAAAAAAATTTACTTAAAGTTGTTATAATTTTTTAAAATTTATTTTTAAATAATTTTATATTCAATATCGATCTTGTTTGATAGATTTTGATGAGTACATTTTAAAAATATATTTTTTATAAAAGAATAAATTTATATAATAAAAGTTATGATATTTTTAAAAATATAAAAAAAATTATGTAAAAAGTAAAAAGGCTAAAAGCGTTTAAATTAAAAAACAAGACTTTTTAACTTTTTAAACTTTAAGTAAAAAACAAAAAACCTAAAACTTGACTTTAAGCCGACCTTGACCCAATTGTCCAACTAGACCAAAATCCAAAATACCTTAATTAAAAAATTAAAATAAAAAAATTTACCATAAATAAAAAGCGTAAAAATTAAATGCTCAAAAATAATCGCTACACCAAGAATGAAAATGGTAAAAGTGAAAAGAAATGAACCAAGTTCATACTCGTTTGATAATTCGGATTAGATTGGATTAGTAGTGATGAGGGATTAGTAATGAAGTGAGATTAATAGTGAGGTGGGATTAATTTTTTTATATTTAAATTACGTGAGATTAAATAACGAACTAGATAATGATTTACTATTGTATTAAGTTAATTTATTTTTAAATTAACTTAAATAAATTAATAAGTTAAATTTTATGTTATTGTTAAATTTTA
>JAOTRH010000002.1:2688903-2700660 GCA_034768845.1 Heliamphora exappendiculata
CCCCTCCCTTTCCCAATTTCTTATCACTATACCACAAATAATTAATCTTGTTCCCGATATATTGCTTTTGGGTACAACTCTGATCTTGAACAAAATACATCGTTGTTAGTGGAGACCCTTTTTTCTAAAGAAGTAAATGGCCATTTCCCAGTGTTGATCCCCGATGATTGCGAGTGTTGGGAAGGATGACCATTGACAGAAGTTGCATTAAGAGTTTGTAGTTAGAATCAAACCTGCATCCTCTTGCTATGCAGCCCGAGCTTTTACTCCTATGGATGTATCATAACTTCAAAATGGACTTGAGAGCAAAACTGCAAACTTTCATTTTTCACAATCAAAGTGTATTCAAAACCTACCTAAGTGGATATGATTTGTACAAGCCAGGAATGAAATAACTGAAGATGTTAATTTTGGCCATTATAAACCTCAACAGGAAAAGTGGTGTCCTCTATAATACTTAGTACTTTAAATATTGTGATGCTTTGTGAAGTCCTTTATTTTTATAATAAACATTGCTAATCCAATGTAATGTGGGCTATTAAAGATATACAAATATTAACTGAAAGCTTCATTGTGATGTCTTAAGTTTTACGTGAAGAAGTTGTTTTTGATTCTATGAATGCTGTTTTTCGAGTTCCTTGTCTTAGCGTTATATTCAATTTTGTTCCCTCAGGAGACTACTCTGTATGTAACACTTGAACCTTGTCCTATGTGTGCTGGAGCAATGCTTCAAGCTAGAATTGACACTGTTGTATGGGGAGCTCCAAATAAGCTGCTAGGAGCTGATGGCAGCTGGATTAGGTATGCAACTAAATAATTGTCTTTATCGTTATCATCATAGTTTGCCCTGCCCCTGCCCCCTTATTATCCCCTCTAAAAATAAAGAAAAAATTTGTGTTGTTTATTTCTTGGAACTTGACAGAAAGAGTTTTAAGTGTGCCAATTCTTCTGCGATCAGAGGAATTAGTAGTTAGTCCCATTCACCTTTACATTGAATGATGACAATCACGTCTCATCTTCTAATAAAATTATATCTGTGCATTTGAATGTCTGTTGAAATGAAATTTGTTTTATTTAATCCAAAAGTTGTGACAAAACTATCAGTCTGTGTTTGTAGCCAATTCTCTAGGAGATAGCGATAAAATGACATTTCTGCATTAGTAAAATGTTAAAAATGTCTATTGTTTTTAGTTAAATAATTGCATTAGAAAGCCCACCAATGAAATTTCACACGTATTTCTGTGGTGTGACGGGATGTTCTGTGCAAATATCACATTTTTTATAGCATACGATTGAAAAATTCTCTCTTCTAAAACAATTGACCGGCTGGTTCTTTTTGGGTAAAATCACCCATTTTATTCGCATGATATTCGCTGACCAGCTTGGAATGTTGTCGTCTCAAATGCTACTAGCTGAAATGAAGCTTTCTCGGTGTTTATCCTAGTGAGAGTGGTAATAAGCACTTTGGTTATACTTAAACAAATGAAGATTAGTTTTTCATGGATAAAGAGCTTTAATTATTTCCTCCACCCTTTCCTGAAGTTAAAGTGGATTACACTTGGCAAAAGAAGACTTTTCTTTTCTTTTTCTCTTAGATGGGGGTTGGGCCAGGATGAAATTCTGCAAGAATAATTTTTTTTTTCCTTTTTTTCCTTTTTTTCTTTTGGGAATTGTCTGCTTGTGTCTTGATCTGTGATAAACATTTTACAGGCTTTTTCCTAATGGAGGTGGAGGCGGAGGCGGAAATGGTTTGGGATTAACAGATAAACCACCTGCTCCTATCCATCCGTTCCACCCTAAGATGGTGATTAGGCGAGGAGTATTGGCAGCAGAATGTGCCGATGCAATGCAGCAATTCTTCCAACTAAGGAGACGGAAGAAGGAGAGGAAATCAGCCTCACCACCACCACCACCTTCATGTCTTCCTATTTCAAACCATCCTTCAAAGTTTTTGACCAAGATTCATGATGCTCTCCACTTCACCTTCTGTTTGTGATTGGATCAGGCATTGGCTTCCAAATTCCTTGTCATTTTATATTCACTGTTCTTTGATCATGTTGAGTTGATTCTGACGTGTTTTTTCTGTACCATGACACACCCCTTCGATTTGCAGATTTGCCGTGTGTTTTTCCTCTCACTTTTGGCTTAGCAGCCCCATTGGGAGGCTTGCAAGATGGGCTATTAGCTTAGTGGTAGAGTGCGCCCCCCTAGTAATTGCGTCGTTGTGCCCGTGTTGTGAGGGCTTTCAGCTTAAAGATTCTTTCTCCAAATTTAGTGACACTTCATAGCTGCAAATCACTGCTCAATTTCTAGTTTCAAGTGGTTCCAAGTATTCATGAGGATTGCAGCTGGATCTGAGTAATGTACTTCATATTCTTGTGAACTTACTAACACGTTTGAACAGCTTGAGTAGTTGGGTCTCCATTGTTTTCAATTTGGTGGAATGATGGAATTTGACAGATAAAAAGAGTTCAATGGCTTGATGAACTATGGTATCTCCATACTGTTTTATTCCAGTTGAAGGTGGCCTTGTTTGGAATGGTAGTGTAACACCCAAAATATCCCACATCAAGAAAAAGATATGATGACATGCAATATTTATATGAATGCGACAATATACATAAATAACTTCTTACAATGGTTTTGAGGCCGTTTTGTGAGGCTCTAATGGAGGTTGTTGTGGACTATTCCAAATGTGGGCTGTCATGGGTGGTATCAAAACATGATTTTGGTTTATGTGACTAGCGTCATGGTCACCAAAGAGTATTCTTGAATTGTGCAAAGAAACATCCTGAATGTTGTTGAAGTGGGGGAGGTAACATCTCAATATCCAAAATCAAGAAAAAGATGGGATGACATTGAGGTATAAATAACTTATTACCATAATTTTAGAGTCACATTGTGAGGTTCTAATGAATGTGGTTGTGGGCTATCGTGCATGAATCGTTGCAAGTTAGACCTCTCATGCTTTCAAGTATTGTTTCTATTCCGTTAGATGCTGCTTTAAAGCATTAATGCCATTGCATTGGAGCAATGAAGAAAGACGGGATTCACATGTTTTCCAATGAAAGAGAAAACTGTAGCATCTTCACGTTGCTTTCCTTTGGAAATTGATTTGGAACAAGATGGGCACCATCCATTCGAAAACAAAAACAAACTAGAGTCCTTTCGATTGCTTTCCTTCGCAAAACAGCTGATTGCGACTACGTACCAGCGGTTAGGTTCCCTATTAAGATCAACATTGTAGTCCATTCAAAGTAGGTGTGGTTTGTTATCATTCATAATGGCATCACCTTTCCTCTGACCTCACTCACCATTTTACATTTTTTACTTGTTAATGCCATGTGCTATAAATGAGGAACACAATCCATAAAAGTTAAAGAGCTTTTGATTTGATAAAGAGAGAACGCAAATTCATTAATTCTGATGAATTTGCAGGGTAAAATGTATGGTTGTGCATCTTCATCATTTGGCATCTTTTCATATAGCCAGCCAGCCCATGCTTTTACCAGAAGAGAGGACCCATTTTGGCAACAATTCTTTTGCTGACTAGAAAATGCCCTTGTCACTTTGGCCAAACATGTAGTTGTAAGCAAAGGTCTCATTCAACTCTCCATGTTTGACATAATGAATTATTTCTTTATTTTATTTTATCTAATTTTTGTCTTTAGTAATTCTTTTTTTTAAATCTTTTTATCCATTATTTTTTACTTTTCCAATTCTTTTTGTGGAGAAGGTCTGGTAAAGTAAAAGATCTTAGCCAAAAGATGAAAGATCTAGAAAATACAAATTTAAACAAAAAAAAAATTCAAAAATTATCCCAAACGGGTATGTTAGGTTCGCCAACTAAGAGCCTTGATGTCCTGGATACTTGACTGGCAGATGACAACAGATGATTAATGGCATTGCTTTCCCAAGATTTGGAAGAGATTCTAAAACATTTCTCAAGGGGAAAAAAAGAAAGAAAATATTTCAAGCTTGTGAGTCATCTAAGTAGAGACTTCAAATTATTGATTTGGACGTCAAAACTAATTAGTCATCTCACCAGAAAATGCATTAGAAGAGCAATAGCATTCATATGAGGACTATGTTTCTCCTTTCAAAAGTTGCACCAAACCATTTTATTTTATTTTATTTTTTGCTTTCCAGAACCTCCCTGTGAATTGTTGTATATAACCACCAATTCTTCTTTCCAATTTCCATCACCCAGCATGGCTCGGTTGTCGTGGGCATGTGTTCTGGCTTGCCTCTGCCTTGCACTAAACAATGCCCATGCTCAAGCGCCAGCCTCGCCAGCTGCAGCAACACAACCACCAACAAATGCAGCAGCAGCATCTCCTCCTACGACCCCTCCTACATCACCACCTCCCAAAGTTCCACCATCTTCAAGCCCAATTGTTCCTCCCCCACAACCACCGCAAACTCCACCAATCCCTAGTCCTTTGCCACCACCGGCATTGCCACCTCCAGCACTACCACCGGCATTGCCACCTCCAGCACTGCCACCAGCTTTGCCACCGCCACAAGTATCCCCAGCTCCTGCCCAAGTTCCCCCGGCACCAGCCCCTTCAAAGCAGACACCTACACCAGCACCAGCGCCCACACCACCAGCGCCAGCACCACCTATTGCATCACCCACCCCTGAACCGGAACTAGTACCCTCACCGGCACCAGCTACAGGAAAGCACAAGAAAAAGAAGCATAAGCATAAGAAACATCATGCACCAGCTCCCGCACCCACTGTCCCAAGTCCCCCATCACCACCTACAATTTCAGACTCAACAGACACAACACAAGCTCCATCACCAACTCTGAATCTGGTAATACGCCAATTGTTTTCTAAGTTCTCAGTAAATTAGTTTATAATGAAACAAATTCTGTACATAAAATTAAATACCTGAACTCGAGAGCTCACTGAACTTTTCTGACTTCTGGTTACAGAACGGAGGAATTGCATTTCGGCAGCAGGGAGAAATATATAGAATGTCGTTGAGGATCGGAGTGGCTGTTGCTGTTCTTGTTGCTTTCACAGGCTACAGTTTTGAGAATCTTATTTGATGAACATTGATCATAGCTAGCTACTATTGGTGAAATGATTTTACAATGATATACATTTATCTGTTCATAGGCATAGAAAAGAATAAAACAAAAGATGATCAAAGCTATTGACATTTTTGTCATATTGATTACCCTTCAACAAACTCTTGCCTACTCACAATTAGACCTTTTTTTTTTCTTTTTCTCCTTTTCTTTTTTTTTGGAGAGGGGGGGGGGGGAATTAAAAAACATCAAACCTATGGTAAATAACTGGAAAGGATGATTTGTTCTCTTCAGGAAAGGAGTCCAGAATGGTTTGATGAACTTTGATTTCACTTCACAAGTCAAATTTCATCTGCATTTGTGTCTATCACATGCTCCTCTCGAAAGTCATACTCAACCACCAGACCGAGATTGTCAATTAGTTTATGATGCTGCAAACAGCCTGCACACTGATAAGTATTGCAAATTGGTGACGATGTTTATAAAGGTTTTGATTGATATTAAATAGCAAATAAGGCAAATTATGAACAACATTTCTGGGCAGTGAGCACGACAAATTAGCGTGCGGATGTTCAAAATTTATTAGCCTGAAACTGCCCCTAACCAAAGAGGTTCCTTCAAACCAAACATATCCACCATCGCAAAGATGCAAAAGCTTGAAAACCAATCCAATTGGTTCTGAGACATGGCCATACACGAACTTTCATGTAAATTATGTTATTGCATTTTCCAATTTTAGTTAATTAGCTTTACAACCTTGCAGCTACCAAAACATTGCTGGAAATTCTTTATAAGACCAAAATATGTATCAAAATCCCATCCCTGTAATTTCTGGCATGAAATAACTTAATGAACATAATTGTAGGGCGTACAAAACTCATTTAGGGCCAGAAGCTTTTATACAAGAAACTAAAGAGAAAGTGACAGGTAAACCTCAAAAGTAGAAGCCATGCAGATTAGTAAGGGCCAGGCATCGGCTTAGAGGAAAATTCAACTAGCAATATATAAAGGAAAAGAAGCATTGAATAGAAAATTCCCGTAAAATTTCACATAAACTAGTATAATAAGGAAAAACTTGGAAAACCATGTGGCATTGACAGAAGTAAAACACAAGCTGTAGGGCATATAATTTCTTAGAAGGAGCAACTCCAGTGTGTAAGTGAGGATGCTACAGTCCAGAGACAACAGTTGTGTAACAAATAAACAGACTTATAGTATTACCTATTAGCAGAGAGAGAGAGAGAGAGATGCAGTATATGGTCTGAGAGCATAAAATTGTGTTTCCAAAGCTAACGGTTAACTCTTTATATGCGAGAGCAAGACTAGAGGACCCAGAGGTCTATCTCACTTGAGCACAGGGTCACAGGCAATTCCTCCTCATTGGATCGATAAGCTGACTACTTTGCAAGTCTTAGGTTCAGGCTTTGGAGTTTGTACCATGTAGTTGCAGAAATTGGTATGACATGCTAGAAATTGTATCATGAAGACTATCGCATGGTAAGTATGATATGTGCTCCAAAGTGTCTGGTATCTTGGTCAACACCTCTCTCTCTCTCTCTCTCTCTCTCTCTATATATATATATATATATATATATATAAAAGAATGGTTGGTCAAGGTGTTGTGAGGACGAGCCAAACTCAATTGACAAACCCCTGACAATGCCCTCTTTGGTCTTTGAGTGGAAGTACCTCCAACATAGGCTACTTTCAATGATTCTCTAGTAGAGTTTGCTAGATAAATGGAGGTATTGATTTGGAGCATAGCCAAGTGACCGACAATACCGCGATGGTGGTTCTATTGAATATAGACGAGGTGTGAAGAACACGACTCAGTGAAGACAAGTTAACTGAGTCAAGTTGTGATAAGCGCCACAGTTATTAAGTAGAGCTCGATTTACCCAATACTTGACTCATTCCTAGTAATTTGGCAAACTCTCATGTGTTGAATGCATAAGTACTGGTAAAGGAGCAGTTTATGAGTCTCTAATTTTAAGTTAGACTCGTGACACCACAATTTGTTCGCAAAATGAGGAGAAGTTAAGAGAATTAGCTCGTAGGGTGGTAGTGGAACCAAGCCGGATGGCTTGCAGGAATTGAGGTTGGGTAGCTCACAATGTGTGAGGTGAGTGAAGGCGGCTCACTCGTTGAAGGCGAGTAGAGCGACTCGCTTGATGTGAGGAAACTCACTCTTCACGAAGTGAATTAGTCGGCTTGCTCCTTGCGAGGTCACCTAGATGGTTCACTCTTCGGAGGTGAGCTCTTTGGGGGACTACATGGCAACGATCCTTTCATATACCCACACAAATCTAGATATACAACCCTTTCTTTCTGAATTGTTTCTCCTTTTTATTCCCCTATAAATGACAAGGAAAAAGAAAGAAGTGTATCCAATTACATGTTGATCCACGAGCAAAACCTAACATTATGATTTATTAACTTTTATAAAATGGATGACAAAAATATATATGTACCACACCACAGGTATAGAGCAGAATCATTGGTAAAGCCTATAAAATCTGACACAATCCAGACCGGAAACATGAGTAAAGCAATCAAGAAAATCACACCTGTACAAAAACAGTCCCGCGTTCATAGGCTAGTCTATTTATGAGTTTTTGTGTTCTTTCACCACACGCATTACAAGTGAAATGAACTAACAAACTTCTTCTTGGGAGTTTTAAGTCAACAGTAGCTTCCTGAAAATCGACATGTGGCAAACAGATCAGGTTAAGAGAAGACAGGGTGAGTTCATACACAAATAAACATAAAGATGAATCCACAAGTTCTACATATAGTAAGAGCACTTACATATAACAATAATTAAATTTGAAAATTCCAAATATTGAAGAGATCCAAACATTCTAGCTCTCATCTCCCCAAAAAAAGAGAAAAAGATTCCAACATTTTCGTTCAACATAACATAATCAACGCATTCCTCATCCCAACTAAAATAGAAAAAGTAAAAATACATAAATTAGCTAAATAACCCTTAACTCCCCAAAAAAACATGGGTCAGGTGTTAAAATCAATTTCCACAATTTAGCAATATTGAGGGTCATATCAAATTATCAATTTAAAACTTTTTGGAAAAACAGTTATAAGTTAAAAGGAATCCAATACTTTCGTTTCCTTCCAAAAATTAAAAAATTTACTTGATTTTTAACCCCAAAAAAATTGAAATTTAAACTTCTCCTATAATGACCCCGTTTAATGTCGGAAGCTTGTATGAGTGATTTTGAGTATATAATTAGAGGGGTGAACCCAATTGACATCCCCATGAGTCAGGACACTCATGATTGCTGAAGAGAATATGACATGCGTCATATATCTCTTGCTATGGTGCCGCAATCACTTTTAGTTTACTCAGCTAGAGGTGCAGTGGCATAAACATTAGAGTTTAGGGTTTAGCGTTTAGAATTAGGCTTTCAACATGCATCACTATTGAATTTCCATAAAAAAATCCCAAATAAAACAAGAAAATAACACTGAAATTTCTTAGCCTGGATTCAGATCCAGTATGGAAGCTACCACACTTCCATACTGAATAAACTAGTTAGTCTTTACCATATCAAGGTGACCCATACACGTGATTTGTAAAGGGAATTACATCCAATATACTAATGCATCTTTTATCAATGTGATAAGCTCATATTAGCTTACTTGTGATGGCATGCACACTGCATCTTTTGTCATTCCTATTATTTTCCTTAAAAGAACCATAAACCCAAAATCACTTTACTCATAGTTAACGCAATCATTTAATAGAAACAAAGAGAAGGCTAATCAGTAGGATGGTTGGCATAAAGAGCTCATATTCTACCATGAGACGAGCGCAAAAAGTTAAAAAAAAATTTGATTAAAAGAAGAAGAAAAAAATCACTAAATAAAAAAATAGACAGCAAAAAATTTAGCTTAGACTTATTTGTATTCTTTCTGAACTTTAATCATATTTTGGTTTTTTTTTTCTATTCCAGTTGATTTCGATGAGAAGAATAGAAATATATAATAATTTGACAAAAAATATAAGAAAATAAACTATTATCTCAAACAGAACCTAAAAGCTCGAAAGCAATAAGCATATAAAACAGAAAAAGAAATATAGCAAAACTAACTGAAAGATAGCATCAATAGCATCTTATACCGCCTTTAAATCATTCGAAACAGAGGCCGGTGCTGATTCCGACAACGCCTCGAAATGATTATCGTCCAAACAACACACTTTTGGTACCCAAAACACATGGTTTGGTACAATTCCTCTCTTCTGAGAAATTCTCAATCTGCCAGAAAGAGGAAAAAGAAGAATAGAAAACAGAGTCTACAATTACTGATCTTAGGGGTTTTTTCGCCTAACAAAAGAAAAGAGAAACACAGAAAATAGAAGGGATGATCAGTGACGACGGAGGCACCTGGGGAATTTGAGGGTAGAGTTGGAAACCAAATAGGCTGTGTAGAAGTTGGAGCAGGGAAAGGAGCTGCGAACCCTGGTGGCGTTGGTGGTGGAGAAGGAGGATGAGAGAAGAGAAACGGCGGGGAAGATGGTGCATGCAGTTCCAGACATTGGCAGGATTGGGCTTGAACTTAGAAAATGGGTATTTCTTGTTTGTCCAAAAAAAAAAAAATTTTTTAAAAGAAGTCTGGCTCTGCCTCCTTTCTTTAAGTGCAGGTATGGGATAGTTTTTAGGTTTGATTTTAAAGAAATTTATTTTTTATTGAAAAATAAATAAATAGAAAAAGTAAAAGTATTTTGAAATAGTTTTAAAAAGTAGATATTAAAAGAAAAAAAAATTAATTTTTTTTGAGTTATTTTAAAAATTGTACAAAATTATTATTTATAACGATTCAACTTAAAAATTAAATTTTTTTAAAAAATTAATTTTGTTATTGATCCCAACCGGTACCTAAGTAGTAGTAAAAGCAATTATAGTTTGTTGGCCTAATTTTTTTCTGAAAATATTTTCTGTGATTTTATGCAAGTTTAAAAAAATAGTATTTATTGTAACTATTGGTAACAAAAGTTAATCTGACTATAGTAATGGTGATTGATGGTGACAACAATGATTGTGGTAACGGTGATAGGGTGGTGGCACAAGTGGAGATGTTGAGATGAGACAATTAAAGTAATTGTTGTATGTAGTAAAAGTAATAATAGTAATATAATGGTGGTGTTATATATGGTTGTATGGTAATTAATGGTGATCATGTTGCAGGTGGTTATATGGTAATTAATGGTGGTCATAGCACCGATTGTAGTAATGATAAGATGGTGATGGCAATAGTATGATGGGTAATAGTGACGACGATATGATGACAATGATTTTTGTCATTAAAAAATAAAAAATATCTTATATCAAAGTTAATTTATTATTATTGACTTAATTTTTTTAAAATTTTTAATCTTCGTAGTACTAAATACTAAATAATATAGAAAATGTTTTTTAAAATGATTAATTTTATTTTTATTTATTAAATTATTATAATTTTTTTATTTAGTCTTTTAATTATTAATTTTACGTATTATCCCGTCAATTATCTAATTTGCCCAAAATAGAAAACTAACGTTTACTTAATTGGTATAAAATAGTCATGTATTCATTTTCACTTATTTTTTGATAATTGGGTGTCTAGGTAATTTATGCACATCTCGACTAATTTTAAAATTTTAAAATTAACAGTTAGGTAAACCTCTAATAGCCTTAAGGGATTCACTCACTTTTTGTGAGCAAAATAATTATTTTGCTGATTATGGTGAAAAAATTAGCTTCTTTTATGCTAACAAGATATTGGAGAAAAGAAAAAATTGATAGCTGATAAATAAAATAAAAAATTCATAATAATTTAGGAGATAAAAATAAAATGAACTCTTTTTAAACCGACATCACACTCAAAATTTCAACGGGATCATTCTTTTGTGTTTCTTAAGTGCTTTTTAGACCGTTGCAGTTAGGAATTACTAATCTAATAACTTAAATAAAGAATTTAATAACGCGACTTAAAATTCTAAAGCCAAAGTTATAAGTAGCATCTCACAAATTTTTTATGCACTAAACTTACTTTTAATTTCTCACTGATGTGGGATAAGATAGTTATAAATAGTATCATAGCTAACTCTGATCCTGTGACAGGTTTCGTAGCGGTGTGGATAGAAGAGTAACGGCTTTGGAAATGTGTGGACACCCCGAGATTGTGTACCATGTGCACACTAATGAGCTACTTTATATATGCTAATGGGCTGTGATTTCTCAGGAAAAAAAATAAATATATATATATAATTAATTAACTAAAATAAATAATTATGATAATTATGATAATAATGTCATTAATGAGTTGTAGGTTACGAACTGTTATAATTAAATACAACAATTATGATGTTCATTAAAAAATAATAATAATAATAAAATTTAGGGTATATTACACTTACACCATCTCTATTTAGGAGTTATATCACTGTCACCCCTTTTATTCTCTGAAATATCACTGCACCTCCTTAATTTTTAATTTTTGTAACACTTCAGTCCAAAAGTTAAGTATTTTCACACTTACACTCCTTGATTTCTTTATTTTCACACTTACACCCCATATTTTTTTTATTTTTTGTTTTTTAAATTACAAATTTTATTTAAAAATTTTTAATTAAAAAATCAAAAATTACTAAATACAAAAATAAGTAAAATAAAAACATAAAATTTAATTTATTAATTTATTTTTATTTTTGATAAA
>JAOTRH010000002.1:2713820-2765954 GCA_034768845.1 Heliamphora exappendiculata
GTAGATAACGTATTGCCATTCAAATCCATGATGATTACTACACCACCGGTCATAATAGTTTTGATCAGAAATAGCCTGGACCAGTTTGGCTTGAACTTGTCCCTTGGGTCAAATACGATAGCCTTGATTTCCTTAAGAATCAAGTCACCATCTCTCAAGTCCCGAGTCTTGACCTTCTTATTGAATGCATGAGCTATCCTCATTTGGTATCCTTACACATGAAATAAAGTCTGCAGCCTTCTTTCATCAAACAAGAGTAGTTCTTCCATCCGATTTCTCTGTCATTATGCCTTTGAAATGTTGGCCTCAGCCACTGCTCTTAGTAAAGGTATTTCCACCTCAATGGGAAGCACAGCTTCCATCCTATGCACTAAAGAATAAGGCATAGTTCCTGTTAAAGCTCTAATCGATGTCTTGTACCACCACAGCGCAAAGGGTAAATGTTCTGGCTAATCTTTATGTGAGCTGATCATCTTTTGGAGAATCTTTTTTACATTTTTGTTTGCTGCTCCGACTGCCCAATTGGTTTGTGGCCGGTATGGTGATGACTTGTGGGTCACTATCTAGTACGAGCTCAAAGGCTTTCAATATCTAGTAAGAGACAGCTTCCACCCATTTGGTAAAATGGCCAATGGCCACTAAAATAAAACTCGTGCCCATTCGAAGTCTTTGGTGTTACTCTGCCAATCACATCAATGCCCCATACTAAGAACGGTTATGGCGACGCTAAGCTATACAACTGGGATGGAAAAATGTGCATAAGGTTTGCATGGATCTGACACTTATGGCACCTTCGCACGAACTATATACAATTCGTCTCCATTATCATCCAAAAATACTCATGCCATAAGATCTTCTTAGCTAATATGTTTCCACTCATGTGAGGCCCGCAAACTCTCGCATGTATCGCTTTCATCAATTCTCGACCTTCTTCACTGCTGACACATAGCTTGTTGACTCCAAAATGCCCTCATTTGTATAATTTTCCCCCGCAAATGACAAACTGTGCCGATAATCCTTATTGCTCTTTTGTCATTTTTGCTAGCAAACTTGGGGTATTCTCTCTTTTTTACAAAATTTTGAATGTCAAAGTACCAAGGAAGTTCATCAGTGCTTTCTTCGATTGCAGTCGTCATTTCGTATGCCGATTTTTTTTGCTCAATTATTAATGGTCTCATCCTAACCCCGGATGGTATGTTAATCATTGATGCCAAAGTAGCCAATGCATCGGCGAACTTGTTTTGTAGTCTCAAAATATGAGTAAAAATCACTGATTCAAAGTACAGTATTAACTTTTCTATCTCTTGATGGTGAAAAATTAACGTTACGTCCTTAACCTTCCATTCTCCTCTTGCCTACGAGACCACCAATGCTGAGTCCCCAATGACTTTCAATTTCTTTGCCCTTAGTTCTAAGGCCACCTCTAACCCAGCTAAGCATGCTTCATACTCAGTTTAGTTGTTGGTAACTTCAAAGTTGAGCTTCAGAGACAAGAGAACATGTGATTCGTCAGGAGTAACAAAGAGAACTCCTATTCTACAGCCATACTGATTAGATGCGCCATCAAAATACAAAGTTCATTTATCATCCTTGACTCTCATCAGTTGCTTGTCAGGAAACTAGAATTCTACGTCTTCGTCTCCCTCAATTGGTTGGTCTATTAGAAATTCTGCAGCTGCTCTGCCTTTTACTGACTTTTGGATGACGTATCTAAAATCAAATTCTGATATCAACAACAACCATTGGGCTAGCCTTCCTGTTAGTGACGAATTCTCGAACAAATACTTTAATAGATCCATCTAGAAAATTACATTCACTGTGAAAGACAGCATGTAATACCTTAGTTTTCGGGAGGCCTAAACCAAAACCTAGCATATCTTCTCTAGTGGCATATATCGTATCTCGGACCTAGTCATCTTCTTGCTCAAGTAGTAGAGTCGCCTTGTTAACTCTAGTTTTTCCTTCTTGTGTCAACATGCATCCCATAGCCGAGTCCGTCATTAAAAAATAGAGAATCAATGGCCTATTGGGCTCGGGAGGAGCCAGAACATGTAGATTTTGCAAGTACCGGCGCACAACTTTGAAGGCATCTTGGCATTTTTTATCCCATTCGAACTTGACCCCTTTCTTCAACAAGCGGAATAAAGGCTCACAAGTGGTTGTCATCTTAGCTATGAATCGACTGATAAACCGTATCTTACTCAAAAAGCCCCTAACTTCTCGATCGGTTTTTAGAGGAGGCATTTCGATGATCGTCTTGATTTTTGATGGATCGACTTCGATGCCCTATTGGGTAATCATAAATCTAAGCATTTTGCCTACAATGACTCCGAAGGCGCACTTCTGTGGGTTAAGTCGCATCTTATATTTTTTGATCATTTCAAAGAACTTTTGCAGTGCTATGATATGGTCATCCCGGTCTTTAGACTTAACTATCATATTGTCCACATACACCTCGACTTCCTTATGTATCATATCATGCAGCAAAGTAGTGACAACTCTTTGATAGGTTGCCCTTGCATTCTTCAAATCGAAGGGCATTACACGATAACAATAAGTGCCCTAATGTGTAGTAAACGTCGTATTTTCTGTCTTCGAGGTCCATTAGGATCTGATTGTACCCAAAGAAACTGTCTATGAATGATAAGAGAGCGTTCCCTGCTGTGCTGTATAGTAAGACATCAATATGCGGAAACAAAAAATCGTCCTTCGGGCTAGCTTTATTAAGATCCCAGAAATTCACACAGACTTGGATGCGTCAGTCCTTCTTCAAGACTGGTACAATATTAGCCACCCACTTTGGATACTCGGTTGCCACGAGGAATCCAACGTTGATCTGCTTGGTGACTTCTTCTTTAATCTTCAGTGCCCATTATGGCCGTATCCTTCTCAATTTTTGTTTGATCGGTTTGGCATTGGAATACAAATGGATATAGTTTTAGACAATATCAGAATTAATACCGGGCATATTCTCGTAAGACTATGCAAAGATATCCTTGAAATCTTTTAATAAAGTTATTAATTGCTCACGTTCAACTAAAGATAACAAAGAACCGATTTGCACAATTAGTGGATTAGTTTCATTACCCAGATTAATAGACAAAATTTCTTCAATTATAAGTTAAGCACGCATTTCTTCTTCTTTTGTTATTAAAACTTTTATTTCTTCAGGGACATCCCCGTCGAATTTAAAATCGTTAGAAAGCATATGAAACAAATCAGACAAAGCAGAATAACCAAAAATCTCATTCATTTCATTAATATCAAAGAGAGAAGGGATTACAAGTTTAAAAGCAACAACAGAGGAAGATGCACAGATAGGTGTGCTCTCTGACTCGACATTTGATTCATCAGAACAAAACACAAACTCACATAACTCGAACTCGAGACATGCATAATGCAAAATACAAGACTCAAAGGACCAATTTTTAACATCTCTTGCAACCATGTTTACGATAAGCCTGATGTAGTTAGCTGGCACGCTGCAGCCCAACATCTGGCAGTTTTGATCAGCTATGCACATCTGAGCTATCTTCTCGCTGAATAACGCTCCCTTGTCAATGCCGTCTAATTTGTTTGCCCAGTCCTCTTCTTGAATCTTTTCTTCTTTCTTCTCTTTTTCCTATGTTGCCTATTCTTCTCTATATCTGATTACTTGTGGTTGAAGAAAATTTCTAACCTTAGCAACCTCTTATTAGTTTTCTCATCAAACCATGGCTCCGGGAAACCACAGTACGGAAAGTCCTCACCTTTCTTGACGAAGTAACCATTTAGCGTTCCCGAATACTTAACTTTCTTTACTCCCTGCTTTTTCCATGGTGCTTTCAGATCTTCGTCTGTCAGCTTGTACCTAAGACCGAAGCGTTGGGAGGTTGGCAACACTTGGATAGGCTCGGGAATTCCTTGTTGTCTGCGACCCAAATCCATTCCCGAAAAGTAAAACATGCGTCTCATCATTGTAACAATATAGGGATTAGCATAGCTCTCTTCCTTCTTTAATATCATTTGTACGGCCTGCGCCTCGTCAAACTGGAACCCATTCAGGAAGACATTCTCGTCACCATGTTGGACTTCCAGGAGGGTCGAACCATCTTCTTTTGGGGGTTGAATATTGTCTTCCCTGTGGATAGTTAGCACAGTCCCATTCTTTATCAATTTCAGCTTCTGGTGAAGGGTAGATGAAACGACTTGTACATTGGGGTTGTGGAGCCAAGGTTACCCCAACAGCATATTGAAAGATGCTAGGACATTCAACACATGGAACTCCACCGAGGTTTCCAAAGGTTCGACTGACACAGCGAATGATACTAGCCCAAGTACATCCCTCCTTGTATTGTCATAAGCCTGAACTCCTTGATTACTGGGTATAAAATGATCTAACTTCATTCTCAGGCAGACTGCCGTTCTGAGTGGATAGACATTCAGTGTTGAACTGTTGTCAATAAGTATTACTGGAACCCACTTCTCTAGACACTTAACGATGATGTGGAATGGCTTGTTGTGATTCTTTTCTTTTAGTGGTAAATCTTTAACAGAGAAAGAAATTAGCTTAGGCTCTACAACTGGCAGAATCAACCTGATCAATTGCTCGGGAGTTGCGTCTATCAAAACATTGGCCTTATTAAGAACTTTCAACACGGCTTGCCGGTGCTGGTGTGAAGCTATCAACAAACCCCAGATGCTAATGTTGGCTTGAGTCCTTTTCAACTGCTTTAATACAGCATTGTCATATTCTTCTTGCTCCTTTCCTTTTCCTTTCTCGCTTAGTTGTCCCTTTTCTAATTGAGCCGGCTTAAAATGCCACCCATTCCTAGTCAGATGTTCTACCCCTTCCTCAAGATCCCACAATCCTGGCATCATACTCTTGGTTTATCTGATCTCAGCCACATGCGGCGAACTTTCAAATTCCCACAGATCATTGAGATTAGTGTACTCTAACCTCCCTTTCCTTTCTTCTTCGTCTTCTATTGTTCATGTGTTGTCGATGTCATCTAGCCCTTAGATGTCTTTCCTGATGTAATCCACTTATTATTCCCAAGCACCCCAGAATTCAGTCCATTTGTCTTCGTCTGACTTCAATATCATTCAGACTAACCAGTAAGACTGTATTTCATCGATATAGACTTCCTCATCAAAAAGTTGAGGAAGAGTAACACCATCGAGCACATGACCGAATCTATACGGCCGTAATAGGTAATCCAACGGCCAATCATCATCCTCATTGCACTCTTCTTGGTTGCCAACCTGAACCACTATTTGATATCCTTCCCAAGCATTGTCATTTCACTCTTCCATCATGTCCCACCCATTCCCAACCATAATCAGCGAACAAGACAGCTGATTCTTAACAATTGAAACATATAGGCGTGGTAAATACGCCGAACAGATATACTGGCTAGGATCTCTTGACTACCCCAGATACATACAATTCACCCCAACCTGTTTAGCATGATTCGATAGTGGATTGATTGTGATGTTTAGTTTCTGAACGGCAGAGGGAAGTGAAATGACCTTGTTGTCAATTAAATCCTGGATTTGATGACAGAGTCATAGACAGTTGTCGGTCAAATGTCCATAGCCCAGATGCAACACACAATACTGAGAAGGGTTAAATCTTGGCAGCAGTGGGTTTGGTAGTGGCATTGGATCCAAAAGTTTTATTAGCCCCTTCTTGACAAGTCGATTCATGGCTATGGATAGTGGTATGTTGAGGGGAGTGAAAACTCTCGTCGGCATCCTTTGTTGTGATGTAAGGTTATTTTCGGATGGTGCGAAAACTCTCATTGAGGTGTCTACACATGTCATCACGACCCGACTTCGGCATGAAGTTCCTCACTGTAAACCTCAAACTCTAGTCGAAGTAGATAGTCTACTCCCTGGCATCCTCGCCGCCCGATCTCTAAACATTAAGCTCTCTGCATTTTGTCGCTGAGCCTCCATAACTCACTGAACACGGGCAGGTTAAGACACCACCGTGAACAATGTAGCACAATTACCGGACTTATAAAGGCGTAGGTCATACTCGCCAACCTCTCCAAGCATACTCCACTCTCTCATGGCAACATGAGTTAACGAACTCAAGGATTTTTTACTGTGGGAATTGGCCACCACGTTTGCCTTACTCGGATGATACTGTTAAACAAAGTCATAATCACCCAAAAACTCCATCCATCGTCTCTATGCAAGTTTAAGCCCTTCTACGAAAACAGAGACTTCAAGTTGTTAT
This sequence comes from Heliamphora exappendiculata, assembly GCA_034768845.1. Taxonomy (NCBI): domain Eukaryota; kingdom Viridiplantae; phylum Streptophyta; class Magnoliopsida; order Ericales; family Sarraceniaceae; genus Heliamphora; species Heliamphora exappendiculata. Next base: position 2,720,047 of record JAOTRH010000002.1, read on the forward strand.
AGTCTGGGAACACCTCGAAGCGCTCTCTATACAGATAATGTCTCTAGGTCTTTAAAGCAAAGGCCACTGTCCGGAGCTCTTAGTCATAGGTAGGGTAATTCATTTCATGGGTCCTTAACTGTCTCGACCCATAGGCAACCACTTTGCTGTGTTGCATAAACACACAACCTAGCCCCTCATGTGACGCATCGCAATACATGGCGTAACCTAGCCCCCTCTCCGATACAATCAAAATGGGTGCACTGGTAAGCCTTTCCTTCAATGTCTAAAAGGCTAGCTCACAATCGTCAGTCCACACGAACTTAACTCCCTTTCGCATGAGACAAGTCATAGGCGCTGCAAGCCTAGAAAAGTCCCACACGAATCATCGATAGTAACCCGCTAAGCCTAAGAAGCTCTGAATCTCGAACACGTTCTTTGGCCTCTCCCAACTAACCACTGCTTCTATATTGGAGGAATACACTGCCACCCCATCTCCCAAAACCACATGCCCTAAAAACTTTACCTCGAGCAACCAAAACTCACACTTATCATACTTCGCATATAACTGATACTCTCACAACAACTGTGGAGCAATCCGAAGATGCTTTTCATGCGCTTCCTCCGATAATGAATAAAAAAGGATGTCATCCACAAACACTACCACAAACCTATCGAGGTACAGGTGAAAAATACGACTCATAAGATCCATGAACATTGTCGGTGCGTTAGTCAATCTGAATGGCATGACTAGAAACTCAAAGCGCCCATATCGGGTGTGAAAGGCCATCTTCTAAATATTCTATCCTTGACCCTCAACTAATGGTAACCCGATCTCAAGTCGATCTTCGAGAAACAACACGAACCCTTCAATTGGTCAAACAAGTTATTAATACGGGGCATATGATACTTATTCTTAATGGTCATATGATTTAACTTGCGATAATCGATACAAAGCGCAAGGATCCATCTTTCTTCTTTGCAAACAATGCTGGAGCTCCCCAATGCGACATGCTAGGGCAGATAAAACCTTTGTCCAACAACTCTTGGATCTGTATCTTTAACTCTGGTAATTCAACCAATGCAAAACGATATGAAAGGCATAGAAATGAGGGCGGTCCCCAGAATGAGGTCTATGAAAAACTCAACTTCCTATTGTGACAGAAGCTCAAATAGGTCGTCTAGAAAAACATCCGAAAACTCACAAACCACTGGAGGAAGCTCCCTACGAAAAGAACCAGTCTCACTCATAGACAAAGCTGAGAAAATGAGGCTAAGATTGCCTCGGTCCAGTGAACAAGGAGGTCTAAGCACTAAGCCATCGTCTTAATCACCCACAAAACAAAACAAATCACCCTCAGGTGTGCAGACAAACACTAGGCGTCGGTCGCAATCGATAAAGGCGAGAAAGGTGATCAACTAATTATCCATAGGATGGCATCGAACGAGGCCATATCGAGCATAATAAAATTGAATACTGGAGGATGGTCAACGGTCTCCATCTCACAGGCTCTACACACGTCTCAACACAACAACCCCACCAATCGGCGTCTCTACATATAAGACACTACCAAATACGTCTACCTCTAACCCCAATACAGATGTAAATGTGGACGAGATCAATGGATGCGATGCTCCCGTGTCTACAAGAACACTTGCCCAAGAATGGTACACTAGTAAGGTACCTCAAATGATCGATGGACTGGCTGTAGCATTCGATACAGCAGGTGCCACTGAAGTGTTGGGCTCCATGAGGGCGTACACCCATCCTTGGTTCTGCCTACTGTTCCCTCTAGTCCTTGGTTGTCTCATCGACTGGGCTGAAGTAGCCCCTCCAGCTATCTTGGCAGACTGCACTCCCAACTGCTCCTGTGACGGCCCGTAGCCCAATCGTCTCTGAGACACTTGCCCTGCCTGTGCTCCTGAAGCACTCTGTGCATTCTCTCCCTGAGGGCAGTCCTGACGAATGTGGCCTGTCTGGCCACACTGAAAACACAAGAACGGGGCCCTCTCCTGAGTTTGACTCTACTGTTGTCCTCTCTATGGGCAATCTCTAGCACGATGCCCTCACTGTCTGCATGTGTAACACACCATCTCCCGCATTTGGTAGGCCCAAATGAACCTATAGATGGGGCGGGTGCTGATCGTGGCTACAGTTGAGATCTTATAGGGTAAGAACTCAATCATCCTGACTTTTGCCTCTTGAACTGACGCCCCTCAGACTAAGCACTAAAAGCTCCCTAATGTGACTTGCTCTCTCTAATCTTGCGGCTCTCTACCATTGCATTCTCAACTCGAATAGCGGCCTCCACAAGCTCTATGTAGGCCTAAAACTCCAACGCCGCAATACTGCCCTTAATCGAGGGCCAAAGACCCCTTTCAAATCGTTTAGTGCATAACTCCTTCGTTGCCACCATTTCAGGTGCAAAGCACGATAGATTCGCGATCTTGGCCTCATACTGGACTATTATCAGATTCTCCTAAATGAGGGAGAGAAACTCCTCTCGATTCATATCCCTTGATGACCCTGGGAAATAATTCTCCAAGAAGAACCTAGTGAAGGAAGCCCATGTGCCGTCTACCATTGTCTTAGCAAATTTCCACGATTCCCGAATGTCCTCCCGGAGTTGAAACGCCGCTAACTTCACCCTTAGCTCATCCTCCATGATCTCTAAGGTGTCAAAAGTCGTCGTGGTCACCTCTAACCACTCGATAGCTATTTTGGGATTTGGCTCCCCAGAAAAGGTTGGAGCGTCCAATTGCCGAAACTCCTTCATAGCAACCGTAACCCTTAGCTCGGGAGCTCTCGCTCCTCCCCTAGCCATCTTGGCCAATGCTCTCATCGTTGTGAGCTCTCTTAGATCACATCTATTCTGTTTGCATGTTCATGTGGGGCATACACATCCCTTTTCTCTGGAACTTGGGCATAAGCACGACCTCAATTGCGACCCCAGCTTCTACCCCGCCTTAGTAACATCGCTCTGTATAAGAAAAGAACAAAAAAAGACATTAACAACAGAGTCTAAACCCACTCATCTCTCATGGACAACACCACCCGTCATCAAGATACCACGTAACATGTATCATCGTATCAACACATCCCATGCAACACATAACGAGGAGGATTAATCGAAATGACACATCAATTTGGGTAACTCATTTAGATCTCTAGTCAGAATGGATGTTGGCTAAGCGTCTTTCTAACACGAACCCTAAACTAATCGACTGATCGCCCAAGAGCAAGACGCATCATCCTAAGAGTCTCACCTCCATACCAAAATAATGCATAGCATGTGAATGTCAAGTCATGTCCAAGATGTCTCACGCAAACACACCAATACATGAATGTTATACATCAATGCAAGCTCTCACGCAATGGATCAACCATTTCCTCGACTCCTAGGTATTCAAACCTAGAGCTCTGATACCAATCTATCATGTCCTCAACTCCGAGGCACGTGAACCAACCCCGACCAACTCTAAAAAGAAGAGGATTTTGTTACAAAAAGGGTTTTATGGCTCAAAACACAGCGAAAACCTCTTTTGATATACCATTTGAGAAAAAAGATATTACATCTCCAAAAGAAAAGATGTTGAAAACGTTGAAAACAAAGATGAAGAATTGCTCTAGAAAATAGACTGCTTGATCGGTCTTAGGACCGCTCAAACGCTCTTTCACATGTTGTAACAATTTTCTTTAAACTTCATAAACTAAGAGCAATGATTGACCGCTCGAGCGGTCCATCTAGTGATTCAATCCTGAACCCTTTTTCAAACCATATTTTCCTACTCCACATCTCCACACTCCAATCATCCCCTCCAACAAGCATTCCCCAGGGAATCAACATACAAGTACACAATAAAATGGATAGAGAAACATTCCCAACCATCTCTAAACATCGAAAACCCAATGATTTCATACATAAAGTCTCCCATGGAATATGTGATAAACCCAAAACAAACACCCGGTATCCTCACATGCATATAATTCATGAGTGTGTGGTCATAAGGTGTTACAAAACGAATACCAACTAATCCTAAGTATCAAGTCTTTGTTTTAAAAGAATTACATTTACAGCATATGCATAACCCAAAAGATCTTTTTACATGTATGTAATTCTATCCAAATATGTCTAAAATGGTCTCTAAGACCAAGCTTCTCAGTCGATCACCTTCTTTCCATTATCACCTGAAATGGGTTAAGCAACATGAGCTGAGGCTCATAGAAAAAAAATTATATATGAACATATGCATGACATGCGATGATGATTATGTGAATGCACAACAAGTTGTATCAAAAACCAAATTCACTTCTTGGATAAATTCTCATTCACATAACTAGTTTTCTTTTCTTACCGAAATCAACACACACCCTATTTAATCTTTTAGTTATGTAATCCCAACCCCAACACAGTTACCATGACTCTCCATTTCATTTCATTGTCAAACCCCAACTATTTTCAAGGTTCCTCAATTCTCATATTCACCAATTACATCATATAGTTTTACAAACCCGGTTACATTTATTGACTTAATTAGGTACCAAAGCCAGACGACGCTTTTAGACTCAGACGTATTTATCACCACTAGGCCATGCAAGACCCAATGGATAAATACCCATACTATAGCCCGACACAAATAGCACACATTTTTTATTTCTCTCGAAAACATCTATGGGTGGGCCGCCCACGAGTACACTTTTACGGGGATTAACCTAAAGGAAGGGCCTACCTTACATTGTGCAAGTTTTCGATCTTTTATCGATGAGCTATTCAAGCCAAAATTTAATTATTCAATCCATTCACACGGTACCTTAATTAAGTCATTCACATTTAAACCAACGCGAGTCCAACCGTGAACCCGGTTCCTCTCGTCAACCCAACACCATTAGGATCCCAATCTTCAACATATTCAAGTATCATCATAGTACATATAGTTGAGCTAACATGGTTCAAACCCAATTTTCATATCTTAAGTTATTACACATGCTCAATAATTCATAGAATTTATTCAAAATTGTCAACACCATATTCACATAATCTCAACATTTATGAAAGTAATGTACATATGGGTCAACGAAACCCCCAATACACCCAAAATTCATCTAATTTTATTATTCAAATCCAACAACCCAAAACTCCCAAATCTCCATGATTTTGATATAACCCAAAACCCTAACTTTCAAATTCACAAGTTCATGGTTCTTTAACCATAATATCATGATGGATCTATTATAAATCGCCCATAAACTCAAAGTATAACACATTTTAACATCAAACTCTAACCTAGGTTCCCAAAACATAGATTTTCATGTTTTGAATGTAAATACGCAAAGTATACAACTCATATCCGTGAAATATTCAACAATAGTCATAGATCCTACATTCTAGATGTTTAATCAACCAAAGACAAGGCTCTAGCAAGCTTCAACTAAGAAAAACACCAAACGGGTGGATGAAAATAAGAAGCTTCCACGCGTAGATCGCTCTGCCAACACATACAATCGAGAGAAGAGCAAGAAAAAGTCTTCGATGAGGGTAGAAAAGCTCAAGGGTGGACTCTAATGGAGTTTCTAGGATTAGGGTTTTAAGGTAGAGAAAGAGAAAAATGAGAAAAATGAGAGAGAATAGCCTCAATCCCGACTTTAAAACACCTCTCTATCATAGTTCGCTCGAGCGGTCTTCATTGGAAAGCATCCCAAGGAAAGAAAACATATGGTTTTCAAAGTTTGATCCAACGCCTCAAGGCTTGTTCAACCAACCCACAATAAGTATTTTCATGCACAACCAAGCATATAATTATTATCACAGCTCATTAACATGATCAAATTTTCATTTTCTCCCCAAATTAAACATCCAACCATACACCACCGATATGCCAACAAGTTTTAATTAATCTCTTCAAATTACAAGGGACCGAGTCCCTACATATTCTATCTATTATTTCTAATTTAGTGTTAACTCCACTCCTAATCTCATCCACTAAGATAATATCATCAGTAAATAACCTATATTGTGAAATATTATTTCGAATATGTCTAGTTAGTTCATCCATAACTAAAGCAAAAAAATAAGAGACTCAAAGCCGTTACTTGATGTAATTTTACTGTAATCAGAAATTAACACGTTTCTCTTAAAGGTGTTCTAATTATTGTGGTAACTCCATCATATATATATATCTTATCACATCAATATACTATTTTGTCACTCTATTTATCTTTATCACCCATCATATGATATTTCTAAGCACTCTATCATAGGCCTTGTTAAAATCTATTAAAATCATATGAATATCTCATTAGTAGGTGGATTGCTTCCTTAGTTGATGTACCGGGCATAAAATCAAACTGATTTTATGACACTGTTGTTGTTAACCTCAGACAATGTTCAATCACCCTATTTTATAATTTAATTGTATGACTCATCAACAACATACCCAAGCGTGTGTCGACTACTAATATACTTAATACTAGGTATAACCTGTATCTAAAGACACTCTTAATATAATTGGAATCAATCAAAATTAATTATTCTTTCTAAACACTCTAAACAAAAAAAATTAATTATCTTTAAAAATCATAAGCTAATTATTAAAAAAATTAAATTTAAAATGAGAAAAGATAAAAGAATAATTGATTTTAATAATTAATTTTCTAGTTTCCTTTCATCTTTTCATATATTGAATAAGAAAAATACATACATATTTTTCGAGATAAGTTTAGAGAGAATAAGTTTTTTGATTTTTTTTCATTTTTTCATATGCTGAATAAAAAAGGAATTTTTTGTTCCCGATTTCCTTCCATATATTACAAGATAGGCCTAGAGAGATTTTTTTTAGCTTATTTCATTTTAAATTGTTAATATCTTTTTTGACATAATTTTAACTATTGAATAAAAAATATGACGTGTCATATAAATTCGCTCTATTTTATAATATAAATTTAACATTTACGAAAGGTTCATTAAGCCGATTACTAAATTAAAATTAAAAAAAAATTATTAAAATAAAAAAATTAAAGTATTCTTTCTAAAAATGACTCATTAAATAGTTATATCTAGTTGGTAAAATTCAACATTTCATATCACATATATATTTTTTATTTTTTATTATTTATTATTTATTATTAGATGGTGTAAGCCAAAGTTCATTTTGACGGGGACTCCGTTTGACCGTTGAGGCGTTGCTTAGTTTTCTTTCTCAGTGTTAAACATTTCTAATCTACTCGTAATCTGAATTTTCCACTCTCTTTTGCCATTTTCGATCGTTTACCAATACCCAAAAGACAGCACAGAGTACAGATCATAACCAACTTCTTTACAGTTTGGATTCATCACGATCATCTTCTTAGTTTCTTTCTATCTCTTTACAATCTTTCTGTACAAAATGCAGTCGCCGATCCTCCCTATATCGAACCGGTCTCTAAATCCAGCATCGTCTTCATCCCCATCCATGGCTGCAGCAGTTTCTGCAACGATGGGAACAATGTTACTGAGATCAGAGGACGATCTATCGGTCACTCGCCTTCTCATTCCTCCAGAGTTTGAGGAAGAAAAGAAGCCAATTAAAGTCGAACCCTTTTTGCCTAGGGCTTCCAGTTTCACCAACAGCGCTACCACTTGGAGTACCAATTTCTACCAGAAGCGCCGGCGACGGACCGCCAGCGAGACCTCTCTTTCTTTTCTCTCCGACGGCGGCGGCGGCGGTAGCGGGCAGCCGTTTCGGCAGGGCATTGGGTACGGTTCGTCGGATTCGTATCTGATGACCCGCCTTGGACTTGGTCTCTTGCGATATCTTGAGTAACAATTCTAGCTTCTCTCTGGTTTGTTTTTGTTTTCATTCTTTTTAGTTTGTTTTTGTTTTCATTCTTTTTAGTTTGTTTTTATCTGCTGTGTTTTGCTTATGTTACAACTTGTTTTGATTGGATGATTTGAAAAGAAAAGAAATAATATATTACCAACTCTTTTTGTTGGATAACTAAGGATGAGGGAAATGAACTGAAATGGGAAGAGATATAGGGATTTGATTCTCTCTTAAAACTCTTTTTGGAATCTCTCAAAAAATGGAGAGATTTGGGGGAGGAAAAAAAGATCCTAAATACTCATCTTTTATAAGGCCAATACTAGCCTTCCAAAAACAAATGCATCAAGTACTGTTTACTAATCAAAACGAAAAAGAAGTTGCTGTAGTTGCATATTGAGCAGTTGTTAAGGTATACTTTTGTGTTATATTTAGTGTTGCAGTTTTTTTGTGAGTAGCCATGTCTTGAATATGCAAATCTAATGCTTATCTACTATGATTCTGTATGTATATTTCACCTTACCCGAAATACCCTTTAACTACAACCTTCTTATAACTGCGTGGGCAATCTTGAAAGTTAAGCAATATTAATTTTAATTCCACGTTTTGTATATATCCAAAGCTGCCGCATCATTCGATTTCAAAAGCAAAGGGAGACTCTGGATTCGGAATATGTAGGATTGCACACGCATCACATGTGCAGAGTATCGTATAGCATTAAAATAATAGTCATAACTAGCTTCTAAGCTGTGGAAAAGGGCACAAGGGCCACTTGTTTGATGCAATGCTAAGTTTAAGAGTTTCCAAGCATGAAAGTACAAGTCCAAATTCAAGGGTAGGATGAAATAAGTCATACCAAATCTACGTTAAAGTCTTTTGAACTTAAGTTGATTTACTCCTAAATGATGTAGGTAGATATTGTTATTGCACTTTCTGGTTATAGCCTAGGTTCGCTCACGGTTATGCAGAATCACAACCACTTTTAGGGCAAGCATGTATGCTAGTTGGTGCATGCCTCTTTTGGAATGCATCTAATGAGGGATACCCTATGACTGGGAATAGTTGCTACAGCTTACTATCTTTTTCAGTATTAGTATGGATGAAGTATGTGCCCTCTTGATATGCCTAATGTGATCTAGCGAGAAATGCTCTACTGGTATGCTCATTAAGAAGGCCATCTTCCCTCCACCCGTAAGACACCAACTGTTGTACTCTTAACTGCCTCTCTCTCTCTCGCACAACACACACTCACTCGGCTGGACTCAACTCCCTCTCTCTCTCTCTCTCTCACACACACACACACACACACACACACACACACACACAGACACACACGCACTCACTCACTTAGCTGGACTGCTCCATCTCTTTTCCAGTCCTCCCCTTTGGGTCCTTAGGTGTTCTACCACTCACACACACACACACCCCAGACCTCCGACCAATACCTTGCACAACAGAGTAACTGAAAAAACCATAAATTAAACTTGTTCTGATTTATCCCAAAAAAAAAAAAGTAATATGATTGACCCGTATTAAATTACAGGAAAAAGGACACACCAGAATTTCCCAATTTTCCCTTTTTCTATACATGCACAATAGGGAATTGCATATCGTCTAAGTGTGTTTCTAAGCAAGTGATACTAAGAACTAATGCATTAGATGCAGTAAATGCACCATTCTAATGTGGAATTTGTTTTGTTTATGGAGTTTTGACAAAGCAAAACCTATAGAAGGAATGCAAATTTGCTCAGGTTGTAAATTGTTTTTCAAACTGTTAACGAAATTGGCAGAGAATGACAAGTTTGTGTGACTCTGATGAAGTTATGGTGTTTACCCACTTTGAAGGTTGATGAGAGAAGCTTCCTCCAACACAGCCACTTTCACGAACTTCTGGTATTCCTTTTTTTATGTGTGCTATTATTAGAGTACGCCATGAAACTACTTCTCCCAGCAGCCTATACACAGACAATGGAAGCAGTTTTGGTTGAGACTGTAACATGAAGTCCTGAAGTTGGAAATGGGGACAATCTTGACAAGGGATAACAAAGTGTCTGGCTTGTAAGATTAGTTGCTTAAGTGCTCAATGGTGATGGCGTATGCTTTGTTGGGGTGTTTTCTTATTGATATGGTACGCAAGCGCTGATTTAAAGTCTATAACAATTTGGTCAAATTAACTAATTTCAAGTCTAAGAATAGTCATAGGATCAAACATGCTAGATGAAAAACATGTTGGCTTAGAAAAAATGTAAATTGCATTATATTAACCATAGACGTGTGAGTAGCTATCAATTATATGATATGACACACTATATAGGGGGGATTTTGCCAATTTGGAAATAGGTGTCAAATACTTTTGGACATACTTTTCATTGCTTGCCAATTTGATTAGGGTGACCCTTGTTTGTGCAATTAGCGAAGAAGTTCTCCTTTATTTGACTAATATATGTACAATAGAAGAGGTATAATACCATTATATTAAGGAACTTCTTTTTCACTCTATAATTTCTTTGCACGTACCCTTAAAATTTACACATCGAAAAATAGTAAATTTACAATCATCAATATAATCAGATAGTTCATTGTTTTAAAAATGTGTCAATTTTCTGAACGGTTAAAATGCTATTTGACCCAATTTCCACGGTCAAGATTAGTTCTCACAAATTGTGTTCTCTTCACCCCATCTGTGGTTGAGATCATGGTTTTAAATTACAATATCAGGATATGTAACGGTAACGATAAGGGTCACGGTGTAACGGTATCAATTTAGGCAGGATTTGGCTTAGCGATAATGCAAGCAGGGTGAATTCTCATCGAGGGCGCTCTTCGGTAACGATAAGGGTCACAGTGTAATGGTATCGTGAGTATTGAGTGATACGTAACGAAGTTAGTTAATGTGGTCTTGTTTTTCTAAAATCATCCACAGTACCCTGGAAACTTAATGGTATGTGTGCTTGTACTATTTTAATCTTAATTGGTTATGCTTTGATCAACATTGTGAATATTTAAAAATGCAGCTTGCTCTTTCTATAATTGAAAATTAATAAAAAATAATTGAAAAATTGGCCCTAACATGGAATGCTCCTATTTTATTATTTGATAAATTGTTCCAGATTGTGCAAAGAAAGTAAACATTAGTTGTTCTAATTCTTCCATAATTATCCCACATCAAAAAATCAAAAGCGAAAGAAAATGGATAGGCTTGTAAAAGAGGCTAGTTATTGTCTGTTTTCTAAACACTGAGGTTGTCCCACATCAGAACTTGAAGGGCTCACATAGGCTGCCCAACTCTATTAAGACTCACGATGAGGTGTAAGAAGCAGCTTATGTTACATGAACTCTTTTAAATATATAAAGTACCCGTATTGTACGCTTAACACTCGAATATAGGTATGGAATATGCGATCGATTTTTTTACATGGACATTCATTTAGAAAACATATTATCACAGTCTATACATAATTCTATACTAATCCGAGTTTACTATAAAACTACGCATAGATTGATATTATCGTGGTAACTTTTCTCTTCTCTCTCTTACTTTCTTGGTTTCTCTCATCATCCTTTTGTTCTCTTTCTCGATCTTACTAGACTCTTTTATTCTCTTCTTACCATACTCTGCCCTTTCCTACTCTTCTTCTCTCTCCCTCTTCATTTCATTTTCACTATTTTCTCCTCTCTCCCCTATTTTTGCCTATTATTTATACCCCCACCCTCTAAATCCACTTCTTTAGCTCCCCTTCTTGGCGTCTGAGCTGTCTACTCAATATGTTGTTACCCTTAATTTTCATCTAAAGTTGATTTTGGAATCAAATTATGTTGGAAATTGCCTTAGGCACTGGTCAATTTGCTAGTACTCACATACCTAACCTGATGCTAGACGGCCAACAAGATTGAGAACAAATAAAAAAAAATTAGAAATGAAAAATCTAATGTAGGACGGCCACCAAGATGAGAACAAATACAAGAAAGGATCCAAATAAAAGAAAAAAAAGAAAAGAAAGATCACACTCAAGAGAAAAGAAAAATTCTTGATTCCAATATCTAGACTAGACATAATTCTTAATATCATAGTTTGTATGAACCTATTACATACTGGTTTATTTATAAGTATTCAAGAAAGCCCTAATTTAAAACTATTTAAAAAAAAAAGATCACAATTCAGAAAAATCCTAATTAAAGCTATTAAAAATAAAAGATTACAAATAAGGACAATTATAATTGAACTTATCAAGTTTAAAAGATTTCAATAAAAGTCAAAATATAAAATATTACTAAAATTCCTAATTCTTAAAATATATGCGACCTATGCTTTCTCATTCCCTGTCATTTCTCTTTGGCTCAGAAAAACTCTCATTCGGAAAGTAATAAAGATAAGAATATTTCATGAAATGAAACTCTTGTTAGTGAAGCACTTCTTCAACTATGATTACATGTGATCAGCGAAGAACTTTGTCTAGAAGATGGTATTGAGATGCTCCATGAAAGAATTGAGTAAAGGAATACATAGGAGCACAAAATGAGTATGTAGCTATGTCTGCATCAATACCATCAAACAATGCAAGATGCTTTGAAGTGCATTCGATCAAGTACCACATCTTCCATATAAAACATTGAACCAATAATTAAATTCAAAGAAAAATCTATAAAATCTGCATGTGGTCCACATTGAAGAATGGCTAAAACATGTCCAAAAGATGTCAACGTGAAATATTTAATTGGGTTAGATAACTTAGGCACCAAAGTGACAGTAATAGCTTCACGCTGAAAATAATTGAGAATATCATCGAAGGTACCGTTAATATCAGGCATTTGAACATGTAAAGCTTCACAATCAATGGATTGATGAGAAGAATGATCAAAACTAAAATTAGTTGACTTCTGATTAACAAACTCAACAAGATGTGCATCACATGCAAGAACTCGTGGTGAGGAAATGGGCTTAGGGTGAAAAATTTCTTCTTCCTCTAGATACACCTCCACTGCTAAAGCGTCTTCATGGACATCTTCTAAATCGATATAAGAGGGCGACATCTCATCTTGAATTTCTTATCATAAGCTAAAAAGAAATTGATTGGCTCATTACGAGTGTCTGACAATTTTAAAAGATTTTTGAACTTTACAAAGTAATCAGAGACACTAAATACTTGTGCAATCGAACCTCAAAGCAAGAATTGAACCTTCTCCAAAATTGTGTTGCTCAAAAGAGGTTTTTATTTTTTAATTCATATTTTTTTTGATTAGACTGAATTTGGGGTTGGTTTGGGTTTTAAAAGTGGACAAGAAAGAATGGTAGAATGAATTGGACTGGGGCTTTTAATTTTTTTTTGTTTGTGACTGAGGCAACTAGCTGTGGTAAAAAGTGGGTTGGGGTGTAATGTAGGCTAGGTCTGAAAATTGAATAAAGGGCTGAAATGGGTTATGTGGGTGGTCTTTTAAATGTGTTAGGATTTGGTTTGGGTATTACGGTTAGGGTTTTAGGATCTCAAAGAGAAACAATTTAGGCAGGTGGCGAAGGATGGCGGCGGTGGCTTAGGCTGGTAGCGGCATTGGCTGATGGTGTTGATGGCGACGACGTCGGTGGTGGTGGCGTAGGATGATGGCGTCGATACGGCGTGATGGTGGTTGAAGATGGTACTGATGGCATTGTTGAGAAGTTGTAGTGCAAGTGGAGAAGGATGTTTGTGGTGGCGATTTCGACAATAGTGTTGGCGATGCAAGGCAATGGCGGCGGTGGCGATTGTTTTTGTTAGGCAATGGCGGCGGTGACTCTATCGACAATGGCAGCGACTGTGAACACGAAAGAAAGGAGAGGCGGCACGACAATGGTAAGTTTGCTTTCGGCTTAGACTTCAATTACTGGTTCGTCAATGGGCTTTACAAGGATTGTAGCAACAGTGCAAGAGATTGATGTTTTCTCTAATACCACTTGATGCGAGGCTGCCGACAAAGTTGAGAACAGTTAAAAGAAAATGACCCAAATAAAAGAAATAAAAGAAAAGAAAGATCACACTCAAAAGAAAATAAAAAACTCTTGATTCCAATATGACGACTAAACTCAATAACTCAATATCTGCTTAAACCTATTACATAATGACCTATTTATTGGCATTCAAGAAAACTCTAATTTAAAGTTACTAAAAATAAAAGATCAAATTCAGGAAAACCTTAATTAAAGCTACTAAAAATAAAAAATTACAAATCAAGAAAATTCTAGTTAAAGTTATCAAGTTTAAAAGATTTCAATAAAGTCAAAATATAAAATATTACTAAAATTACTAAATCCCTAAATCTTAAAATATCTTCAACCTATGCCTTTTCGTTCCATCATAACCATATCTACATGTCTGAATTTTAGACAGTTTTTGTTTCAACAGGTCTCTGCGTAGCCAGACATTTGCACACACGTCCTCAAATCACTTTATATCACATGAGTGCATTTGTAGAAAACTAGAATAGCCTACAATATATTTATAAAAAGAAGGGTGTGAAGTATCCTGTAAAATGTGCAAAAATAATTGTGATTTAATCAAAAGGTTATGTACCAATAGTGGGCATGTGAAGAGCTTGAAATCATGACGTAAAGCACCGAAAGAGGTATAACAGTGGTAAGTTGTAAACACTAACGAATTTGCTCAGAGGCTGAAGGGGATTACAATCTCGTAGCATGCTAACAATCTGAAATGGTTGGGTGTTGCATTAAGAAGATTCTCTGCTCTTTAATGTCTTTTTTGCTATTTGATTCTTCTTAAATTTTGTTTTGGATTAGATGAATGTTTTAATACACGTGATTTGTGAAATGCAGAGTAACTGAAAATGTTTTATGGTTACTAAAGTAAAAATAAAAAATGATAGAAAATAAGGAAATGCAGGAAGTTTATCCCATCATTAGTCATTCTTTTCGTGAACTAAAACATTACTTGTTTTCCCATGTATTAGCCCTTCTTACATGTTTCTGATCATTTCTTTTTATTCAGGCTAGGCTACAGATTCATCACAAGAATGCTTGCCCTTGGCTGTTATAGTTTCCTTATCTTCCCTGGTTTTGTTCAAGGTTTGCAACATTTTATGTTCTGCTGCACAAATTCTATCGTGGTTCAACATCCTGTTTGCTGCATATTTTACTCTTCTTCCACTTGTTTTGGTTTTTGAGAGTTATTGTATTTAGTCGCTCTAAAGGTAATATTTATCATTTTTATTGATAACTATTCAGTTTGGTAGAACATAATGAAGTTTGCTGGTTTGTGTAGTTGCGTTTTACTATTTCTTCTCAAGTCAGGTTCGTAGAGGTATAGTTTACGGTGATCAACCAAGAAATAGGTATGGTTTGTAGCTTGATTTGATTCTTGTGCATTGGATGCCATCAGCTTACTCTTCCACTCATGAATCTCATGGGATGAATCAATAATGAAAATGTAATTGTGCAGGCTTGATCTGTATTTACCCAAAAATAGTGATGGCCCCAAGCCAGTTGTTGCGTTTGTAACTGGTGGAGCCTGGATTATTGGGTAGGTGATTGATCTGTGTTTGCTGCACTTGTGGGATGCATGAATTGGCTTTTAAAAAGACTTAAGTTTTCAAAAATTATACCATTATGTCATTTCAGCCATGTTATAGATTGATTTTGCACATGCATAGCTTGTGCCATAAGCTCTAGTTTCATTACAAATAAGCATAATTATGTTTAATCTAAAAAGGGGATGGCATTTGATTTTTCAAGTTTCCAATTCAATAAATTTGAAAAAGGAAAGAGAATTTTTGGTGAATAAATGTCAACAAAAAAAATTAAAATTATGGAAGTTATGAAGTTGTTTCAAATGTGAGCCAACTTTATTCACACCAAAAGAGGGGTCTACATCTATACCATTATTGTATATTATACATATGTATAGATGTGAAAAGATATGTTCTGCTAATGGAATGGGACAAAACAACACTTCATAAGAGCAAGTCAGCCAGCACAGCTGGAATCAAATTAGAAATTTGTAGGTTTTTGACGTGGGAAAGAACTAATGAATGAAAGATTTATGATTCATTTGGCAATTTTGTTTTTATTTTTTTATTGCACTTATTATGGTCATGCCCCTTGTATGTGTGTGCTTATTTGTACTCGACAAGTTCTGAAGCCTTCTGCTGATGCAGTTATAAAGCATGGGGTTCCCTATTAGGGCGACAATTATCAGAAAGAGACATTATAGTGGCCTGCATAGATTACAGGTGATATAATTTTACTTCGATACCAAATTGCTGTGCTCGTAGTAAATTCTATCATGTTCAATACTTTTTTCTTGGATGACGATTCTAATGGAAACATTAGGATCTTTATATGGCATGAGGATATTGTACTCATCAAAAACGTGTTTGTGTTCAAAGTACTACTTATATTGCAAAGCACACAATTCTTTATTGATTAATGGGATACATGGACATTTTGTTTGTATTGAATGAGTACATACTAATATACATGGAATTTCAAATAAGTATATTGCAGTTCTTATAGCACTAAATGCTTTTTTCTTTTTTCTTTTTCCTTTTTATTTATTCATCTCTTAATTAGAATATGCGATCTTCTTTTTCTTTGGATTATAGCTAAATGCAAACTTCTTGAGTTATCCTAACACGTAAGTTCAATAAAAGCCGAATTTATTGCCTTCATTGATATATTGATTTTTTAACATATTTGTACCCTAACTATTCAATATTTGTTTACTTTGTCCCTCATCTATTGTTTGAATCTATTTAGTACCCAATCTAATTAATTTGAATCTATGAAGTCAAATCACTAATAAATGTTGGGCTCATTTGAAATACCTTAAACTTTTAATGCATTTGTCCCCATAATCATTCAAAATATGTTTACTTTATCTCTTATCTTTTGATTAAATATATTTATGCCTTAAGCAAACCAATTTGAATCTATTAATAATCAAATCAATAATGGATATTATATTAATAGACAAAACAAATATTGTTAACTGTCGTATTATTGCTTGTGTTGTACAAGTACTTTAATGTCTATCAACATGATAGTTCGTTTGGGAAAACTATGAAGAATTTGATTTATTTTTGTCCTCTTCGTTATTTTTTTGACATATATTTTCTTTACTTTTTCAATTTACCTTGATGAGAAAATCGAGAAGGATGAAAAATCTGACCAAATGATAAAGAAATCACTAAAAACGAAAAAAAGCAACATAAATATGATTTATTGGTTTGTTTTGACTTATTTTTGTCATTTTTGAACTTTTTTTTTCTTTTTGATTAATGTCTTTATGTATTCGATTTGTCTCAATGAGAAGATTAAAAAAATAAACAATAGTGATTAAAAGATGAAGAAAATTCATTAAAGATGAAAATAAACATAACAAAACAAATAAATAAATAAGAAAATATCTCAAATTCAACCAACATTTGTTAGTGATTGGACAAATTAATTTGTTTGAGGACTAGATAGATTCAATCAATAGATGAGGGACTAAATAAACTTGTTTTGAATAGATATGGGGACAAATTTGTTAAAAACCCTTGATATATTACCTCATTTGGATGCAATCTAATGGGGTTATTGAGATTCCAAAGTGGCATATTGACTTCTGTATTCTATGGAAATTGCAAATAATGGAATGGTTCCATCTTCAGCCAAACACGCTAAAGCTAATTGTATGCAACCTTCATCACAATTTTGTCACATAATGTAGCTAGCTGGCTTTGGACATCTTTGCTCTCCAGAATGTGTCAACATGCTTAAGTTAGCGGCACAGCACTGATTTGTTTTCTCATTTTTTGTATCAGAAGCAGCTTGTAGCTGGCTTCAATGACTTGCTGCTGTAACCTCAATTCGTCACAGACTCAGTCTATTAGTTTAATAACCATTTTTGGCTCATAGAACTGTTTTGCTGTTTTCTGTCCCAGATGTTTTACTGAAAATGCAATTTTAAAATTCTAAACAATTTCACGGATGATGGATGTCATTCTTGTACATATTTTCAATTATTAACCGGTATGGTGCTCCGCAAGCAGAGTGAATGAACATAAGTCCAACCTAAATCACGAATATCCTTCGCCCGTTATTTCCTCATCTTTGCTTATGGATAATCTTAGTTGTTAGAGTCAGGCCGTCTCACCCGTGGAGGAGGCCTGAACCAAAAGCTCTTGCTGCTAAATTGGAAATATTGAACATGAATATATGAAGCCTGAAGAGAAAAGAGGAAGAGACAGAGAGAAGAAACATGGAGAAAATATGAAAACTTAGGGTTCTCTCCTAACCCTGTTTATTTACACTAATAAGCTCTAAATTACAAAAATACTGTTCTAACTAAAGCAGAATCCTCAACACTTAACTTAAATTGGAGCAAAAATGTTCTGAATGCCCAACTTGTCAAGGAATGTATAGAACAATGCACTAGGTACTCCTTTAGTAAGTATATCTATGAATTGATTTCCTGTCTTCACAAAAAGATTATAAACTATTCCAGAGCTCAGCTTTTCCTTAATGAAGTGCCTACAAACGTCCACATGTTTGGTTCTGTCATG
Source organism: Heliamphora exappendiculata (assembly GCA_034768845.1). NCBI lineage: Eukaryota > Viridiplantae > Streptophyta > Magnoliopsida > Ericales > Sarraceniaceae > Heliamphora > Heliamphora exappendiculata. The sequence continues at coordinate 2,738,353 of JAOTRH010000002.1, forward strand.
CTGAACTTAATTATGAGCAATGTTGATTACCGGTATTATTATCATAATACAATTTCATAAGCTCATGATAATCATACCCTAGTTCTCTTAATAGGGCATCAACCACCATAATGCAATTTTCATGAGCCATAGATCTGAAGCCTCTTTCTATATTCGACCTAGCAACTACAGACAATTTCTTACTGCCTGTTACCAAGTTTCCACCACAGATATGTTGTAACCTAAATTAGATCTCTTGTCTGTAATTGATCTTGCCCAGTCAATATTTGTGTAGGCTTTTACTTGCAAATGATCATGTCTAAAGAAAAGAACCCTAGAACCCCCATACCAGGTGCTAATTGCAAGAATCACAAAGTTTGACATCTGGCTTCCAAATGACTTTCATGAGGTGAATCATAAATTGGCTTTACCATACTGATTGCATAAGCTATGTTTGTCAACTGTAATATCTTGCTATAATATTAGTGTAATTATTAATTATGGGAGATTGATGGAGATTGATTGAAAGGAGTGATTATAGTTAATTTAGGAAGACTGATTGTATTGTAATTATGGTACAAAGTGATTGGAGGTTGATTTAGGGAGATTGATGGAAATTGATTGATAGGAGTGATTACAGGTTGATTTAGAGAGATAGGAGTAATTGTAGGTTGAAATTATGATAATACTTTTGTATTTAATGAGAATAGATCATCTATTAAGAGGCATTCAGACCATTTGACATGGTATCAGAGCCAGAATTCTAAATTTTGTCCTTAATTTTCTGGATTAGTGTTTTTTTTCTTTTTTTGGGTTGAGTTGTGGAATTTTCTTTTGTGGTTTCTCTTGAGACTCCTTGATTTGGGACTGTCGGACCTCTCATTAGGGTTGTCAGCAATTTTTGGGTGTAGAGAGCTTATGTTTTGGATGGGCATTGCAATGACATAGTTGGGTAATCTGGGAATTACCATTCTCGGTAGTTTGAAATCCTTTCGGCATCAAGGTCTCTTCGACTCAGTTCTTTTCTTTGGATTTATCATGTCGAAAGAAAATTCAATTGTTCGTTTTATTAGAAAGAATTGCTCCACTTGGGAGTTTCAATTCAAGATGTTTGTGAAGGGAAAATAATTATGGAGTCATTTAGATGAGTCGTTTAAAGCTCCTACTGATTCCAAGGAAATTGATCATTGGGAGAGCAAAGATGTCCATATTGTCTCTTAGTTACTGGGTTCTATTGAACCATATATGGTGAATAAATTTTAATTATTTATTACTGCTAAGAAGATGTGGGATTATCTTAGGAGCATCTATTCTCAAAATAATGCTGTTCAGAAGTTTCAATTGGAGTTAGAAATTGGCAACTATCGCCAAGGTAATCTTTCTATTGAATTCTATTATGGGTTCTTTAATTTATAGAGTGAATATTCTGGGATAGTTCATTCTACCGTCCCCAAGGAAGCCTTAGCGGCACTATAAGTTGTTCATAATGAGAGCCAAAGAGATCAGCTTCTGATGAAGCTAAGACCAGAATTTGAGACTGCACGCGCTGGTTTAATCAATCGACATCTTGTTCCATCTTCGGATGTTTGCTTGGGGGAATTATTATATGAAGAACGTCGTCTAGTCGCTCAGCTTGGCCTCACTCTAGAAACCATAACATCTGAGATGGTTAATGTGGCATATGCTGCTCAGGGCAAAGAAAGATCCAAGTCACAGACGAGTTTGGACATATTGCTAAGCACTGTAGCAAGAAATTCTACAATTATTGTAAAAAGGAGGGACACATAATTAAAGATTGTCAAGTGCGAACTCAAAATCAGTGTGCTCTGTTAGCTTTATCATTATTATAGTTTTATTATTATTGTTATTATTTAGTGTGGTTGGGCACACTGTATCTTATCATGTGGTCTTGTTATTATATATATAAACCGTTGCGTACCTAATTAGGGTTAACGCCTTTATTCAACCTAATACTATCTTCTTAACATGGTATCAGAGCCACTACTGCCTACAGCTCCTCCTTGAACCCTAACCCTAGCTGCTGCCCACCCAAGCCGCCACCTCCAGTGCCGAAACCCACTGCCGCACCTCCAGCCCTAGCCGCCGACCACCCAAGTCGCCACCTCCAGTGTTGAAACCCACTGAAATCCATTGCCGCACCTTCAGCCCTAGTTGCCGACCACCCAAGCCATCACCTCTAATGCCGAAACCCACCGAAACCCCTCGCCGCCACCTCCAGAGCCAAAACCAGCCACCGCCGCACCTCCACCAGCCACCGCCACACCTTCAAAACCGTAGCCGCACCTCCGACAGCCAAAACCAGCCACCGCCGCACCTTCACGAGTCACCGCCGCACCTCCAAAACCCTAGCCGCACCTCCGACAACCTACACCAGCCACCGCCGCACCTCCAGCGCCAAAACCAGCCACCGCCGCACCTTTTTCAGCCCCTTTTTAGCCACCAACATCCGCCGATTTCGTCTCTCTCCCTCACTGTCATTTGTTAAATGGGCTGCCTTCATTCCGTGATGAGGTTCTATACTCCCCGATTCTTGGTGATGCAGTGAGGGTTGATTGCTGCTTTCTGCAGTTATTTCATGTTCTGGTTCTTTGGTGTTGTGAAGAGTTGTAGTGATTTTGTTTTTTGAACAAGGATGTCATCGAGAGGAGATAGGTCTGCTACTCGGACTTCTGGGAGTAATGAGTATCTGACGGATACCGGGCGACCAGCAAGAACTGAGGTGTTCTCTTCTTCTACTCAACTTGTTGATGAGAAACTTGACGGACCTTCTGCTTATTCTTTGTGGCAGAAGAACGTGTTGAAATCCCTGCAAAGAATGGAATTGGATTCCCACTTATTTGATGATGCTCCAGATGTTAGTTCACTTACCTACCGACTGTGGGTGCGAGACGATGCTTGTCTCTTTAGTCAGATCATGAATTCAATGGACCGCAATGTTAAGGTCTTGGTTGCAAGTGCTGATACAGTGAAAGAAATCTGGGGGGCTCTTAAGGATATGTATTCATTCACAAATGATTTATCACGCCTCTATGATGTGATGCGAGGATTTTTTCGCTCCCATAAGGCTGGTCGTCCCCTTCAGGAGCACTTTATGAGATTTAAAGTGCTTGCTGACGAGTTTGATAGGCTTCTTCCTTCCATCAATTCACTCAGTAAGTTTCAAGAGCCATAGATGCGGATTTAGTAGTGTTTTCTGGCCAGTTTAGATTCTGAATATGACACGGCTTGTTCCTAAATTCTTGCTGGCACTGACATTCTCACCTTGTCTAAGACTTTCCGTCGGGTGAGTCGTTCGATACGTCGAGATGACACCTGGTCTTCGCCTGATGCTAGTGACCAGTTTGCTTTTGTTTCTTATCGAGGTGGCAGTGGAGCCCGTGGTTGTGGCCGTAGTCGTGGTAGGGGCCGTGATGGAGGTCGGACTGGTGGATATGGGGGACGAGAAGGGGTGTTCGTGAGACTCGTTATTGCCACTATTATGGTATTCAGGGACATTCGCAGTGAGTGTTATAAATTACATAGAAGATCTTTTCCAGTAGCCAATACTACTGTTGATAACTCCCAGGCAGAATCGTCGTCTTCATTTTAGAAGCAGCTTGTTGAGATGACACCAGCAGAATATGAGCAGTATATTCAGTCTCAGGTTGTTGTTCTTCCGATCCTGTTGCCGCTACCTTTGCGGGTAATCCCAGTGCTTGTTTGGCGACTATCCCATCTGCTTGGGTGATTGATTCAAGTGCCTCATACTATATGGCTAGTTTCGCAGGTATATTGTTTGACTATTAGGTGACTCCTAGACATTGTGGTGCCTTTGTGGTTAGGGGATCTTCATTACCCGTTAAAGGGCGTGGAGTTTCCACGCCACTCCCACGCCATCCTTAACCCTGACTAATGTCTTACATAATCCTGAAAATCCATTTAACTTATTATCAGTTAGTCAGCTCACTAATGATCTCAACTGTTGTGTGACTTTTTATCTTGATGGCTGTGTTTTTCAGGATCTTATGACGAGAAAGATTATCAGTAGAGGTCGAGTTTCTGGTGGGTTATATGTGATGGGGAGGAGGTGGCTCCTAAGACCTGCTCAGTTGTCTCTTCTCCTAGTTTTGAGGCTCATTGTCGTCTGGGGCACCCGTATATATCCAGTTTGCATAGCCTTTGTCATAGTTTTCGTTTTATTTATCATATTGAGTGTGAGTCGTGCCAGTTGGCAAAGCACCTGCGTGTGCTTTTATTGCCTCGGGTCAATAAACGAGCTTCGGCTCCTTTTTCTTTAGTCCATTCAGATGTTTGGGGGCCGTGTCTAGTTGAGTTTGTTTCCGGATTTCGTTATTATGTCATATTTGTGGATGATTATTTTCGTGTCACCTTTTTATATCTCATGCGATATAAATCTCAAGTATCTTCTATTTTCTCCTCATTCTGTATGGAAGTACAACCCCAGTTTCAGATTCAGATTAAATGTTTGCGAAGTGACAATGGTGGTAAGTATCTCTCCACCCCGATAAAGATTTTTATGTTTACTCATGGTATTGTTCATCAGACTTCTTGCCCAGCTACCCCACAGCAGAATGGTGTAGCTGAGCGCAAGAATCGTCATATTATAGAGATTGCTTGTGCTCTTTTGTTTCATATGCAAGTACTTAAGAAATTTTGGGGGTATGTCGTTTTGACTGCTTGTTACTTGATCAACCGTCTGCCCTTTCAGGTTCTTCGTGGAAAAATTCCAATGGAGGTGTTCTTTCTAGCGAAGAGCCTTTTCTCTCTACCTTTGAGAATATTTGGGTGCCTTTGTTATGTTCGGGATATCCATTCCCAGCGGACGAAATTAGATGCTCGTGCTGTCAAGTGCATTTTCCTTGGTTATGCTAAGACTCAGAAGGGGTACCACTGTTTTTGTCCCTCACTAAATCGGTTCCTCGTCTCTCGGGATATTGTGTTTGTGGAGTCTACTCTTTTCTTTTATGACAGCTTCAGTTGTGTTGGGGGTTGAGAGGCCTGATCTTGAAAGTCTTGATTTGTTAGCGCCTCGTTTGCCTTCATATTCTATTGTAGGTATTTCTACTACTGAGGGGACCTCTACACCTTCCCCATCTACTTCGCCCGCTTCATTTGAACTCTCCTCTGCCAAGCCGGTCTCCTCGTTTGAGATTCCTCTTCCCACGGTTAGTGATTCTTTCCCTGATAGTGATGTTCCTATTGCTACTTGAAAATCTTATCGATATTGCAGGGATCACCCACTATATACTATATCGTACAAAGGACTTTTCGCCTCCTTATAGGCTTGCATAGCTACTCTGGATCAGGTAGTTATTCCTCGTATTGTTACTGAGGCACTATCAAATCCTAGATGGCGAAGTGCAATGATGGAAGAAATGCGAACTCTTGAGTCCACCTCTACCTGGTCTCTTGTTTCTCTTCTGGCAGATAAGCAGGCTCTTGGTTGCAAATGAGTCTTTACGGTTAAGGTCAATCCTGATAGTTCTCTTGCCCGCTTGAAGGCCCGCCTTGTTGTAAAGGGGTACGCTCAGACATATGGAGTTGATTATTTTGAAACCTTCTCCCCTGTCGCCAAGATGGCATTTGTTCGCCTGCTTATGTCTTTTGACTGCTTCTCGTCATTGGCCTTTGTATTAGCTTGATGTGAAGAATGCCTTTCTTCACGGCGATTTGCAGGAGGAAGTCTATATGGAGCAACCTCCTGGATTTGTTGCTCAGGGAGGGTCTCAGCTGGTTTGTCGCCTGCATTGATCCCTTTATGGCCTGAAGCAATCTCCACGTGTATGGTTTGGTCGATTTAGTATGGTTATGCAACAATTTGGCTTTTTACAGTCAGGAAAAAACCATACTGTGTTTTATAGGCGTTCTTTTACTGGATGTATTCTATTAGTCGTTTACGTTGATGATATTGTTATCACTGGTGATGATGCTGTGGACATTTCAAGTCTGAAGCAATTTTTGAAATTTTAGTTCCAAACTAAAGACTTAGGGGAACTGAAATATTTTCTTGTAGTTGAGGTTATATGAGGCAAGAAGGGTATTTTTATTTTCCAGAGGAAGTATGTACTAGATATTCTAGCTGATGCATGGCTTTTACAAGCAAAGGGGGTTGAGTCACCTATGGATTCGAGTGTAAAACTTCTACCTGATGAGGGTGAAGTTTTTTCTCATCTTAACTAATATAGGAGAATGGTTGGGAAGTTGAACTATTTGACCACAATGACATGACCGGATATAGCTTTTCCCGCGAGTGTGGTGGGCCAGTTTATGGCTGCACCTCGTGTTCCACATTAGAACGTTTTTGTTCGCATTCTACGATACCTCCACAATAATCCTGGCAAGTGGATACATTTCAGCGATCATGGTCATTCTATAATGGAAGGGTATTCTGATGCTGATTGGGCTGGATGTCCCATTGATTGGCGGTTAACTTTCGGATTCTCTATATTTCTTGGGGATAATCTTATCTCTTGGAAGTGCAAGAAGTAGGATATGGTTTCTAGGTTCAGTATAGAAGCTGAATATCGGGTTATGGTCCTGGCGACATTTAAGATTTTATGGCTTCGTCAGCTTCTTAGTGAGTTGGGTGATCCCTGCCATGGCCCAACAAAGTTTTGGTGTGATAATAAATCTGTTGTGTATATTGCCACAAATCCAGTGTTTCACGAGCGCACGAAACATATCGAGGTTGACTATCATTTCATTCGGCGTTTGTATCATAACAGTGTGATCGTGTTTGGCTCGGTTCGTATGGGAGAGTAATTGGCAGATATCTTCGCTAAGTTTGTCCCGGGTCCTCGGGTTTGATACATATGTGACAAGCTGGGCATGCTAGACATTTATGCTATAGCCTGAGGGGGCGTTAGCTTTATCATTATTATAACTTTATTATTATTGTTATTATCTGGTGTGGTTGAGCACACCGTATCTTGTCATGTGGTCTTGTTATTATATAAATAAACCGTTGCGTACCCAATTAGGGTTAATGCCTTCATTTAACTTAATACTGTCTTCTTAACATGCTCTAGCCCTCCTTAATGCTGTCCAGTCCAATTTCGCGGCTGCCTCTGTGGTTCCCTCTTCGGAACAACATTCTGTAGGCAGTTCTTCCTCTACTCTTACGCTCGACATGGTCCAACAGATGATTGTTTCTGCCTTTTTTGTCTTCGGCATACAAGGTAAGGGAAATTTACTTCTCCTTGGTTGGTTGACTCTGCGGCTTCCAATTATATGACTGGCAGTATGGATGCTTTACATAATATTTGTAAGTATGAGGGTGAGCAACATATTCAGATAGCCAATGGCAGTGCTCTTCCTATCACTGTGATTGGAACTTTAGGGTCTTCCTTTAACAATGTGTTTGTGTCCCAGATTTGTCTGCCAATTTAATTTCTGTTGGTCAATTAGTAGATAATAATTGTGAAATTCACTTTGATCGTGATGGTTGTCATATGCAGGATCAAGTGTCGGGGAAAATCATAGCAAAGGGATCTAAAGTGGGACGTTTCTTTCCTCTCCAGTTTTCCATTGCTAATTTTGTTTCTTTTGGTTGTACTGTTATTCATAATAGTCATGTTTGGCATAAGAAATTGGGACATCCCAATTCTGTTGTTTTGATTCATTTTATGAAATATGGTTATTTGGACAATAAAGATTTGTTTTCATCTTCTATTGTGTTTTTCGATTGTAGTTTTTGTAAACTTGGTAAAAGCAAATCCTTACCATTTCCTTTGCACGACAGTCAGGTTTCTACTTGTTTTGAGATTATTCATACTGACGTCTGGGGCATCAGTTCCGTTATTTCACATGCTCAGTACAAGTATTTTGTGACGTTTATGAATGATTATAGTCGTTTCGTTTGGGTATATTTTCTTCATTCTAAAGTTGATGTGTTTTCTATCTCTTAGAATTTTGTTGCCTTCGTTGTGAATCAATTTTCTACTTGTATTAAGACTCTACGATATGATTCTGGGGGAAAATATATGTCCAATGACTTTCAATCTTATTTAAGAATGAAGGGTATTCTCTTCCAACGTTCTTGTCCTTACACTCCTCAATAGAATGGGATTGCAGAGCGTAAGACTCGTCATCTTTTGGATGTTGTTCGTAAATTGTTAATTGACTCTTCTGTACCTCTTAGGTTTTGGATAGAAGTATTATTTATGGCTATTTATTTGGTTAATCGTCTATCCTCCCAAGTTCGCAATTTTGATTCTTTGTATTCTCGTTTATTTGGTGTTGTCTTGAGTATAACTCTCTTCATATATTTGGTTGCGTTTGTTTTGTTAACTTACTATCAGCTGAACGTCATAAGCTTGCTCCTCAAGCTGTTAGGTGTGTTTTTCTCGGATATAGTAATGTCCATAAAGGGTTTGTGTGTTATGATTCGGCTTCTAATAAATTTCATATTTCTCGAAATGTGGTCTTCTTTGAAAATCAATATTTCTTTCAATCTTCTTCTCATGATTCCTCTTCAGTTTTGCTTCCTATTTTTGATGATATATCTTGTCATGTTGAACGCTTTAAGTCAGGAGTTATGTATCAGATACGTCGTCCACTGTTCCCATTGCCTGACCCTGTCCCGATGCTTGATCCTGTCCCGGCTGAACCTCGTTGATCATCTTAGATTTCACGTCCTCCGAATAGGTATGGGTTCTTTCATATGGCTCTTCAAACCACTCTTGATACTACCACTGTACTTAATTCTTACTCTCAGGCTTTTAATCAAGCATGTTGCCAGCAAGCCATGTAAGAAGAGCTTCACGCTCTTTAGGACAATCACACTTGGGATATTATTCCTTGTCCTTGATGGTGTCAAACTTCTTGGCTGCAAATAGGTTTATACCATAAAGCTACGATTTGATGGTTCTATTGAAAGATATAAAGCTCGTCTGGTGGCTCTTGGAAATTGATAGGAGTATGAGCTTGATTATGAGGAGACGTTTGCACCTATGGCCAAGATGACTATTGTTCGGATTGTTATGGCTATTGCTATCACTTTGACAAATGGATGTGAATAATGCATTTCTGCATGTAGACCTCAAAGAAGAAATATACATGACTCCTCCACCTGGCATGGTCACTCACTCCTATTTTGAGGTTTGTCAGTTGAAACGGTCTCTATATGGATTGAAGCAGGAACCATGTGCCTAGTTTGAGAAGTTTCGTTATATTTTTCTTGGCTTTAATTTTATTCAGAGTCAGTTTAATTCTTCTCTCTTTCTCCGAACGACTGCTACTGGGCTTGTTGTACTTCTTATATATGTAGATGATATTGTTATTAAAGGGTCTGATCCTCAGATGATTAAGCAACTACATGCGCTTCTTAACAATACATTTCATATGAAAGATCTTGGTCCTCTGCAGTATTTTCTTGGTCTTGAGGTACACCGCTGTCTGACTGGCGTACTTCTACATCAGCACATACTCAAGAGATTCTCACCTTAGCTGGTCTTCAGTTTGGCAACTCGGTCCTTATTCCTATGGAGGTCAACTTGAAGTTACAGCAAGAGGTTGGCGAGCTATTATCTGATCCCTCGTCGTATAGGCAGCTGGTAGGGAGTTTGAGTTATTTGACAATTACTCAACCTGATATTTCTTATGCTGTACAGTAGGTTAGTCAGTTTATGCAGTCTCCTCGCCATTCTCACTTAGCCGTTGTATGACGTATTCTTCATATCTCAAAGGTACTTATGGTTGCGGGTTATTTTTTCATACTGGGACTTCTTTACAGTTGATGGGTTTTAGTGATGCGGATTGGGCTGGTTATCCTGATACTTGTCATTCAGTTACTGGTTGGTGCATGTTTCTTGGTGATGCTCTTATTTCTTGGAAGAGTAAGAAGCAGAATCGAGTCTCTAAATCCTCAACAAAGTTTGAATATTGTGCTATGTCATCCACATGCTCTAAGATTATTTGGCTTTGGGGTCTGTTGGGTGAACTTGGTGTTCTTCAACTTACTCGTACTCCCCTTCATGCTGATAACACCAGTGCTATTTAAATTGTTGCCAATTCGATCTTTCATGAGCACACAAAGCACATTGAAGTAGATTTTCATTCTCTTTGTGAAGCACTTGACCAACATGTGATTACTCTCCCTTACATTTCCACTTAGTGTTAAACGGCTGATGTGTTCACCAAGACTCTAACTCGTCATCGACATCAATTCGTGGTTGACAAAATTGATGCTTTGTAATCCACCAACATCAATTTGAGGGGGGATGTCAGCTGTAATAACTTGCTATAATATTATTGTAATTATTGATTTAGGGAGATTGATGGAGATTGATTGATATGAGTGATTATAGACTGATTTAGGGAGATTGATGGAGATTGATTGATATGAGTGATTATAGACTGATTTAGGGAGATAGGAGTGATTGTAGGTTAAAATTATGGTAATACTTTTCTATTTAATGAGAAGAGATCCTCCATTGAGAGGCATTCAGACCCTTTGACAATGTTTGGACGAGTAGTGTTAAAGATTGGCTCAAATCCATCACTTCCTATCAAAGTAAGAACGGAGGCTTCAAAGTCGGTGGCTATGGTGGCTCGTGGTCAAATTTGAAGGCTTAAGGAAGTTATTTTATAATTGCATTATGTGTTAGCTCTCTCTCTATATATGTATCTTCGCAGACAGCTCAGTGTAGCCAGAAATCAGTTTACATGGAGAGAGAAATTCAGAGGAGTATGTGTTAGTTTGAGAGTTGTTTAAGAATTTTTGATTTGTTTCTCCTTCTTATTGGATGTAGGCAAATTTTTGAACCATGGAAATCTGTCTTTGGTGCGTTTTTTGAGTGTCTTGAGCCTTCAATTCGCAAAACAAAATGGTATAAGAGCTTGGAAAGCTCATTTTTGCTTTTTGCCTAGAATCCGAAGTGATCAAATGCTACTTTGCATCAGTAGCTTCGTCTCACATAGACAAGCTCAAGGTATGGTGGTGTTTGGCATTGCTAAAACTAGTAGCTTATAGATTGTAGCAGAAGTTGTGAGGGTTTGACAAAAAATGTAGCTTATAGTTGAAAAAGAAAAAAAAATTGTTATAATTTATAGCAAAAGTTGTGAGTGTTTGGTAATAATGTAGCTTTTAGTTAAAATTAGTAGTATGAAGCTAAAAGCTACTAATAGTAGCTTTGCCAAACACCTCCTATATAGCACCGAGCAAAGGACATACGGACATGGCCCTTAAAGATGACAGGTAATTTGGACGCCCCAAATGCACCTTCACACATCTTCTTTGCCCTTTTTTGCAATTTGGCCAGGAATTTTACCCCAGACCTGCATCCTGACCCGTGCCCGCTAGCCTTCCATAACCTGCAAAGGCTTTGATCTGTTTTGTCTGCTCGTGCTCGGCCCGCATGTTCAAGAGCCAGACCTGCGTCGTAATCCACCGCATCCGCTCAACCTGAACCGCACACCTCAGGCCGCTCGCCTTGCCTCACCTTAGCACCGGTCTAAACTAAACCATTTTAAACCTGCCAAATCCGGTTCATGTTGGGAATTATGGCTTGTTCAGTATGCTTTGGCATATTCTGAAGTAGCTTAGTCCAGTTTTCAGCTAAATCAATCATTTTGAATCCAACCGTTGCCTTAGATTTGCTCAATTCGGCTCCTAAATTGTTGATTTGCTTATTGGAATATAAAGATGGTTGTTTCGGTCGTTTTCAGGTGTCGGATATTGATTGTGGTGGAGTGTGAAGAGTTTTAAAGGCAAAATCTGCTAAAGAGGAGAGATCAAAGGCTTTAAGTAGTTATGTACGGAAGACCACAATGTCCAATGCAAAGTTTGAGGTTGAAAAGTTTGGTGGAACTATCAACTTTATAATGTGGCAATGCAAGGTAATGGATATTTTTATCCAATAGGAGTTGGATTTTACTTTTAAAGACAAACCCGAGGATATGTGAGATATAGAATGAGAGGGATAAGTTGAATCATTAGGCTTGTGGAACAATTTGTGCTTGTGGCATGATTTTTTGTGTTGCCAAAGATTAGAAGTACTTTGTGACGAAAGAATCGAGAGCAAAGAATTTTTGGAAGAAATTAGAAGAGAAATACCTAGCGAAAAGAGCATAGGGAGTTGCATCTATTTAAAGATGAAGTTCTTCTGATTTAAGTTCCATGATGGTATTTCTTAGCGTATGAACAATTATACTAAGATTCTTGCTAATTTGCAAAACTTGGATGTCATGATCAAAGATGAAGATACTTTGTTGCTATTGAATTCCTTTCTCGATGCATATAAACATTTAACTATCACACTTTTGTATCGGAAGAAAAAGACTAGTTTTAACGATGTATCTATTGTTTTGGTAAATAACGAGTATCGTGGGATGGACAAACAAGTCCACCAAGATATATCCAGTCAAGCCTTGATAGCAAGAGGAAACTTTTATTCGAAGCATCTTGAAAAAAGAAAAAATTCCTACTCCAAATCATGTGATGCAAATGTAGTGCCGTATTGCCAAAGACTAGTGCGCATATTGCCACAACTTAGGCACTAAAAAAGGATTGTTCGAAGCTGAACATGTGAAAAAAAACAAACCTTTTACTGCTATTAGATAATTATTTGTCTATTAGGGTCGTTTTGTAATTATCTTAATATCTCTTATATAAATATTGATGTGGTGTAGATGCTATTGTCACATCCCAAATAGGAACATGACTAGCCGTGAACTACAAATTATTATTCGTGGAACACGTAAGCCCACCAAAGGTAATAACAAGACAACATGAGAGTAGTCTAGAATAAAACTGAATTAATGTTAACCTTTAAAACACGAAACATATTATTCCAAAAACAATTAACAATATTCTAAAATTCTAATGTGATCAGCTGAAAGTTGGCTAGTTATTTAAACGAAATAGAAACTAACTCAACATCCTAATGGAGATCACATGAGAAGGTGTCCTCGGCAACACAAAAGTCATATACTCTTCAACCTGTCACTTGAAAAATGTTAATGGATTTCATAAGCTCACAGCCATGTGAATGATAAAGCACACATTAATATACAATTTTAAATCAATGGACGAAAATAAATTGATAACAAAAACCATGATTTCAAAATAAGGAGTACCACAACAATTCGGTAAAAATATTTTTATCACAACTTTTAATCCATGTTTCAAATTTCATACACAAAACCTATTTGTCAAAAGATAATATTATCTCAAAATTTCACATTTTTCTCAATGGTGATTATATCTTTGGACTTTTAACCATGTGTATTTAACCATGAGTATATTTATGCATATTTAACCTTGAGTATTTAACATTGTGTATATATCCTTGTGTGTTATCCATGACATATCACCACGAGTAATTATTATTATTTTTTTGTAAAGCATGTGGAATACTCTAATAATTATCAAATATTGATTTTTGAAGAATATATATCATACATAAATTTCTCCAATAATTTTTAGGAAAAGGGAATTTTCAATAAAGACACAAAGCATGCAAAATTACTTACCTAGATTCAACAACGTATTGCGCGCAATAAATGGAAAGATCTATGAAACGGATATCACCATGAATTATACTATTATAAAAGACTACTATTAATTAATGTTCAAGTCAAACAATACCTAATTACTACGTTAATCCCTTTTAGGATTCCGGTTGTATTAATTTTCCTTAAATTGTTATTTACTTTAAGTAATCATTTAATTTTTTAATATATAATATTTAGCCTAATCAAAACAATTAATTACCCCAAACTCCATTCAAATAATAATGTATTAAAATATTATAATAACTGAATTAAGATTTACCGCTGATTTTATCGAATAATATATTTTTAACTTATTATTTTCTATCTTGATATGTATTATTATTATTATTATTATTATTATTTAATATTTAATAAAATCAAAACCATTAATTATTCTCATATAAATTCGAGTGACAACATATTAAAATATTACGATAATCGGGTCAAACTACACCGTTGATATTATCAATTAACTGGTTAAACTTATATTTTATTTATTTAATTTATATCAATATCTTATGATCATAATTTCATCAAAATAATTTCCAAATCAGATTTTACGTGATGAAAAGTATAAAACTATACTCTTTTTTATAATTAAAAACTTACCCGATCAAGTCGAATAAATTAGACTGCGCCTTAACCTTTATAAAGTTGTCACACCAAATCGCTGCCATTTGTTAAGATCCATGGGTGAATATCTTGTGTTTCTTCTACGTCCTTTCTTCTCTCTCTAGTTTTTACCTTTTCTTTTCTCTCTCTTTCCTATTCGGAGATTCTCTCTTGGTTTTATTTCTCTCCTACTTCCTTTCTCTCAAAGAATGAAATCAATTATCCTCTATGTACACATATATATAGGATTCTAATCTTAGTATTTTATTTTATCTCAAATTCTTGTATATTTATCTATGTTATATATTTTATAATCTAATGATAATTTTTTCGTTCTAAAAACTTTCACCCAATCCATAATCATATTAATCCAAAGCATTATTTGACTCCAACACCAACACTCAATTCCTAGAAACTCTCTCATCAACTCTAACACTTAACATCGTACTTATCTTACAAAAATAAGCAAAAATTAAGATTATCTTTAAATTTAATATATATTATATTTTTCTTATACAAGTAAGAGCATTAATTAATTAATTTATTCTTTATTATAAAATAATTACAAAATTCGAGATGTTACAGTCATAATTAGGGCTCATTATTTTCTCATAATAATACACTTCTTTGTCTTTTCTCTTCTTCTTTAACCCTAATTGTTACTTTACAATTCAACTTGGTATCAGAGACTTCTGATCTAACTCTAAAATATGTTGGGAACCTCTAAAACTTGATTTGGGGTAAACAAGAAAGGCTGACGTCAAACTCTGTACGATGACGTCAGCATGGCGTTATCATTTGTACAGACCGACGTTGCCGTCAACTACTCTGATCGACTCGTTGGCACTCTGAGATTTATGGTGATTTTTGTAAAAGTTTTTGAAGTCATTTGATGGGTCTTTCGATTTATGGAATGATCTTCGAATTTTTTGTACCCTAGATCGTGATTTGTTTGACTGAAGCTCCAAATCTATTTTCGGTAGTTGAGATCTCTTAAAGGGGTACCGAAATCATCTCTACGAGGCTCCTTGGACATTGATTGGTTGATTCGAATTCCAGTGACAAGGATTCGAGCTTCAACAATGTCAGCGGCAAAAAAACCTAGGCGCCAACTTGCCTTTTTTGGTCACTGACTTGCCTTGTTTTCGTCTCAGATATTCTTTTCGGTGCTCATCGATCGTCCTTGGGCCTTCTTTCCTATGATTCGAGGTTGTTCGCTATTTCTAATCGAGTTTGTGCTTGGTTTGGTAGACTTTTAGGGTTTGGGCCCTTACTTACTGAGGCTGCTGTGTTTTGGTTTCCCCTTTTTGGTTTGTTTTGGGTTGTTCTTGTTTCGAGATCTTCTCTTTGGTGCCTACCTATTACTGGTTTGTTCTTTTTTGGTTTATTGCTTCGATCTATACCACCTTTGATTATTAGTTCTTGTTTGAGTTGTCTTGGAATATTTTGCTCTGGCTGACGCCAAACCTATCAATGTTAAACATGATGATTTGCCTTGATGTGTGACTTTGCCGATGTTTGGATGGAAACTTGTTATGAATGAAGAAATGAGAGCTCTTTATCAGAATCATACTTGGGAGCTCATTGTACTTCCACCTGCGAAGCACGCGGTAGGTTATCGGTGAGTTTATACAGTGAAGTAACTTCCAGATGGTTTTGTATAACGTCTTAAGCCACGTTTGGTTGCCAAAGGTTATTCTCAGACGTCCGGGGTTGATTACTTAGAGACTTTCTCTTTGGTGTCTTGCCTTAACTCTGTTCGAATTCTTCTATCTATTGTCGTTAATCATTCTTGACCTTTGTATTAGCTTGATATCAAAAATGCCTTTCTTCATGGTAATCCTCAGGAGAAAGTGTATATGAAGCAGCCACCTAGTTATGTGGTTCTTGGTAGCGAGCATCTTGTGTGTCGCTTACGTAGGCCCTATATGGATTGAAGCAGTCTTCCCGTTTCTGGTTTGATCGATTTAGTTTTGTAATACTTTCCTATGGTTTTCAACGCTCTACCTCTGATCACTCTGTCTTTGTTCATTACTCATCTACTGTCACTTTTATGTTGATTGTGTATGTTAATGATATAATCATTTCGGATGATGAGTTGGTTGGTATTGTTGATCTAAAACGGCATTTAGGAAATAACTTTCATACTAAAGATTTTGGTACTCTTCATTATTTTCTTGGTATTGAAGTTGTTCGTTCCTCTCGGGGCATCTATCTTTCTCAACAAAAATATGTCCTTGATCTTTTTTATGAGTTGGTTTTTTCGAGACACGACCTCTTGACACTCCAATGGAGACCATTGTTAAGTTTAATGTTGAACAGGGTGCCTTTTTTTTTTTTTTTTGTAGATGTTGGTTAGTATTGACGACTTGTTAGGAAGTTAATTTATCTTACTTTTACTCGTTTCGATATCGCATATGTTGTTGAGGTTGTCAATTAGTTTATGCATGCTCCTCATCAATCCCATTTTGATGTGTTTATTATATCCCCTGTTACTTGAAATGTGCTGCGGGTCGTGGCTTGCTATATTGTCCATCTCATAAATTATATGCGGTTGGCTTCAGTATTGCTAATTGGACCGAAAATCGGCTTGATCAGCGGTCTACCACTGATTATTGTACATTTATTGATGGTAGTCACTCGACGTAGCAAGAATATGGTTGCTTGTTCCAGCGCCGAAGCCGAGTATCATGCTATGGCACATACTGGCTCTGACGTGTTGTGAGTTTGACCCCTTCTTTAAGATTTTGGCATCCAGCCATCTATACCTACAGAGATGTTTTGTGATAATCAAGCAGCTATCTTTATTGCTAATATACAGTTTTACATGAACGTACTAAATATATTGAGATCTATTGTCACTTTATTCATGATTTATTACTGAAAAAGAAAATCTTCACTCCCAATATTCGCTCCGAGCATCAATTGGGTGATAGTCTTATCAAACCGTTGGTTGCTTCTAGTTTTTAGCAATTTCTTTCCAAACTGGGCATGTTTAACTTCTATGCTCCAGCTTGAGGGGGAGTGTTAGATAATTACTTATGTCTATTAGGGTCGTTTTGTAATTATCTTGATGTCTCTTATATAAATATTGATGTGGTGTAAATGTTATAATTAAGTTTTATTATTTTCTCATAATAATATACTTCTCTGTTCTATCTCTTCTTTTTTTTTTTTCTTTAACTCTAAATCGCTATTTTACAATTCAACTAATGTTAATATTGTCAATAATGATGAAGATTTTGACATCGTCTTGACATGTTGATTTGTTTGCCATTCTGATGAATGGATTTTGGATTTCGAGTATTTCTATTATGTGTCCTAGTCGGTATTGGTTTTTGAGCTTCACAAAGACGATAGAGCAATGCTTATGGGTAATGACAATAGCAGTAGGACTCAAAGAATAGAAAGCATCCGTTTGAAGATGCCTAATGGAAAATGGTAATTTTAGACGTTCGGTACATACCAAGTTTGAAGAAAAATTGTATATCACTTACAGCTCTAGGCTTGAAAGGGTTTAGAATTAGTATCAAAGGTGGAGTCAGGAGTTCGCAAAGTGGCGTTGGGAGCTTATGTGATTATAAAAGGCACCATGTGTGGCAATCTGTATTTTCTATTGAGGA
Organism: Heliamphora exappendiculata; assembly: GCA_034768845.1. Taxonomy (NCBI): domain Eukaryota; kingdom Viridiplantae; phylum Streptophyta; class Magnoliopsida; order Ericales; family Sarraceniaceae; genus Heliamphora; species Heliamphora exappendiculata. The sequence goes on from JAOTRH010000002.1 coordinate 2,756,082, forward strand.
ATAGTAAAATTGTTATATGAGGAGCTACCACTCATTGTAACAAGCCTAACAAGATTGATGCAACCACCACTAGACGTTGACATACGTGTTCGAGATATGTTGGGGAGAAAGCTTTGCAAAACATGGTAAAGCTAGGCTTACTCTAAGGTGCCAAAACGAGTAGGCAACACATCTGTGAGGATTAGGAAGATTCTATTGCAATAAATAAACCTCGACAAGAAGTTAGAAAATCGAAAAGACTCACAGATACGGTGTCGCATACACTTTTAGCAGTTAGGGATGTTAACCCAACTAGATTTGAATCATTTGATAAGTTGGAAGTTGTGTAGACAAAGATTGTCCCTCAGGTCAAGTTCCAATACTTCTTGAACTTGACCAATATCTCGAAGTGTTGAGCACTTGAGTGTATGACATCTTAGGGCGTATTTGGTGGCAGCTTTGCTATTTTTTGATTCGAACATAATTTAATATGAGATGGGTTGGATGAGTTGGACTCAATGGTTTCGTAACATTTATTATTAGCAATAATTATCTAACACGCATTTTAAAGTATTTTGTGTTTCATCTAAAAAGAGTTCCCACTCACTATTTTCACTTATTCTATTATTGGTGAGATTTCTTGATCCATTTTACGAATTGCAAGGGACATATTATAATTTTTCATGAATCTTATGGTTAGTTTGTATTGAGTTAAATTCTCTAATGATTAAGGTAAATATATCTTTCTTAATTAGATTATGTGGTCATATTCTTATTGCATAATTTGTATCAATATTTACTTTATTTATTTTGCTTAACACATCTTAAGTGTTTAACATCATCTCTATTGTTTATGCTGAATCTTACGATTTGCGATTCGATTTACAATTTGACAACTATAGTGAACATGCATGTTTCATAGGCATGAGTATATAAAACTTAATTATTGGTTATGATCATCTGGCAGAAATTTCCCTCGGGGGACCATGAGCGATATGGTAAAGGATTCTTCTCAAGGGATCTCATTTGTGTGCAATCATATTACTGAATATGGAGGTGATCCTAACAGGTAGTAACTTTGTGAACTTGTTATTGTTGTTCTTTTCCCTCTTTTAATACCCTAGCAAAATCATGTTGCATGAGAATTCATTATCGCTAAGTATGCCATGTTTTTATTATGGTTTTGTGTTAGGATTTATTTAATGGGGCAGTCAGCTGGTGCACATATTGCTGCTTGTGCTCTCTTGGAGCAGGCAATTAAAGAGGTCGCCGAAGGAGAGAGCACTTCTTGGAGTGTGTCCCAGATAAAGGCTTATTTTGGTTTATCTGGAGGGTAAGTTTGTGCCAAATTAGTGTAGAGAAGTTTTCCTTTATTTTTCTTTTTGGGGATAGCAATTAAGTTGGTTGGAATTTTTAAATAACTAGACATATCTATTACGTGTCTGTATATTGGAATTGATATGGGACATTGGATGGGATTAAAGTCACTAAACAGGTGCAAGGATAGTCCAAAGTAATTAAACATTTGTTTAGCAGATGCTTCCTCTTAATCTGTTGATTTTAGGTCTCACTTTTACATATTAGATGATGTGTAATGGTTGAATTTAATGTTTCTGTAAGCTTTTGCGTGAGTTTTCAGTTCATTCTTTTATTAAAGATTTGCCAAGATTTGATCATGTAACTGCAGCACTTGGCTGACTTATTGGGATGCTAAAGTTTATCAGCCAGACTGATTTTGTTCTTGGTTGAATCTGCCACTTGGTGTTTTTTGCTGTATGTACAGCTCAATAAATGATAATTCTGAAACTTTGATGATTAGTAGTACTTATCTAGATTTACTGCTATTGTACTTTTATTTATTTATTTATTAAAAATATGACAAACATATGCTTTCTGGCCCATTAACATATTTGAATATAATGAAGTGATGAAGCATCATTGTCTGCGGAGACTATATTTATGGTGAGAATTGAGAAAATCTAATGGTGTATAGAGGAGTATATATAAATTCAGAAAATAATATGGTCAATGCATAGACTTCAAAATTTTCAGAATAGTGTGATGGTATCCCTCCCCCTCCCCCCCTAGTTCTTATTTGGAAATTTTAATTTTTCAAGTAAACGCTGTTTATCTTTTTTCCCCTTGTTTTTCTCCAAATGAAATTTTGAACAATTTTACAATAACTATTCAACGTAATCAACAGGTACAAGATTCGATCACGTGACTGCAGCACTTGGCTGTCTTATTGGGATGCTAAAGTTTATCAACCAGACTCATTTTGTTCTTGTTTGAATCTGCCAGTTGGCGTTTTTTGCTGTATCTACAGCTCAATAAATGATAATTCTGAAACTTTAATGATTAGTACTTAAGCCGGATTTACTTGCTATTGAAGTTTGTTTTTTTTATTTTAAAAGAAATTTATGACAAACATATGCTTTCTGGCCCATTAACATATAGGAATATATTGAAGTGGTGAAGCATCATGGTCTACGGAGACTATATTTATGGCGAGAATTGAGAAAATCTAATGGTGTATAGAGGAGTATATGTAAATTCAAAAAATAATATGGTCTATGTGTAGGCTTCAAAATTTTCAGAACAGTGTTATGGTACCCCTCCCCCCCTTGTTCTTATTTGGAAATTTTTAATTTTCATGTAAATGCTATTTGTCTTTTTTCCCCTTGTTTTACTCCAAATGAAATTTTGAACAATTTTACGATAATACTCTTCAATGTAATCAACAGGTACAATCTGTTTAACCTAGTAGATCACTTCCATAGCCGTGGTCTGTACCGTTCAATCTTTTCGAGGTACACATCTTCTTCATTTCCTGTGTTTGACATTGACATGAATTATTTTGGTTAATGTCTTACATTATGCCTGACGTCTAATGTGGCATCTAATGTTCAGCATAATGGAGGGGGAACAATCTTTTCGACGATTTTCTCCTGAAGTAATGGTACAGGACCCAAAAATTAGAAATGCAGTTTCTCTTCTACCTCCTATTATCCTTTTTCATGGAACGGGTGATTATTCCATCCCATCAGATTCCAGGTCTGCATCTATTGTCAAATGAACTGTGGTGATTGCATATATATATATATGTGTGTGTGTGTGTGTGTGTTTTTGAGGACTTGAATATTTCTGAATTCTGAGTCCAAGAAGCTCTCTGTTTTTCCGTACTGTTCTTTTAAATTGTATGTGTGTTTAAGATGGCATATTGAACAATACATGTGGTTATTGGTATGATCAGTCAGTGAGAAATCCCATATTATATCAGCTAACATCTTACTGAGAAGAATGTTTAGTTGGCAAGTATGGACAGAATAAAAAAAAACAAAAGACTTTCAGCAGGAGAAGTTTAAGGTAGCGACTGATGGGGAAAATTAGGCCTGTTGGTATGGTTTGTTCATATCCAAGGCAAAGCACAGTTCAATTCCTAATGTTTGTACAAAGTTTGAGAAGACATACATTGAACACAGCATGAAATTTGCTGATCCAAAATTATCTACCTATAGAAATGCTGTGGTCTGTATAATTGCTCAATAGGAACGAATTGTTCCCTGGCATCGTATGGTTGCCTTGTTTGAGTTAGTAGACACAATGTACCCACTCATGTTGGTCCTTAGGAATGGGGTACTTTATAAAGTTCCACAGCTCCTTATAGATCCACACAATTATATTGCAAGTGCTCATTTAACTTATAATCTTATCCTTAAACTCCCTTAAGAACATCTTGATTAGATGTTATTGAGGTTAAAGATTAAGAGTCAAATCCTATCTTCACAGTCATTGCATAACAGTGAGCTTTCACATAGAGTTGGAAATCACTAAAGAGCTCTTTGATATGGATATTCGAGCTGTAGCGAATGGAAAGTAAACATAATATGCAACAACAATGATCCAGTATTGAAATTTAAGATAATTTCATTTAGAAACTGATTTGGCCAGTTGTCTTTAATCCGATCTTCAAATGTAAGATAACTTCTATTAGTAACTGATTTGACCCTCTTTTTCCTTTTGTTTCCTTTTATCTCTTTTCAATAGAATACTACAGAGGTCATTTCAGTTGAATAAACTTATCAGCTTGTATCAAATCAATGCCACTAATGGACTTGTTTACCTATTAGCATGAGATGTTAAATAAAAGTTTCTCTGTTGGAACAGATTCTAGTAACATATTCAATTTTTTTGTTGTAATTGTTTGGATGGAAATATGCAATGGATGAAGAAATGAGAGCATTTCATGAGAATTAGACCTGGGAACTTATTGCTGTTTCTCCTAGTGTCATTGGGTATACATTATTATCTTTTTGATTGATATGTTAAGCATTTAAGGCATCTTTTTTATTGCGAAAAGAGACACTCGTACCGACGATGCTGATTAATTGGAGACTCTCTCTCTTGTTGCTTGTTTGTATTCTTTCTATCGCAATTGGTCAGTTATGGCCGTTATTATTACAGGTTGATAAGAATGCATTTTTTCATGGCAATCTTCAGTAGAAGGTACACATGGAACAATTGTCTGCTTACGTTGTAGTTGGTAGTGGAAATCTTGTTCATCGGCTATGCAAATCCTTGCATGGTTTGAAGCTATCTCCTCGTGCTTGGTTTGATTGATTGAGCAGTGTTGCCCTTGAATATGGTTTCCGCCGCTCTATTTCAGATCAATATGTTTTAGTTTGTTATTCTCCAGCGGGGATTATTGTATTGATTGGCTATATGGATGTTTTATTATCTCTGGTAATGCTTCTATTGGTGCTTATATTGATTGAAGTTGCTCGTTCATCTAATGGCATTTATCTATTTCAGAGGAAATAGGTTGCCAACCTTTTGTCAGAGTAATATTAAGTTGAATAATGACACAAGAAATCTATTTTTGGACATGAGTTGATATCAAGAGCTGGTAGAAAAGGTCATTAAATCTAATTTACACTTGCAGCTATTACTTATGATGTTGGTTCCATACCGTTGCATTATCTGAAGGTTGCTACTGGATGAGTGCTACTATACAAGCCGTTTGGTTTTGTGAAGATATGGTTTGGTTGATGGTGGGACCATATATGAGAAGGGAGGGCTGAAGTGGATGGTGGTTGAACTCTGAAATGATTAAGCATGAGGAGGGGTCAAACTGGATTGTCATCTTGGTGAGAAAGGGTCAGAGATGAGGTTTTGGTTGAGCAGAATAGGCTTTCATCCAATGGCTATGCTGCTTGAAAAATATTGGCAATCAGAGAGATAGATTGAGAGAACGGCTTGGAGGTGGATCAAGTGTGTGCTCTGTAGTCAGGGAAGAGAATCTCATGATCACATTTTCTTTGAGTGCAGGTTCTCTTGTTTTTATCTGGAATAGCATCATGGAGAACAACCAGAAAGATAGGTTGCCTCTTGCTGGGATGCAGAGTTAGGGTGGGGATCAGTGTTGTAGCAGGAGGTCTTATAAGAGCTCAATTTAAAAACTTAATTTGGCTGCCACTATATACCACCTATGGATGGAGAGATATGTAAGTGTTTAGCCAGAAAGTCGACGAGCCAAGGGCTACAATTAGAAGTATTGCAGATGACGTGAGGGTCAGGATCAGTTCCTAGAAGGTTGTCGATAATTACTCAGGGCAATTGGCAGCCTTGTTTAGCCTGGAATATTTCCTCTATGATCTTGAAAATAAGTGGTGGAGGAAGTGGTTAGGTATCTGTGCAAAGCAGGACTTATAGGTTGCTTTATTTAGTTTTGTTTTATTTCTCAGGGAAATTTGTTTGGATTTTGGTTTGTGTTAGGTAGAACCTTGTTTCTGGAGCATTGCTGGTTTTTGGAGTCACGTCCATTGGTTGTAGTTTTTCTTGCAATGGTCAAGGATTTTGCCTGCTACCCCCACCCCCCAACCAACAACACCCTACTGTTGGGAGCGTGTATCTTGTTCCGACGACACACCCTGAGACATGGTTCGGGCAACCAGAGGAGCCTTGCCACGCTCACGCAAAAACCATGCTAAAAAGTTAACTTGTGTTCTTACTTGTTCGTATATATGCAATGCTATACCACACCCCACAGATGGTTCCTGACCCCCCGCCGTCTGCCTCTCCCTAAATTGCTGGGTTGTTGTACTTGTTGATCAGGGAATGCTCCTGTTTTGTTATTGATGTTCTTCTTCGATGATCTTTAAGTTCAGAAAAGAAAATAAACACAAGAAGTGTCACCTTTATCGGATTGAAATCTTGGGCATGGTTCATTTTGCATACTGCAGATTGTTTTTGTGATCTCCCAATGGTGAGGCTTGTGCTAATTCAAATATGGTTGCGCATTGGATTGAAAAGTCATCAACACCAGCCAGCACATACATTGGCTTGGACCAGGTGGGTCTCACAGCCGGCCTTTCAAAGTTGAGCCCTGCTAAAATCATAGAGAATCAGAAGGGTAACTGGGGAGAAAATAGCAAGGGAAAAACACAGATCTCTGCACCCTTGGAATTATGGTACACATAATATTGTGGTAGACGTCTAATTCTTCTTCTAATAAGAGGGCATTCTATTCACTTGTGATTTGGTTTGTTTATTCTCAACTTTCATAAAGTAATAGCAACATGTGCATTGCATGGATAGAGAATATGATGGGGAATGAGGACATAGGATGAACATATTTTAAGATTTGGGAATTTAGTAAATTTTCAAGACTATTATGATTTTATTGAAATCTTTTAAATTTGGTAACTTTAATTAGCGTTTTCTTGGATTGTAATTTTTTATTTTTGGTAGTTTTAGTTAGAGTTTTCTTGAATGCCTATAAATTAGACATTATGAATAGGGTGAAGTAGATTATGATATTGAGCTTAACGAGTTTTGATATTGAGATCAAGAGCTTTTATGTTCTTTTATGTGTGGCATTTCTTTTCTTTCTTCTTTTTTTTTTGGTTTTTTTTTCTTTTATTTGTTTATGTTCTTGTTGATCATCTGGCATCAACAGTGTATATATATATATATATATATATATAGTTATCATCTTTTCATTTCATTAACTATGTTAATTTGCTTGTGTGCAGCAAGAATTTTGCAGAAGCTCTTGAAAGAGTTGGTGTGCAAGCTGAAACAATGTTGTACGAAGGACGGACGCACACGGATTTGTTTGTCCAGGTAACCAACTGATTGAGTTGTTTCCTTCCAGTTCCGTTGGATGCAAATCATATATGTGGATTAAGCAAGCACCTGACTTGTTGAGTCATTCATTCTTGTCAATCTCTAGTTCTTTAAGGCTCCGTCAATTCATTGAGCTTATTCAACAGGGTCTCCTGGCCTTCGGGGATACTGTTCAAACTTTCTATTTCATGATCTTCTATTTGATATTCCGAAAAAATACATTTGAAATCCAAACCAAATTTGAAACAAATTTGACATGCTTCGCAGTATTCGCATTTTATATCCGGACTGACCTCATGGACCTCATCAATTGTATCTCATCTTCTTCCTTCCAGTTTGTCTCTAATCTTTTGAATGTTTGAGCGCTTGCTTTTATTTATTTTCCTTTTACATTGCACTTTTATCGACCTTTTTTTCTTTCCACATAGGCATTACACATTTTAATTAATACACCGGAGGAAATAATTCACGTGTTTGTGTTTGTGTTTGGTCCATGCTGTCATTTAGGATCCAATGAGAGGTGGTAAAGATAAAATGTTCGAAGATTTAGTTGCTTTCATTCATGCTGGAGATTCAGAGGCCCTTGCCAAAGACGCAGCTGCACCTCCAAGAAAACGACTTGTCCCTGAATTCATGTTGAGGTTGGCCAGCTGTATCAGCCCATTTTAGTTATTTTTTTACCAGCTTACTGGTAGCCCACGCCCACCAATTCGTGGTTTTAAAAATGGGTTGCTATCATCACGTAACGCTATTATGCAAAGATACGTAAAGGTATAGATCGCTCCCACTATTTGTTATGGTTGATATTTTGATGAAATTGAATTTCACGCGTAACGGATGCAAACTGCTACAGAAAAAAAAAATGCCCGTAACGGGCTGTTACAGTGCTGTTACAACCAGTTATGTAAAGGTGGCAGTCAACATGTATATTTTAACTTTCCTGCTGCAACTTTGTATTTATTTAATATTAATTTTGAATATGATTTCTTATATAGGTGTAACCTTTAAATAGTATGTTTGTTACTCGTCTAACTTGAAAATACATGTCATGTAATTCTAGTTTGTTTAATAAGATAAATGATTGGTTGTATTTTTAATACATTTTTTTGTTATGTATTTACTTGTCTTGTTTGTTTACCAAATGTAATATAGAAGTTGGAAACCAAAACTACATAGTAATGTAAGTACTGTTTAAAAAATATATATTGTAAATCTGCAACTATTGGATACGTAAAAAATAATTATTGAGTAAAACAGTGTGAATTTATGACAGATGAAATAATTGGGCCACCCAACCCGTTTTGACACCCTAATTATGTTTTTTTTTTCTCCACTTTAATTTTTCTTCTTTTAAATGTATAGATTCGTGAGTCTCTTCTCGTCCCATTATACCAGGACAGCAGAACAATGACTATATATTGCATAGACCTTATTTGTTATAATGCCAGTAATGATATATTCAATGAAATTTGAATTTCTTACTAGATTGTATGCTCATTGTTAGGATAGTTGGCTATTTTTGGATCATGAGAAAACCCTAGGAGTATTTAATTGAGCCTTTTTTACTTGTTGGGTTGTGTTCTCTTTTAGTATTTTTGTCCAATTTGGTTCAAGACTCAATATAAACATGTCGTGCAAGCTTTCGCCCTGATGCCTTAAAGGTATATGACATCCATTGAGCACGCTCATTTTTTTCGTACATATTGTTTTTTATGTTAGTCCCTTTTTACGTGCATTTTTTAATATTATGCATGTTAAATCCTTTATTTTTAAAAAAAATAGAGGTTGGGGCTAGCTGAGGGCTAGTTTGGGGCTTGAGTCCCTCTTGACGCTAGTCTGCCATTCACATAACGCTTGAGCACCTCATAGCGCTCTCTTGGCGCTCTTTAAGCATTTGAGTGCCTAGCTTCTTGAAGCAAGCGCTTGTTAGGTGCTTGAGCAACTAGTTGATCCCCTCTCTCTTTTTTCACAGAATAGCATTTGCTAGGCGCTTGAGCACTTATCGTTCATTGGATTTACTTATTATGGGGCTCGTAGAGCGCTCGCTTGAAATTTGAGCGCTTAGATTCATTTTTTGAAATAATCACAATTCAGCCTTTTTTGGTATATAAAATCTCAATTTTCGTCCATTGAAGTAAAAGAGAATTTTTAGTGCATTCAACGAGGCTCCTAGGTCTTTCAAAGTGCAAAGCATGTACTCTTTAAATTAATACTCTCTTTTGTAGCAACGTAAGTGATTTTGATCATGTTCTAGAGTGTTTCTATTCCTAAGGTTATTTTTCAAAATCACATATTTTCATATACTTTATTCCATTTCTCTCACACTTAGAATATTTGATTGGGAGCCGTCGACCAACAGAGATTAAGACAGAGAGCTCGTGAATGCTATGTAATCAAGAAGAAATTTGGGGAGATAAGTCAAGCTATGATGTTCAGTCTACGGTGGGTAATAGTTATAATTTCTTTCTCCATTATGTCTTTTATCCTTTTCGATTTGTAATGAATTTTTGTATGTTGGTATCATTGTTTTTATTTCAGAATATACCCTAAGGTTCTCTCGGTGAAGAATCTAGGTGGAGGATGTGGTAGAAGAAGGCCTTGAAAAGTGCCAGGGAATTTCTCCAATTGAGGAATCCTCCATTCCCTCTAAGGAATCGTCTCCTAGGGTTAAATTGAATTCTCTCATTGATCATGTTATCAAAAACCCTAGTGATGGTATGTTGACAAGGACACAAAATGAAAATTGAAGACTCCTGGTGACAAAAA
>JAOTRH010000002.1:2772346-2806634 GCA_034768845.1 Heliamphora exappendiculata
TTAATAACTAATAATAAAGTATAAACTATAAAAATTAATAAAATATAAATTTATAAACTAATAAAATATAACATCATAATATTAAGTAAATAATAAATTAATAACTAATAACTAATAACTAATAATAAACTATATATTTATAACTTATAACATTAGTTTATAAATTTACTACTTTATTAGTTTACTATAAAAACTATAAACTTATATAATATAATAAATTAGTAAATTATTAGTTATTAAGTGTATAGTTTAATAACTAATAAATTAGTAAATTTACTATAAACTAATAAGTTTATAATTTATAACTTAATAATTAATAAATTTATATAATATAATAAACTAGTAACTGGTTTATAGTTTAACTTAAAATCTAATTATTATAAGTTTAATACATTAGTTTATAATATAAGAAATTAGTAAATTATTAATTATAAACTAATATAATATAATAAATTTTAAGTTTATAATTTTTAAGTTAATATATTAATTACCACTAATAAAAAAGTAAACTAGCATTATATTATAAATTTATAAATTAAATAATTATAAAAATAATAAAAATATAAACATTTATAACAAATTTTAAAAAAAACCCAAAAAAAGTAAAAAAAAACCAAAAAATTCAAGGCCGCCCAAATCCCATGCCCGAGGCCTGAGTCCGTGCCTGGCCTGAGGCTCTAGCCTGATCCTAGTATCTATAGTGTCTGCGCCGACTTCTTGATAAAAAAATTCGATCCGAAAATTTGGTGTAAACCCGTAGAAATAATCCAAAATTACATACCTGGAATAAAAATTTGATATATCTTTTGTAGTAATCTAATAATTAACTAACATACTAATTGCTTTCATTTGACCAAAAAAAATTAAAACACCATTTATCTCTTATTTATTTAATAAAATTAATATTATTCCACAAAATATTTTTTATAATACCATTAAATAAAAATACAACATAAATAATATTAGATAGTTGTTCAAGACTGACGAATAGTTAGTCCTCATAAGAGATACTTATTGGAAGTCAGAATCCAATGAATGAAAGGAAGTGACTTCCCCACTGACAAGAACATATGTACAAGTTGCCCTATAGCTAGCTAGTACAGCATCAAACCAATGAGAACCAAAATAGAGTTTGAGGATTAAGATTCAAAATCAGCTGGATGGCACTATATAGGAACACAAAAGAAATTAAAAGCCTCAATTATATGAAGTTTCTTGAGGGTACGTAACTGATTGAACATCACTTTTCTATATTTGCGGGGATGGTATCTCCTTTAAAGAACAAATGGCATCCTATTAGAAGGGAAATGTATGCAAAAAGGAAAATATAAATGCAGTACACAAGCATATAGGTAGAGGAAATCACATTGACAGGTTCCCTTTTTGGTGGGAGGGAGGAGGAAAGATCCTCCCTTAGCAGTATGGCTTATGAATAAAAATAGGTAATACTTTGTTTCATATATTCTAATTTAGACCCAGTTTGAGATCTTCAAAAAACTTAGTTTTTTTTTTTACTTCTCCATTTTTAAAAAAAAAAAAGAAGATAGAAGAACTGAATTATTTGGGATATATGTAAATTTTTTACTCGTAAGATTATTTACGGCGTTTGGTTTTTTGCTTTGTGACGAAAGAAAAAGGCTACTTGCGCATATATTAATCACCGACAAAATCACAGACATGCACAAAATGTGAGACTCTGACTAGTAAGATCTTTATTGCCAATAAATTTTGATTAATTAGAGTCTTTGTGACACCTCAACCCTTCACATGGCAACGATATTGTCCGCTTTGAGCAAAAACTCTCACGAATTTTTTCTTTCCAGGAGGTCATCCATCCTTACATTGCTCCTGTCTAAGCACATTTACTGCGGAGTTCTGTTAGGATTTCTACCACTTAAGAAAAGATCTCGTTAAATGTAAGAGTTCAAGGTTTTTTCTTTATAACCCAAGAACTCCCTATTCCTTTTCGATGTGGGAAACTGGGATATTACAATTCATCCCCTTAGGGCTGCACATCCCCGTGCAGTAGCCTGCCAGTCCTTATCGACCCGCCCACTCAGTAGCCCGCCCACGTGACACGCGAGATGGCAGGGACCCACACTCGGAGGTGAGGAGAGTCGGTTCTAATACCATCTATGACACCCTAACCCTTCACATGGCAACGATATTATCCAATTTGGGCAAAAACCCTCACGATTTTTTTCTTCCCATGGGGTCACACATCCTTACATTGCTCATGCCTAAACATACTTAACTGCGGAGTTCTGCTAAGATTTCTACCACCTGAAAAAAAGCCTCGTTAAATGTAAGGGTTCAAAGTTTTTCCTTTATAACCCAGGAACTCTCTCTCCCTTTTCGATGCGGGATACCGAGATATCACAGTCTTAATTTTGTGTAAGTTTGTGTTTAGTAGGTGATTGATTGTCTATACACATATAAGCACAATTGATGTTGAAATGTGTTCATTTTCTTTGCCTTAAGCTTGTGTAGAATTTATGTTTGCAGAATTGATTTCTTTGTTGAGGGTATTGCTATTACAATGACTTCTAAGTATCCTTAGATGGGAAGATTTTTGCTTTTAAAAAAGAAGGAAAACAACCAAATGTGTTTTTTTCGTTTCTTTTTTTACTTCTTGAGAAAATGCCCTGTCCTGTCCATGAAGACAAAACAATTGTTTTTGGTTCATTACTTTTTGCTAATTTTTAGGCCATCAAATCTTTTATGTTCAACCCTTTATTTGACCTCAATAAAAAAGATATAGTTAAATATTTTAATTTTTCTCTCCTGCAGGAACATGACACCTTCAAACCTCTATCTTCATTACTTTCAGACAAATCGATCAGGTCAAATAATTCGTTCCAGTTCCTGCTACCCCTCTTGGGTCCAATTCAATTGTAAGTTCAAACCAAAGAACCTAACAAAATAAAATTGTGGTCCAAATTGAGCTTTTTAAAGTTATTGAATTTTGCAATAAAAAAGCTATTGAATTTAAATAATGAGGATAAGGCAATACCTCTATTGGCATCGTTCCCAACATCCTCTTATCATTTGGTGACAATTCTAATGTACGAGAAGGACACTTTAGAACTTGAAGAGGTCATTGGTACTTTTTTGCCGCATGAGAATATAAAGATGGATGGTGAATCAGATGCAAATGGACTATTGCTGGCTAAATCTGAGTTAAGAAAATGAAGAAATAGATCCAGTGAGGAGAGTTCCAAATAAAGGGAGATCTCGATCCAAGTCACGTGCATGGAAAAATGTGAAATGCTTCTATTGCCACAAAACTGGTTACTTTAAGAGCCAGTACCAAGAATTAAAGCAACATCTAGAAGAAAAGAAGAATGGAAAAGTGTCTGCATAATCCATCAGTTTTGTCGAAGAATCATCAAATAGTGGGGTAGATGGAAATGCACTTTAGTTTCTTTATATTTTGATTTTCTGTCAAAGTCATAGATATTAGATTTAGGATGCTCATACCATATATGTCCAGTTAGAAAATGGTTTGACTCGTATAAGTCTTGCAATTGGGGTACTGTTCTAATGGAGAATGACTCAGTGTGTCAGTCAATTGGAATAAGTACAATCAAAATCAGGATGTTTGACGAGGTTGTAAGGACTTGAAAGAATGTCAGGCATGTTTCGGGGTTAAAGAAAAACTTGGTTTCTTTGGAAACATTAAATTCTCTAGGTTATGGGTTTATAGAAAAATGTGGAGCAATAAGATTAGCAGAGAGGCTATGATAATCATGAAATGACATAAAGTAGATGGTCTCTACAGATTGGTAGGGGATATAGTAGTAGGTACAGTTACCGTTACCACACAGGCAGAATCCAGCAGGGACAACATGAGACATAAACATTTGGGGCTTAGTCAGGTTGACAAGCAAAGTATGTCAGAAAGTTAAAAGAAGAGTACAGCAATCAAGGTAGAGTTTTGTTAAAAAAGTTCACCTAGAAAATCGGGTGATGATGGTTCAAATCAACAGCAGCGGAATCAGTGTAGTGGAAAACCTTCAGGTCACAGGAAAGTTAGGGCAGATTAGGCAGAGATCAGAAGCAAGTAGCAGTGTAAGAAAAGGCGAAGTTGCCACAGAAAGCTAAGACTTGGGAGTTTGAAAGACTGTCCAAGAATGAGAAGTTGGTTGAGTGCAATAGGGTCAAGTTCAAGTGTGATTTGAATTTGGTCCAAGTTAATTCAGATTGATGATTAGAGAAGGTGGAGCACCCATACCCGTTAATGGGGTGCAGGACGAGGCAATTGACAGATCTTCAAGATGGTGATGGTTCAAAAATTTGAGCCAATGTGAAGATTGTTGGTTTGATATCTCAAATTTTGGAATTTAAGATCAGTAGGATAACTGAATAGAGTGGATTTAGTTTTTCAAAGGAAGCTCTTAGGTCTGTGACCGCTCGAGCGAGCAGGAGTCCACTCGAGCGGACTTATACATAGGAAGGTCTTGAGTTAGTGATCGCTCGAGTGGTCAAGAGTCCGCTGGAGTAGCCTACCATAGAATAGTTTGCGGCATTAAGGTTTGTTTTAAACCCAGGGGCTGCATATATAAGGGTTTTATGTTTCATAAAATCTAAGGAGGTTGTCTATATACTCAGATAGGCTCAGGTTAGAGACTAGGGACAATATATAGAGAGAGAAAGAGATTCAAGTTTAAGGCTATAGACATTGTGTGAGTGAAAGAGTGAAACTTGTATTCCTTATTGTTATATAGTGAATTGTTTTTTCTTTCCATAGAGATAGGTTTTAGGTTAACTACGTAAATTCTCGTGTTCTTTTGGGTATTATTGTTCTCTATTTAATTTGAGTGAATTTTACCCTACGTTCCTATTTTCGCTGCATAGGGAATTTATGCCCATTAAGTCCCAACAAAGATTGGATGAATTTCTATAATCGTGTAATTTGTGAACTTTTGAAGTTTGATCTTTCACTTTCATCTAAGTCCTTTATGTGAATTGATACACAACATACTATTCATATGCTCCTTTAGCCATCTCTAAGTAAATTTAGGGTATTGATAGAAAACAAGACATTTTTTTATTTGGGGAGTTAGACTAATGAATATTTTCTTTAAAAGGAACGTATGCTACAATCCACTCAAATCAAACAGAAAACAAGAACACCCACAAGAATATGAGAATTTACGTAGTTTGGCTGACTGCATAGCTTCACGAAAAGAAGAAACAATCCACTATATGACAATAAGGAATACAAGCTTCACTTTTTTACTCACACAATATCTATGGCCTCAAACTTAAGCATCTTTTTCTCTCTCTATACTCTCCCTAGTGTAGACACCCCCAATCTGAATAAGTCGAATCTTAGGCACCCACCTCGAATGTGCCTCAATGAAAAAAGTATGAGAATCATGCTCAAAGATACTCCCAAATAAACAAAATTACAAATATGACTCAAAACCCAAAAATCTTAAAAAAACCTTCAGGCCATGACATTCCCCTCCAGACGGCCGCCACCTTTTTGAAAACTCTAGAACAGGTCGTGTCCTTACTCTCATGGTTGTAATGTTTTTTTAAAACACAAAACGAAACTGTGACTTTCTTTGTCATGGTCGTTGCTTTTTTATCCAAGCTATGACTTGTGAAATTCACAACTCTCTTTTTTACCACCATAAAGGTAGCGGCCTGTATTGTACAAAAGCACAAAGGTAGCAGACGTCACTGTTACCCATTTTTGGATAGGTTACAACATCCTAGAAGGGGTCTGCGTTGCTTGTCTTGCCTATAAATAGGCGACGATTCCAAGCAGAATAAGAGAGAGACATACCTAAAGGCCCAAACTCTGTCAAAATACTCCCTCGTTCGATATCCTCCCCCGTTCGATATTCTCCCATCTATCCCATACTTTTCGAGTCTCATTCGTGTTCTTACTTTCCTTAGAGGGGTTTTTGGAGCACATATATTGATTTGAAGGTATCATATTCTCACCACCGAGGGGCTATTCAAGGTGGATACTCATATAAGGTAACCTTAGGACACCACGACTCTTCTTGAACTCTCATCTTCTTCCCCCGAGGGTATCGTGGATAAGATTTCTATTGTTTTATTGCTTATTTATCATTTATTTCAATGTAAATATTTATCTCCTCCAAATTTTTCATTATCAGCAGTATATTCATAGCCTTCTATTTCGTATATTTATATTTATTCACATTCTATTTTGATGCTCACAAATACACTGAACAGATCCAAAGCTTTTTGAGATTTTAGAATATAACAGCCGTAACCTTCTTATGTCACGACCGTATGTTTTGTTAAACCCACAATCACGGCAATGCACTTTCTATAAGCGCTGGTACATTTATGCCTTCTTTTACTCATGGGTGCAACATCATGTTATTACGGCAGTGACATTATTTTAAGTTCAGAAATGTGAAAACCCTTTTCAAAACTCTCTGTTATATGTTTGTTTCAAGTTTGTACAACCTTTTATCGCTCTGTTTAGCATTTCTTCTTTCTGTACCTTTGTTTATCTTTCTGTTGGGTAATGAATGATAGATCTGGCCTAGGTCAAATGGGTCTGATCTCCATCCCATATACCTTTATATATGTATGTTCAAAGGATATGATAATATAACAACCGCCTCATTTTCCTTCATTTTTGGCACGGCCGCTATATCCCGTTGTTACGGCCGTGAGGTTTTGTGAAGCCAGTATCATGAAAATGTGTTTTAAGCTTTCTGTTATTCATTTTAATGTCATGTATATTCTGTTTAAAGTTATTGCTTGTATAGGGGATGAAGGATGATAAATATAATCTTGATACAATGGGTTATGGTCTCTGTCTCGAGTATCTCATTCATTTGAGCCTATTTTAAGTCTTGTGCAATGTATATATCCTTTTTGTACCCTTAAAAATCATAATCGTGACTTATTTGTCACGATCGCGAGATTATTTCTTTTTGTTCATCGCGATAACCTTATTTTTGTCACGGTTGCCAATTTTGTGACATTTTTGTCACGGTCGCAACAGTTGTTGCTACGGCCGTGAGTTTTGTACATGTCCAATAACTTGAATATGATGCTTAAGTCTCTTATGTTATTCTATATAGTCTGTTTATAGCATGTTAGGGACAACAACTTCGTTACATGACCCTTAGACCTTAATTTGCCCATCTTATCGATTATTCGCATGATTTTTGCTTTGCTTTACTCAAACGATACGCGTGGCATATCTATAAATAATTACCAAGTTGCATGACCCTAGGAACCACAGTTAGGATTTTTTTTCATTGATCGTTTTTGTTAGAACTCTCTTTAACCTTCCATCCTGTAGATGCTACATTTAAAAAATATACAACAAGAACCAATATCGACAAAGTAGAGGCCAACCTCCTGGTTAGGCAAACCGAGTGCCTAACACCTTTTATTTTTGTACCTTAGCCTCTAACCTCTCTTTTTTCTGATTACGTTTTTAAAAGACTTGCAACCTTCTTTTTGTTTTTTTTAATTTTTTTTCAAAAATCAAGTTGCAACTCTATTTTTCAAAAGGATGTCCAGATATCTTAGATTTTTATTTTTTTTTTTAAAAGAATAAAGAATATTTTTATAAAAATAATAGATATCCGGTGCATCCCATGTGAGACCCAAAACATCCACAGCTTTTTCTGGCGACTCTGTTGGGGACTAATTTTTCAAATAAAATCACAAGAGGGCTAAACTTGAAATGTCAATGGTTCTTGTTGTAAACTTTTCATCTGTATTCACATCTGCATTTATATATTTATGTGCTTGGTTCTCAATCCCCCACTCTGCTTACCCGATACGCCGGACAGTTTACTGTCTTGGGGCTATATCGAGAAAGTCAGCAAGCTTTTTGGTCACACACTTCCATAGATGTGGCAAAAAGAGTTATTGCATACCGTTTGACCATGCCTTGCACCATTCCTGGTATTATAAGGTATATTCTTGGCTCTATTTTAAATGTATACTGAGTGAAGACCTACCAGTCTTTTCATGTGCATATAGATTCTTAGAACCCTTCTTTTAGAATCAATAAATCTTTTAGGGTTATGTGATTTTTTTTTATGAATATTTTTGTTTGTATAGTAGCACCCCGATTAGGATTAGTTCTCATCCTCTCGATCCATCATCGAAGGTGAGTTATTTTGAGTTTAAGCCCCGCTAACGAGTCTTCCTATTTACGTGAGCCCTTTTAGTTCAGAGACCTAGGATAATAGCGCCGAGAAGAGAAGAGCTATACACACTTGGGTCCGATCTCTGAGCGAAAAACTTAGATGTACCAATCAGTTGAGATTGTCGATGGTAAACCCATAGCTGACTATAGCTGATTGATTAGGGCAATTTTGGAATTACAACGAACTGTTGAAGGAGTCAGTACCACTGTAACAAATTAGAATAGGATCCAGACTTAGTGCCAGGCTCAAATCCAAGCTTTGCAGACCCATGTTGCAAACCTTATTGTGGTTGTTCCGAATGACCCCAAGGATGGTATAGGAGATAATATTTGGGATGATAATGTGAGACCTGAGGGAGCCCAACTAGTAGTTGTACAGCCCGTCCGGCCGAGAATTCTAGAAATCTTGGCCACCAAGGAGTCAATCTTGTCTAATAAGGTCGACAAGTTCGAGAAGATTTTAAGAAAAGTTCAAGGAATTGAGGACTATATGCTAGACGTCGAGAAGTTCAAAATGCATGATATGGAAAATTTTAAAAGGATCGGGGACCCAAGGATCCATTTGAGAATGTACATGGAAACTTTGTCACCGATGGGTATCAGTGATTAGTTGAAAGCTCAGCTTTTTCAGCGGTCCTTGTCAGAAGTAGTTCAGAAATAGTTTTTGTCTTTAGATGCTGCAAAGACAAGAACGTTGGAGAACATTGCCATTACATTTTCCAATTAGTACAACTGCAACATCTAGCTCGATGTCATCACTCGAGAACTTGAGACCACCTGATAGGAGGCCAAAGAGTCTTTTGTTGAGTTTCTGACCCCGTGAAGGGCTAAGACAGCCAAAATGACAAATCAACCCACTGAGAAGAAACAAGTAAGAATGGTGGTGAAAAACTTGCAGTCGCAGTTCTGTAAATATCTGTTCACACAACAGTTGATGACATTTGAGCAGGTTTTTTTATGCTGGGATACAAATAGAAGATGCACTACAGTTTGGGGATATTGAGAAGGGAGAATCAAGCCAAAAAATAGCTCAAAATCGTGTGCTAGTAATTCGAATAATGCCACCAATATCATGAGCCAAAGTTATGAAGTGAACTTGCTAAATCCTAACCCAAAATAGACCAACCCATCTGCTCAGCTGGCTGTCCAAAATTCACCCCAAAACCAAAAGAGAACTTTCATTTAACTCAATGTGCCTTTAACATCCATCATGAGCCGTTTGATTGACAGGGGTCTCCTAATGTCTTTGGAGTTGACCCCTCCCTCGAATCCTTTGCCACCTAGATATAATCCTACCCACTACTATGCCTTCCACCAGTGGTATGGTCATTTAACCAATAATTGCATGAGGTTTCAGCATAAGATTCAGGACTTAATAGACAACAAGGTAATTTCTCCATCGACTGCCGCTCAGAAGTCGAATGTTACCACCAACCCTCTACCAAACCATGCAAACCAACAAAATGTGAACGCCGTTGAAGGAGAGTCGAAAGGATTTAATCCTATGAAATTCATAGTCCCCGCAACAGAAGCAAAGCCAATTATAGTTCTACCATCCGGCCCATAAGTATTAATGCTTAACGACCTTATTCAGGATCTGGTAGATGATGGTTTCAACAATTTTTTGATCTTTATCTTCCATGGGGAGGAAGTTCCTCCCTCTATCAATAGTAATGATGAGGAAGATGAAGAAATCAGACAATTATGGGAATATCTGGCCCGCCTTGAGACATTAGATGATTTGAATGAAGCAAAAATCGACATCAAGTGGCATGTACCGATCGACCCAAGTAATGATACAGCCTGGCACCGAGGGGCAGCTTGATATGGGGAAGCCAACCCGAGCTTTGAAATAGAAAAAATAGAAAAATAGTATCAGAAATAGAAGAATCCTCAAAAGGAAAAGACATTGACAGTGAAAGTAAGGAGGAAGAAAATTCACCGGTCAATACCAAAGCCGATGTGAAGAAGGAGCAGAAAGAGAGAAAGAAATTCACCCCAAGTGAATTTTTTGGGAACCGCAAGTTTTACGTTTGATCATTCCATATACATTGTTCCTCTCAATGAGCCAAAATCGAGGACACTTCTACCCGAGGGACCTATTTTATGTTCTTTTGAATGAGATTATCAAGAAGAGAACAACATGTAAGAGTTGGAAGAGATCGAGCAGGAATTCACAGATATACAATACGATGAAGGAGAGGATATGCCAGAATGGCATCTGATTGTCGAGAAACCATACGACTGTGGAGGCTCGTGGGAACCTTGGGGCTTTCTCTCACCATACGATTATGAAGACCCATTTGACAAAGTGTCGTTGCCACAACTTTTGAGCTAGAGGCCAAAATCAGTGAAGAGTCTAATTGGTTTTTGCAAAATGTAATGGGAATTGAGGAAAAATTTTGGAAAAATGAAGGAGACAATGAGGAGAAAGTTAGCATGGACAATTTCTGGGCCTTTCGAGAGAAAGGGTGTTCGGTGGCCGAGATTCAGGAAGTGGTTGACCAGTTTGAAGGACTATGAGAGCCTGGAGAACACGTAAAACAACTGACAAGGAGCGAGAGATATTTTAAGCCCACGCAGCTAGAAAAGGGGCAACGAAGTAGGGGCACAGAGGAACCAAAAAAGCAGACATAAGGAGCAAAAAGACAGAATAGATTAAGAAAATGCAAGCCAATGTAAGCATTTGGGGTTGCTTGTAGCATCTCACAAGCGACGACAGGTAGTCTTGAAAGCCTTGAACGGTGTGGACATACCAATTAACATATCTTCTAACCAACTGGTTGGAATGCTCATACCCAAGAAACAATCCAGTGTTATCGCCTTCAGTGACAAGAATTTTCCAGCAGAGGGGCCATCCCACAATAAGCCGTTGTATTTAACTGTCAAATGCATAGGAAAATAGGTACCGATTGTTTTGGTCAACAATAGTTCTGCCCTTAACATATGCCCGCTGTGAACTGCTTACTATCTAGGATTGAAGACGCAAAACTTTATGCCAAGTGCACAAGGGGTACGAGCATATGATAATACACAAAAAGATGTCTTTGGATTGGTAACTTTCGCTATAACAGTGGAAACTTTGGAGAGTGAAGTAGAGTTTTATGTTCTTGATATGCTGGCATCATTCAATCTGCTACTGGGAAGACCATGGCTCTATGACCAACCAAATGTGTGCAGTCCCATCCACCTTACATTAAAAGGTAAAACTAATCAAAGAGGGAGTAACTATTACTATTCCGGGTAAAGCTAGCTTATCATCCCCGCTTAGTGATGTTACCCCACTTCTTAAGATCCAACACGAGAAAGATAATTTCTTGTTAAATGGGTTTTATTTTGATGAAACCAAGGCCGTACAAGTTCTGATGAATGATGAGGGGAGCTATATGAACCTAAGGGTCATAGCCATGATGAAAGAAATATTCTACTTTTAAGGCATAGGATTCGGTAAGCATCTGCAAGGAATTTCATAGCCAATCCCGGTGAACCATAATCACCATGGATAAGGACTAGGATACAAACCAAAATCGAGAGAATTAAGCATAGGGAGGTATGGGCCGACGTTGAATGGTCGTTTCATCAAAGAAGAGAACGATTTCCCTTATTGTGGGTTCCTCAAACCATGGATAGAAGAGAAGACCAACAAAAAATTTCCAGGCCTGGAGATCTTCTTCGGCCATCAATTGTTCGATAGTGATGAAGGGGTTGAGATTTTACAGATGGATTTTGATGAAAAGATGTAGACAGATTGGGAAGATCTTTATGAAGAATGAGATCTGTGATCTTTCTTCAATGAAGAGATGGTCTAGGTGCGTAAAGGCAATGATGGTGAAGATAGGGCATGCTGATGATGGAAGCTGACGCACCTACGAATCACACATCATTTATCATCGATGCAACTAAAATAAAAAATAGTTAGTCTTTTAAGTCTTTTATTATGCATGATGTAGCAAGTGAGTTAGAATCCGGGTTTGTTGAATCTGTCTTTATCAAGTCGATGAATGCAAAGTCCACCGGGAATGCATCTGTTGGCATCCCGAGCCCTTTCTGTATTGAGTCTCAAGATGTAACCCCTTTTGAAATCAATGAAATAAAATCAGACTTTGCTTACTTTGTTGTGTCTCAAATATTTTGTTTTGATTCAGAAGATTTTAACGAATTCAATGAGGTTATCCTCCATGAATTGAAATTTTTAATCGAAAAAGAAGAAAAAATACGAGTTAAACCTGCAACTAAAGAAACGTTTTTAATCAATCTTAATAATGGAAATGATTCACAAATGGTTCAGGTTGGTTCCATGCTATCTTTGGAGGAACGTGAACAACTAATCTTTTTATTAAAATAATTTGAAGATGTTTTTGCATGGTCCTTCAAAGATATGCCTGGCACAGACCCTGACATTTTGCAGCACCAAATTCCTCTATAACCCGATGCCAAACCCGTTTAGCAAAAGCTTAGAAGGATTAGACCAGATTAGGCGCTCAAGATCAAGAAAGAAGTTACCAAACAAATAGACGCTGGATTTCTCATGTCATAAAGTACCCGAAATTGGTCGCTAATATTGTTATGATACCAAAGAAGGATGGAAGGATCCGAGTATGTGTCGACTTCAGAAATATCAACAGGGATGGTTCGAAAGATGACTTCCCTCCCTCCCATATAGACGTACAGCTATGGCGTCAGAATTTAAGGTTTTGTTTTAAAAATAATAAGGGAATTTTAAGAAATGTTTAGGAAATACTTTAACACTTTGAAAATCAAATTAAAAATTTTTTTTTTTGTGAAAATGGAATCGCCACTTGATTTTTGAGAAAAACTAAGAAAAACGAATTGAGTTGCTGATCTTTAAAACAGTAATCAGAGAAAATAAGGATTTGGGGGCCAAGGTATGAACCGAGAAAAGTGTTAGGCACCTCGTTCGCTCAACTGTGAGGTTGGACTCTACTAATCATTATTGGTTCTTAATTAGATTTTTTAAATGCATACAAATAAAGAAGATGATGGCAAAGAGAGAGCATTCAAAATCAAATAAGAAAAATACATAACATATGTATATAGAACGTCAAATAAAACAAGAATCAAAAGAAAAATCTTAAGTTCCACGGCATGCAATTTCTAATTAAAGGATACATAAAGTAAACCCGCATGCAATGTCACCAAATAGCTTACATTAGCATAATTTAAATAAAAGAATAAAAATATGATCTAAAAAGCTACTAAATTCAAATCATACCAAAATTGAATATGAATTTACTAACAATATCATCAAATAACTAAAATAACCTAAGTCATTTTAAATATGAATTCAAATGAAATAGACAAAGTATACTTTAAAATTTTCATACCAAATATGCATATTATCAAATAATTTAAAATTACACTAACATAATTTTAAACAAAATAATCGAAGCATGCTTTAGAAAAAAATATCAGACTAACTAAATAGTAACTATTAGGTTAATTATTAACAAAATAAGAGAAAAATAAAAGAAATGTCATCAAAAGAAAATTAAACTAAAATTAAAAAAATTTGTAGATTTTAATGTTAAACAAAATAAAAGAAAAAAAAAATACTATTAAAAAGGAATTAAATTAATAAAATATAACGAATGAAAACAATGACTATTGCGTAGTAACATAATAGTCATGTTATCTAAAGAATATAAAATACATACGTAATATCGATAATTACAACCATATGAATATAAGTGCATTGATTATGACAATAACGACACCGAAAATTGTAATTGCCAAATATGTTAGCACTATTTTAGTGGATTAACATGCTAGATGTAAATGTGCAATGTGAGTAGAATAAACAAACTAAGATATGATTTTTAACATGAAATAAATCTAGTTAAAGCAATAAAATCCAATTAAGACTATAGCATTTAATCAAGATTACTGTAAAAGCATTATTAAACATTTTTTAGAATAAAACATGCTTTTAATTCAATCAATGGCCAAACATAAAATAAAAAGTGAAGTACGGAATTAATTCTTAAATTATAACCTAACCTCTTCACATGAGTAAGAAAAGTGAAGAGAAAAATATCGGGGTTCTAACAAAGTACCTAAGATATAGCCCGGGCAAGTCCTCAAGTTAAGGAATGGTGATCAATGTCCAATCCTTGGGATGTGCTCCAATTCCAGTCGATGAATCAAGAATTCGGTGTATTGAAACTCGTATTTTGACAAAGCAGCAAGGTGTTTGCGTCAAGGCTCGTACTCTCTTGGTACTTCAGCGGAGTATCTTTCACTAAAATTCTTTCAAAATTTGTCCTGAAAAATGTTCCATAGATACAATATTTATAGAGTTCATCAACCAATGAGATGCTAGCACGTTTTGTGACACGTTAGGCTATTTGGAGTTAGCGGTCGCCAGGTATGAAGTTGGCGGTCGCCACAAAAATGAAGTTTTCAGAGATTTCTTATGGCAGTCGCCACAATGGAGTTGGTGACCCCATGGTTCAAAGTTAACGATCGCCACCTTGTTCAGGATTTCCAAGAGGTTCTTATGGCGGATGCCACAAAAAAATGGCGACCCTAAGGTTCAATGATAGCTCGTCAAAGTTGGTTCTCTTGATTTGAAAGTTTTGATCATTGAGTTCGAACACTGAGCTTGGATCACCTCCCAATGATTGTTCAGAAGCACCATTTCACTTGTTTTCATCATCGAATTCTCTCGGACCAACCTAAGATTAGGCGGGATCAAATTGGGATGTCTACAATTAGTAGATAACACTGCTAAAAATGCGCTCTTGTCTTTTATGGATGAATTTTTAGGGTATAACCAGATTTTGATGGCTCTCGAAGACCGGGAGAAGACTACCTTCATGACACCTTGGGGTACCTACTGTTATAGAGTCATGTCGTTCGGACTAAAGAACGTGAGAGCAACCTACCAAAGGGCTGCAACCACGTTGCTGCACGATATGATACACAAGGAAGTAGAAATTTATGTGGATGACATGATCGTGAAATCCAAAACCCGAGAAGGACACATTACTGCACTAAAAAATTTCTTCGAGCGGATCAAAAGGTACAAAATGCGCTTGAACCCTCAGAAGTGTGCCTTCGGAGTTATAACAGGAAAAATGCTCAGATACATGATCACACAGCGAGGCATAGAGGTAGACCCATCAAAGATTAAGGCCATTCTCAAAATTCCTTTTTCGAAGACCGATAAGGATGTAAGAAGCTCATTAGAAAAGGTTTAGTTCATTAGCTGATTCATCGACAAACTATCCAGTATCTGTGAACCCTTATTCTGACTCTTGAAAAAAGGAACCAAGTTTTAGTGGGACCAATAGTGTCAGGATGCCTTTGAAGCCGTATAGAAGTATCTGCAAAATTCTCTGATTTTGTGGCCACCAGAATCCGGCAATCCCCTGATACTATACTTATTAGTGACTGATTCAGCAATAGGGTATATGCTTGCACAAGAAGATGAAGCCAAGGTAGAAAGAGTTGTCTATTAATTGAGTAAAAAGATGACCAAATATGATCGACGGTATACACCTTTGAAAAAGACTTGTTGGGCGCTAGTCTGGGCATCTAGAAAGTTACGACATTACATGTTAGTAAACTGCGTTGTTCTAATCTCAAGGATGGACCCGCTCAATTACCTCTTTGAGAAGCTAGCATTGACAGGAAAGTTAGCCCGGTGGTTGCTGATGTTAGCTGAGTTTGATTTGTAGTATGTCATGAGAAAATTAATAAAAGGGAGAGCTGTTGTAGAATTTTTAGCCAACCACCCTATCAATGGAGAAGAAGACCCTGAGTTTGAGTTTTCCAATGAGTAAGTGCTAAAGATTAAGAATGATCTGTGGACCCTCTTTTTCGATTGATCCTCAAACCAATACGGTTATAAGATAAGGATACTCCTTGCCACTCTCGATGAGTCTCGTATCCCTTTGACTTTTAAGTTGAGTTTTGAGGTCACCAACCATCAGGTCAAGTACAAAGTATGCTTAGCTTGGTTGGAAGCTGCCTTAGAATTGGGGGAGAGAAAGCTGGAGGTCATAGGAGACTCAGCTCTGGTCGTATTCCAAGCAAAGGGAGAGTGGAAGGTTAAAGAAGAAAAGCTAGTTCGATATCACTTAGAGCTTGAGGCAACGATTCCCATCTTTGAAAGCGTGATGTTCACTCATATTTCGAGATTGCAAAACAAGTTTATCGACACCTTGGCTACTCTAGCAGTAATGATAGACTTACCACTTAGAATAAGGATGAGGCCTTTGGAAATTCAATAAAAGGATGCACATGCAATCAACAACATCGCTATTACCCAAGAAGCCAATAATGGGCTACCATGGTATCGCGACATTTGAAATTTCATCGAAAAGGGAGAATATCCGAGTCGAGCTAATAAAAAGGACCAGTAAGCTATCAGAAGACTCGCCACACAGTTTATGATCTGTGGGGGGGAAACTATACAAAAGAGAATATTTGGGAGTCAATAAGCTTTGTGCCGACACGGAAGAGGGACATGAGGTGATGAGGAAAATTCATAGAAGAGTTTGCAGACCTCACATGAATGGGATGATGCTGGCTAAGAAGATCCTACGTCAAAGATATTTTTGGATGACCATGGAAGCAGACTGCCATCAGTTCGTTCGAAGGTGCCGAAAATGCCAGATCCACGCAAATCTTATGCATGTACCGCCATCTCAATGTTATAACATGACGTCGCCGTGGCCATTCTCGATTTGGGAAATCAACCTGATAGGAAAGGTTACATCAATGGCATCGAATGGGCACAAGTTTATCCTTGTAGAAATTGATTATTTCACAAAAATGGGTCGAAGCTGACTCTTACTCAGTTCTGAAAGCCTCCCAAGTAGCCAGATTCATCAAAAAAAATCCCATTTGTCGGTACGGGGATCCATGTGTGATAATTTTTTATAATAGCTCTCACTTTTAAGGAGAAGTTTTAGATCTCTTGGAAGAATATCGAATCAACAGTCATAAGTCTTCACCATACAGACCACAAACCAATGAAGCTGCAAATAAGAATGTGAAGAAGATCCTATAAAAAACAATCGAGGGGAGCAAGGATTGGTCGAAAGAGTTACCATTTGCGCTTTAGGGATACCAGACATTGATTAGAACTTTTACTGGAGCAACACCCTATGCTTTGGTTTATGGAATGGAAGCAGTTCTGCCCAAAGAATTGGAAATCCTGTCTTTAAGAATAATGGCTAAAAGTGATATCCCCGAGTCAGAAAGGCAGAGGAATATGTTCGAAGAGTTGCTCCTTTTTTACGAAAGGTGGCTTAGAGCCCTGTTCCATGTTCAAGGATATCAGAGAAGGATAACTCGAGCAGTTAACAAGAAGGTTAAGTATCTGAACTTGAAGAAAGGTGACTTAGTCCTCAAAGAGATCAGAACTCCAATCTTTGATCCAATTGGTAAGTTCAAATCAAATTGAGTCGAACCCTATCTCATCAAGACCTTAATGTCAGGAGGCGTTGCCATCCTTATGAATTTGGACATAAATATTTTTTCTACACCTATCAACTCAGGCTAGCTTAAAAGATTCTATCCATGAGGGGAAGCTCGCAAAAAAAGAACATCAATACTCGAGTGTAACTCGAGCCTCGAACTATGTTATGGCCTAATTCCCTTCTTCGGGATACCTAGGCAATTTCTGTGAGAAGTTCAGCCCAAACCTTTGTTCAGAGTTCTCCATTTTTAACTATGTTTCAAGTAGTTGATCAATGCAAAAGCTTGTTTTAAGTTTTTCTAATAAAATGATTATGTTGTAAGAACAAAAATCTAGAAAGTCACCATAAACTAAAAATGGAGGGACTTTCATTAATGAGTTTTTCCAACACAATTTTTTTAAAAGTAAGAGAGGCTCGTAAGTCCTCATCTTGAGAAACTAAAAAAACAGGAGAAAACAAGCAAAATATTAAGGTACAGCAAAGCAAAATCAAGTTCCCATTCTCTTTGCATCCCCTTCATGTCCTGACCTGCGCTATATCTCCGCTTGCAGCTAAATCTTGTAACTCATAGATAACCCATTATCAAAATTCCCACCAACCAGTGTCCTTAGTCGAGAAGATTAAGCCTGTTGGTACTGACCCAAGAAAGGGGCCCAATGAGTAGAACTGTACAGATGACTCACAGCAGTCTCGTGACAGATTTGGGTACGTCCAAACTAGCGAAGAATGCGATAAGGATGATAGAAGGTGGCCAGCTTCAATCCGACCAATAGGACCCCCAAATGACCCACATTCGCAGCCTTCATGAAAGATATTTTCAGCTAGAGACATAGCTAAGAGATGTCCTCCCTCATCAAATAACTAAGGTAATCCTGCCAAGTAGCCTCGATGGAGCACAGCCGATAAACCTAACGGCGAATGAAGGATCTCACACTATAATTGTCAGACATGGGTTTGTCTAGTAGATTCACCTTCTCCATCAGCCAGACCTGAGAGAAACAAAAAAAAAAGAGAGCTGAGTGTAAAAACTTGAGAGAAACAAAGAAAAATGAGAACTGAGTGAAAAAACTTGAGAGAAATACAAAAAAAAGAGAGTTGAGAGATTTCCTGCAGTAGGAGAGCACTACTGACAAAGTAAGGGGCACCCTCAGTGTGAACAACATCAAGCCCAAGAAGCGTCTCAATAAGAACTAACGGCATAGGATCTCGGCCCTCATGAATCTGATAGGCCACATCTACTAAGGAAGAGCTGGCCCACCTATCCGAGGGTCCCAATAGGAAGCGAGCCAGAAGATAGATGTAAAGAGCATGCCAGCGCTGAAGCTGAAAAGAGAAGTTTTTGAAAGACCCCCGAGGCCCGAAGTGGTCTACGATCTGAGCCACATCGAGAAATCCGCCGTGAGTAATAATAGATGCCTCACGCCTGAAGTAACCACAGAGTTGCATCAATCTGTCCCTAGGACTCGAGAAAGGCATGGGAACTTTGACCTCTTCTCGGACCGAGATCTCCAGAATGGCCGAAAATTCCTCTAAAGCTAAACATAACTCCTCAACATCGAAACAGAATACATAAACCTCGAGATCCTATAGCTGGGCTTCTCGTCTCAAAAGATGCCAATCAACCCTTCGGGATCGCAGAAAGAACAACGTATTTAGACCAAAGTTGAAGAAGTTTTTATAATCAACCAAGGAGAAGCCGCTCATCCAAGCCGACAAAGAGTTATTGTAAGAGTGGGCTATGAAGGATACAAGGAGAATATAAGATATCTAGAATAGTGGGGTCTGGAATAGCTGCCCCTTTTATAGATCCAAAAATTGAGACAACCCATAGAATTTGCTCCAAGTTTCGCGCCAAAACACTTTATTGTGGCCGCCACGTTTTTCCTATGGCCATCAACTTGTAACCCAACGGCCGTCAACTTTTCCTACCAAACCTCGCGCCCATGATATCCAAATGTTCAGACTATGAACTTTTCTTTACAAAAGTTTAGGCCGCCATATCCAAACCAAACGGCTGCAAGATTATTTCCCAAGGCCGTAATCTTCTTTATGCAGAAATTTTGACAGCATGTCCCCTATTTTGCCAATGTGCCCCAAACTGTAGTTATGTACATGTTAGTAACTCGCAACAAGAAAAATAGTTTATATGGCAAGATTACAACCCATGAATCACATCATCATGCATAATAAGAGTCTAAGTAGTCGAAAACGATTTTCATAAAAATATAACAAAAAAGGCATCCATGATAATAAAAGTGTAAATCATAGGGCACGGAGACCCAACCCATCAAAAGAAAAGTAATAAGCGTATATGTATGACGTGGCACGCAAGCTAAGGGAAGAATCAAAGGCACGCAAGCCCCATCAGTGTATCAGTGCAGTATGACAAAGAACAGTATGTCTGTATGTATTAATGTGTGCCGAAGCAGTGTATTAATGGGACAACCAGTATAAAAAACTAGTGTATCTGTGCAGAGGTGTATATGTGTAATATGACAAGGCAGGGGAACAAAATGTATCAAATGGGCATGCAGGCCCAAATAAAAATATGCGCGCAGGCCTCTATGTACAGTAAAAGAGAAAGAGAATAGCAGCTGGCCAGTCGGATCATCACTCTCGCCAGGTCCTCTTCCTTCGGACCACGAAGCCACCCTAGGATGACTCTCCAGATGTCGACCAGGTCTCCTCCTCCTCTGAGCTATCAATCATTTGTGTAACGCTAGGAGTCCGAACTCTGGATGAAAAAGTAGTAGAAGCAGGAGTCCGCACATAAGGTGCAGTTAGGGTAGCAGGTGACGTACGACCACCACGAGTCATCGGTCCTCTACCACACCCACGCTGAAAGAAGGAAAAGGGGCCATGTTAGCTAAGGAAAATAAGTATGAGCAGAAAGAAAAAATACAAGAATTTAAATAAGAGACAGAAAAAGACTGAGTACCGCAACAGGGCCGCCTCAAGGAGCAGGAGGCTCTAGGCTTTGAGCTCATAAGGCAACGTCCCAGCAACGAACCAATACCCTCAACCCGGAGATCAGGCGAAGGGATTAGTCACATCACTTTCGGGGCATCTATTAAATATCAAAATAAGTCAGATATGGGAATCAGTACGGTATAGGAATCAGTGCAGTCAGATCATTGCAGTTAGATATAAGGGGTAATATGGAAACCAGAAGGAAGAATGTCTTACCTGCTCTACGTCGGGGGGAAGGAGAATCTCCTGGGCCGCTGGCTCGAGGATTCGAGTCTGATGGAGATTTTCATCCACGAAAGTGCCCACTATCCATGGAAGTTCAGGGTGAACATGGCCCAAGGCAACAGGAGGAGGACCCTATATGGCAACACGAGCACCCATGGTAGGCATGAGCCTCTCTCGGGCAAAGACCGTGTAGTCATGATCCACACCCTCGATCAGCATGCCAGCATCAGGGCCCACCATGGCTCGAATAATCTCGGTCGTGCGGAGGGTGTCGATCTGAAGCATCCCCATTGGAGGCGTCCTCGGGTTACAAAAATGGTCGTACCCCGAGAACTACCGAACAATGCGCTCGCCAACGTATAACTCTCTACAGAATGGCTCCTTAAGCAAGACACGAGTCCGGGTAACCTCGCGGCTCTGCATCAAGTCGGCACCAGCTCGCTCCTCCATACCCATTCATATGTCCCAACAGACTTAAAAATCAAAAGAAACATGTCAGTAAGCAGTGTATGAACAAGGAATAACTTAGCAAAGAGTAGTAGATGACTTACCCGGTTAGGCGTGAGACTGTCTAAGAAGAGGCGGTCAACATCTAAGTCCGTCCCACCAGGCTTCGTACCCTGATGGCGTCTGTCCCATCGAAGTGCTCAAGGGATCACGCGAGGGTTGTCGCAAGAGTTCACTGGCTGGCGCATACCCAGGAACTCGTAGGCCTAGAGCTGTAGAAAATTGAGAGAATCGTCAGTACAGTTGAAACAAATATGCAGATATAAAAATGAAAAAAGAAATCACAGAAGGCGGAGACAACACACATACCTCCCAGATATACCAGTACCCACCGACGCTCAGATCACTGGTCCTGGTAGCCGCGCTCATCTACCCGTACAAGGTGGCCAACGCAGTTCCTCCCTATTCATAGGAGCCGATCTGGTCCACCACTACCATGGCAGCGAGATAGTTAAGGTGCACCCTGTTCTCTAAGTTTGAGAATAAGGATATCTTAAACATATAGAGAAAGAATGCACGTGCCACCCACTCAAAGTGGTGGACCTCCGAGCAGACAAAATGACGGAATCTCTTCTTCAACCACGTGTACCATATACTCTCCTTGTCGATGGAAAGGGGCACGTGACCGAGAGGGTGCATGAGAGCCTTGGCGCTCCGGCAGATATCAAGATTAAACGGGATCAGGTCGCCGCCTACTCAAATCCCGATAATGAGAGAGAAGTCAAGGGGAGTAAGAGTCGCCTCGAATGTGTGAAGATGGAAGGTGTTGGTGGTGTCCCACCACCTCTCAGTCAAAACTGTGAGGGTGACCCAATCATTGCTAGTCCCCTCTAGTGTGGTGACGAAGCTGTTGAAACCTACCCGATTGACAATCTCTCGGCTGCGGAGAGGGAGTGCTGTGTACCACTTTAGAACATCTAAGGATTCGCTAAAACCTCGAATACGAAGTCGCCCCTGAAACAAAACAAAACAAACAAATCAGTAGAAAAAGAGCAATAATGAAATCAATGAAATAAAAAAAAACGGAACAAATAGAAACAATGACATAATCAAAATCAAAGTTTGTGACAAGATAGCTAAAACAAACTGACAATAAGTGAAACAATATAAAAATGAGACTCAAAATCAACCTACCCTTTAAGGGTCAAAACCTCACTCGCTTCATTAATTCAAAATCCTACCCCTGTTTCAAAATCGATAACGACTCAACTCGATTAAAACCAATTTTCCAGAATCCAACTTCAACGGAAACCCGACTTTACTCATAGTTTTGACTCAATTTCAAAATTCGATCAAAAAACTCATCTGACATAGTTTTGCAAAATTTGAATTCAACCTCGATCAAAATTTAAGTTCAAAATTTAGTTTTTTTTTCAACATAGCCCCTAATCTACTTCAAGCCCATCCCAAATTCAACCTCGAAAAACTCAAAATGGTGAACTCAACCAAAATTTCCTCTCTACAAAGAATGCAAAAATCAATTTCAAACTTAACCTAACCTAGCCTCAACCCCAAGTGGGCTCCGTTTTCAAAATCCAACCAATTATGTTTCAAAATTCAAAACTTTAATTCAATTGCAAATCAACGTCCTTACCTGTTAGTTCCGTTGCACAGTCCAAACTAGCTCCTAACTCTGTTTCAAACACGTTTAAGACCCACATTTTAACATGATCTCTATTTCAAGATGTTTGCAAGTTTCCAAAATTCAGTTTAGCTTAACATCTACTCAGATTCAGTCTTAAAATCAAAATCAAATCCAACTTAATCCAAAAATTCAAATCCATCCCGAAATCCATTTTCTATTAATCTAAGCGTGTTTTAAACAAAATTTCAAGTTTGATCGTAGGTTTAACTAAAAGTCCATTTTCATCAAAATTCAAAGTTCTGTTTTAAACTGAGATTCAACCCAAAGCTCATTTACCCAAGATTTAATGTTCATTCATTTTAAAGCTTGTCCCATCCAAGTTTAAGGTTTGTTCAAACCAAAAGCAAAGGCTTGTGACATCTAAGTTCAAGATCCACTTTAAAATTCAGGTTCAAGGCTCATCCTATCCAAGCCAAGGTTTAATCTAATCCTAAAACCCCGATCCAATTCATTCCAAACCATGATGCAATCTAAATTCAAAAAGAAGTTCATATCCAATTCAAATTTTAACGTGATTCATGTTCAAATGAACCTTTTTTTTTTACGATCTAACTCAGAGTCAAAAATCAAAATGCAAGCCTAGACTAAAATCCGAGTTCAACCCCAATAAGTTCAAAGTTCCATCCAAAGTTGTAACCATCCAAAAATTCAAATTTTCGTTTCCATCTAACGTTTAAAGTTCCATTTCCAAGTCAAGTCAAGGTCTAACCTAATCAAGTCCAAGTCTCAAATTCAATTTTTAGGACCCAAGTCAAGTGTCCAAATGCCAATTCAAATTCAGTTCAATCCAATCCAAACAAGATAACCAAATTTAAATACTCGAAATAATCAAGTTCAAGTATACATCCACAAAGCATGTAAAAATTCATGTTTTGGGCTTATCTCGAGGTTCTTAGCAGAAAGATGATCCTCGTAATGCTGGAGAAAGACCTCATGCTCAGCTATCACGTTCGGAAGGATAAACTTCTTCATAGCCGATTTTCGCAACTGGTGAATAAAAGGGATGTAGGTTATACCATCGAAATGCTCCGGCCTGCCCAGCGCACCTCCTCCCTCGAGTAGAAGGTCCTCGTCATCGTTTGCGCCACCACCACCTTCGGCGCCACAACCCACACCACCTCCACCCACACTCGCGGCACCGCCACCTCTCCCACCAATGCTGCCACCACCACCACCAACCTTGTCACCACCTACGCCGCCTCCACCGCAGGCCATACCACCACCACCACCTCCGGCATCATCGCTAATGAACCCAAAATCACCTCCAACTACAACAAAGTATAGGAGCAAGATAAGCGAGAGTAGAAACATCGTGAGAAATTTGAGAAAGGGTCGAGAGGAAGAATGAGAGATGAGAGTCGAGAGTGAAGAAGTAGAGAGTCGAGAGAGAGTGTGAGAGTTTGAACGAGAGTGAGAAAGATGAGAGGAAGAGAATTTTCTCAGTTCGCGCGAATGAGAGTTTCAAACCTATCATAAACCCTTGTACTGCTATCGACATTGCGGCCGTGAGATCCATCTCTCTTAAAACTAACGGCCGCCATATCCGGGCCCAAGCTGCCAAGTTTGCTTATAACGGCTATGACGTTTATCTAAAGGTTTCAATCGGCCGTGAACTTTATGTACAGGCTGCCATCTTCTTAGGGCACAATAGTGTAGGCTGCCACTTCCAAAAGTAACGGTCGCCATGTTTTTATGCCCCCACCTTCGTGAACCTTTGAGCTACCCTCGTGTAGATCTTGAACGAATTAAAAAACGCTTTTAGCTTGTTTTTATATTCTGAATGCCCCTTTTGAAACATCAGTCCTCAACACAACCTAAAACTCTCCCTTTACCTCTTTGGTCCTCCTCACGACCTCAAACTGACTCGTTGGTACTCGACATAACTTAAAAATGTCCCAAATATTCTCGATCCTTTTCATGATCTTAAACTAACTCGTCGGTCCGCGACATGAACTAAAACTGTTCCTAGCACCTTCGGTCCTCCTCATGTCCTTTAACTGACTTGTCGATCCTCAACATGACCTAAAATTATCCCTAGCACCTTCGGTCCTTCTTATGATATTAAACTGACTCGTCGATTCTCAATATGACCTTAAAACTGTTCCTAGCACCTTTGGTCCTCCTCATGACGTAAAACTGACTTGTCGGTTCTCTTTATGACCTAAAACTGACTCGTTGGTTCGTGCACGACCTGAAACTACCCTTCAACCTCTGGTCCCTATCACGACCTAAAACCAATAAGCTTGCCCCTCTTGAAGAATTTAGTCCTCTTCACAACCCTAAACTAACTCTTCAGCCCTCGTATGACCTTAAAATTCCCTTAGAACGATTGGTCCTCCTCATGACCTTAAACTGACCATCTCATGACCTTAAACTGACTTTTCGATCTCCGCATGACCTTAAACTGTCCTTAGCCTCATCGGTCCTTTCACGAACTAAAATTGATTTATGTTTTCTTAGTCCGTGTTGTGGCCTTAAAATATTTCTTGCATCGTACTGTACCTATCATGTATCATGATTAACTTGTTTGCGTCATATGTATTGTCCCACGAACTACGATCTGTCTGATTCTTTGCAATAGGGGTACGTAGGAAGCTAGATGAAAATTTGAGTTTGACCACGCTTTTTGCATGTTTTGTTTGTGCCTAAGATTGGCTGCTTGTTCGATCGGTTTGTCTCTGAAGTTTTGACATTTACTTGCACCACGAGTTGCTACAAGTTCTATCAAAGATGGCCAACTGTAGATACCCCAATCTGATCAAGCTGAATCTTAGGCACCTGCCTCAAAAGCGCGCCAATAACGAAAGTATGAGAATCATGCTCAAAGATACTCTCAAGTAAGAAAAATCACGAATATGACTCAAAATCTAAAAATCCTTAAAAAAACCTTCAGACCGTAACATTCTCATCCACATAGCCGCCACCTTTTTAAAAACCCTAGAACAGGTCGTGTCTTTATTCTTACGACCGTAACTTTTTTTAAAAATCTGAAATCAAGCCGTGACTTTCTTTGTCATGGATGTTACTTTTTTATCCAGGCCGTGACTTGTGAAAGTCACAGCTATCCTTTTCACCACCATAAAGGTAGTGGCATGTACTATACAAAAGCAAAAAGGTAGTGGCCGTCATCGTTACCCCTTTTTGGACATGTGACAGCGTTCCAGAACGGGTCTGTGTTACTCGCATTGCCTATAAATAAGAGAGAGAGAGAGAGAGAGAGAGAGAGAGAGAGAGAGAGAGAGAGGGAGAGAGGCATACCTAGAGACCCAAACTCTGTCAAAATACTCCTCCGTTCAATATTTTCCCATCCATCCCATACTTTTCGAACCTCGTTCGTGTTCTTACTTGCCTCAGAGTGGTTCTTGGAGTACATATATTGGTTTAGAGTTATTGCTTGTATAGGAGATAAAGGATGGTAGATATAGCCTTGATATAGTGGGCTATGTCTCTGTCTCGAGTATCCCATTCATTTAAGCCTGTTTTAAGCCTTATGCAATGTATATACCCTTTTTATACTCTTAAAAATTAGGACCGTGAGATTATTTCTTTCTGTTCTTCGTGATAACCCTATTTTTGTCACGACCACCAGTTTTTTGACCATTTCTGTTCTTCGTTACATGACCCTTAAACCTTTATTTGTCCATCTTATCGATTATTCGCATGTTTTTTGCTTTGTTTTACTCAAATGATACGTGTGGCATATCTAAAAATAATAGCCAAGTTGCATGACTCTAGGAACCATAGTTAGGATTTTGTTTCATTGATCGCTTTTGTTTGAATTTTCTTTAACCT
Organism: Heliamphora exappendiculata; assembly: GCA_034768845.1. NCBI lineage: Eukaryota > Viridiplantae > Streptophyta > Magnoliopsida > Ericales > Sarraceniaceae > Heliamphora > Heliamphora exappendiculata. The sequence goes on from JAOTRH010000002.1 coordinate 2,799,102, forward strand.
CCCGTTCTGTATATGTTACCTTTAAAAAGTTTACAACAATGACTAATATTGACAAAGTAGAGATCAACCTCCCAGTTGGACGAAAAAAATGGTTAACACCTTTCCTTTTCATACTTTACTCCTAAACTCTCTTTTTCTTTAGTTACGTTTTTAAAATATCTGCAACCTTCTTTTTGTTTTTCTTGATTTTTTCTCAAAAATCAAGTGGTCATTCCATTTTTCAAAAAGGATGTCCAGATATCTTGGATTTTTGTTTTAAAAAAATATTTTTTTAAAAATAATAGATATTCGGTGCATCCTACGTGAGACCTAAAACATCCGCACCGAGCCTTTAACCTAAGCATCTCTGAGTGTATAGACGACCTCCTTAGGTTTTATGAAATATAAAAGCCTTATATATGCAGTCCTTAGGTTTAAAATAAACTCTAGCGCCGCAAACTGTTCTACGGCGGGCCGCTTGAGCAGACCCTTGACCGCTTGAGTGGTCACTAATCCAAGACCTTCCTGTGTACAAGTGCGCTCGAGCGGACTCCTGGTCGTTCGAGCGGTCACAATCCCGAGAGCTTCTTTGAAAAAATTGAATCCACTCTATCCGGTTATCCTACCGATCTTAGATTTTAAAATTCGAGACACTAAACCAACAATCTTTACAACTTAAAATTGTCTTTATTATTATTATTATTATTATTATTATTATTATTATTATTATTATTTCATGCCTTAAGAAGGTATTTTTTGAGTTAGAATAAAACCTATTTTGAGAAATTATTAAACGAAAAATATGTAAAAAGATTTGAAGGAGATGAATCTGATAACTCGGATGAAAATAGAGAATATAAGTTCTATCGCAGAATAAGAAAGTATGAAATAAAAACTGTAATGAAGAGAATGAAGTCAAGAAAAGCTTTAGAACTACATGGTATCCTTATGGATGTGTGAAAATACTTAGGCAAAGTGAGGGTGTCTTGGTTAACAAAATTATTTAATAAAATCATAATGACTAGAAAAATACTCGAAAAGTAGAGAATGAGTATTCTAATACCTATATATAAAAATAAATGAGATATTTAAAATTGTAATAACTATAGGGATATTAAGGTGATTAGTTATACGATAAAGTTATGAAAAAGAGTGACTTGACATCGTCTAAGCCTAACAACAATAGTGTCACAAAATTAATTTGGCTTTATGCCTAGTAGATCAACCATGAAAGCGATGCACTTACTGTACTTACTAAGGAGATTAATAGAGAAGTATAGAAAAAAGAAGAGAGATCTTCATATAATTTTTATAGACTTATAAAAAGTTTATGATAGAGTTCTTAAAGATATTATATGGTGGGCGTCGAAGAGAAAATGGAGTGATAAAGGGTTACATTGATACAATAAGAGACATGTATAATGGAACCGCCACGACAATTAAATCACCTACAAGAGAAACAAGTAAATTCTAAATTACAGTAGGATTACACTAAGGATCGATTTTGAGTCCTTATCTCTTTGCCTTAGTTATGGATGAATTGATAAAACAAATTCAAGATGAGGTCTCATGGTGCATGTTGTTTGTTAATGATATTGTCTAAGTAGATGAGATTAGGAGTGGAGTTAATACTAAGCTAAAAATGTGGAGGGAAGCTTTAAAATCAAAACGGTTTTAAATAAGTAGAAACAAAATTGAATATATGAAATATAATTTTAGCACTAATAAAGATATAAATTGTAAAAAAGTAAAGATTCAAAATCAATAGATACTTAAGGGTGATTATTTTCGTTATTTACGTTCGATTATTAATAAAGATAGAAAAATTACAAATGATATAACCCATAGAATTAAAGTTAGTTGACTCAAGTGGAGGAGTGTTTCTGGAGTTTTATGTGATCGATGGATACGTACAAAATTAAAAGAAAAATTTTATAGGACGGTTATTAGACCAACGATTTTATATGAGACAAAATATTGGGCAGTTAAAAAAGATGCACCAATTGATGACAAATTAAGAAAAAATCGATTAAGGTGGTTTGAACGCATACAACGTAAACCAGTTGATGCAGTAGTCAGAAAAAGAGACAACATCATGAATAATGAAAACACTAGAGGAAGGGTTTGACCTAAATTGACACGATATGCTGTATTAAGAAAAGATATGAACCTATTAAAACTAACTGAAGATATCGCTCTTAACAAAGTAAAATTGTGTAAAAGGATTCACGTAGCCGACTCCAATTGATTGAGACAAAATTTTAATTTGGTTTGATTTGGTTTAGTTTGGAGAATAAAAAATGCATAGAGTATATTATTAATTAAATCTTAAGTAAGACGTCTTGGTAATTCTTTTCCAGTAACACAATCAAATAGAAAATTCAGTGCGGACATGTTTAGGGAACCTGGAGAGCGTGTTGCGCATGCTGAATGACACGAATAATTTAAATCATCCAAATATAGCCCAATATGGACTCCACGCCCCCAACAACGCTCTGATGTTGGATTTGCTAACAACAGAGAAATTCAGCCCTAATAATTCTTCTTCCATGCGATAACTCTCCTCTGTTAGGTAGAGTAAGCTCATATTTTGCCACATTGGAAGTGGGCTAACCAATTAAATTCCAATGGCGTTGAATTTTTTTGGATCAAACTATTTCGGGTTACAAAATTAAGGGCAGCCCTTCCTCTGTCCCATAATATCCTTTAAGTCAGATTTAGGGGAAACTCAACCCTATGTGTCCAATACTAAAAAAGGGTATTTCGGTGCATGAAACTCTTATGTATGCGGGATTCGAAAATGGGATGAACTACAATAGATTTATAGTACGCAGTCTTACTTTGTATTCGCAATAGTTTATTTTCATGCTTCGAACTCGTAATTTTCATGTCACACGGCGAAAACTCTATTATTGCGCCAAGATTCCCGTTCTATGTGTTCAATATTATATCACCAAAAACTTTACCCAATTATGTCTGATAGATAGTTAAAGCAAAATTTTCATTTCTAGTTTAAGGGTGGATAATTGACAAAGTAAGAAAATGAATACTGTCCATTTGTTGCCAAATTTTTTTTGAATTTCGATTTCAAAGAGGACAGCCACTAGGATTGATACTCTAAAGAGAGAAAGGGTTGGAGAGGATCGAATTTGTATGATAAAGGTCTACGAGTCTTGAGATATTTATGCTAATGAAATGTTGTTAAACATGGCTCCAAAGGCCTAGAGGGGCACTAGGGAGTTGTATGATATAAATTCTTGTACTTTTTTTGTTTTGTTGGGTATGTCACTTATTGGTCGCCCATTCTAAGGGTTAGCTAGGAACAAGTTTTACCAATTCATGCTAACACTTAACGACTTTTGCACTAGACACTTTGTCCATTGCTTCTCTTTTTTCGTGCTCGCTTTGTTCTTTCTTTAGATCTCCCTCTGATGGGACCTCAATGTTGAAAAAAATTCCAACCATTTCTTTTACCTTCCAGCAAAAAAATCATTGTAAGTTAGCCCGGATCCCTTGAGATTTCAAAAAAATATATAAAATATTGGCGCTTCTGAGAGGAGTTAAGCCCACGAGTTTGTTTTTCAGACTCCTGTGCTTGAAACACACGATGTGCAGTTTGTCTTAGCAATGGTTGATCCTCAACTGAAATGGTACATGATGTGATGTGGAAACTTATACTGCTTTGAACATCATAGTAGGACATCACTCTTAGGAGCTGTAAAAATACCCATTAAGTAATCAAAGAACTAAACAACAATCAGAACAAGAATCTTTGTATTATATGGTGCAAATAATTTATACAATATGAAAAATTCTTCAGCATAAGGTTAACATAGATGTAAACTCAAGCACCAAAAAAGCCAGGATATATTAATATAATATTTATAAATTGTAATTAGTTAGGATATACTAATATAATATTTATAAATTGTAATAAGTTTCTGTCGAAGACTTGTCCCTGAAGAAGGGTCTGCAATGCTCAACCGGTATTCCTCATTCCAGCGGCAATCCCGTTTATAGTAATAAGCAACGCATCTCTAAGTTTGTGGTTGTCAACGTCACGCCTCAATCTCTTCAATATCTCCACCTGCAACATGTTGATGGGATTGAGATAAGGAAGCCGGCTCTCAATCAACCTCTGCAAGCTCTTATTATTCTCCGACAATTTCTCGTGCCCAGTAACGATCAATACATACTTCTCCGTAGTCAGAAGCTCCCTTCTCAGTTCAGCACCAAGCTCCAGCCTACTCTCGGACACAAGAACTTCATCGTAATGCTTGGCTATATTAATGTCTGCTTTTCCAACAACCATTTCTATAAGGTCTATGGTACATTGGAAGAAAGGCCACTCTTTGTACATGGCTTTTATTTCTTCAGTATGTCCCTTCTCGCAAACACCCATCAAGCCTGCTCCAACTCCAAGCCAAGCTGGGACAACAAATCTCGTTTGAGTCCACGCAAACACCCATGGAATTGCACGAAGATGTCTGATCTCTCCAGAACTCTTTCTTCTTGAGGGACGGCTTCCTATGTTGAGGAAGCCTAGCTCAGCTTGTGGGGTAGCTTCATGAAAATATGCAAGGAATTCTGGGTTTTCATAGACTGTGCTTCGATAACTATGGCAGCTGATTTTCGAGATCTCCTCCATGAGATTACGCCATTTTTCCTCTCTAGGTGGGAGTGGAGGGCATACTGTAGCAAGAAGTACAGCAGTTGTGTAGATTTCTAGTTGTCGGACAGCCGTCTGTGGTAGGCCAAACTTGGCCTGCACCATTTCTCCCTGTTCGGTTGATCGAAGCGTACCCTTTCATTCAAAAAAAAAAATTGCCAGTATTAAAACATATGTCAAAGAGCATTTAAAATGTAAATTGGCAGAAAAGTCAATCATTTGGTTTTTTGGCATTCAGCATTAGAAGCAGGACTAGAAACTTTGATGTTAACCTAACCAATGTCGCTATGGAAGTTGTACTTTTCCATGATCTAGATGGGAGTCTGAGATAGCTTCAGGACCAAAGAATCAAATTCGAGTTGTATGGAAACTTTTTCCCTAGGAATTCATTTTGAAGTCTGTGTCTATGGACAAAAAATGCAGTATACTTTGCAGTTAAGGGAAAACTAAAAAGTTAAACAATTATTTCTGTAATTGTAATTTTATTTGTAATTTTTTTTCCAAGTAAAAGGTCTAAAGAATATCTAAAAAGCCTAATTCCAGAATTTAGTCAATAACCTACCATTACAGAACCAGGTGGCTGGGATTGAATGGCAAGATACGTGGGGCCTCCACCACGACCAATACTCCCTCCGCGCCCATGAAACAGTGTAACTTTAATACCATAATCATTGCATGCAGCTACAACATCCTCTTGAGCTTTATAAAGTTCCCATGCAGCAGTGAAGCGGCCAGCATCTTTACCAGAATCGGAATATCCAACCATGACCTGTCCACAACTTCATAAGCTCCAGAACTCAAATGGATACCTTCACAAACTACCATGATGTGTTTCGTTTGTTATAAATACCTCCTGGTGCCCGTTATGGTTCTTAATGATGTGCTCCCGGTACCAATCAATTGACAACAATTTCCTGATCACCGAGCCAGCTTCTCTCAAATCTTGTACAGTCTCAAACAGAGGAACCACCCGTAGCCTATTCCAGTACATGAACATGATTTGAAGAGCTCAAAAACATTTTAACAGAGAATTGTATTTGTACATGTGGGCTACATAAGACACGCCAGATTTTTCATTCATTTCCCCATAAAATACGTCAAAGGCATGACAAATAAATTTTCACCTAAATGAATTGTGCCTTCAGGGGTAAAGTTCAACCAGAAAATCTTAAGTTATCATCACTTAAACCACTCATTTTAGGAACCTGAAAATTTCCCAGCTGTTTTTTTTAACAATAATGAGGAATTGCACAACATAAACTCATACATTGTATTTTTGGCATGACCATAGCAGCAAAAGAAGCTAATTAAACTTGGATGCCGAACATGCATATAAAATCAAAATCCACTCTTTTCATGGCATTTCAAGGCATAATTATCCCACATCCTAATATATTTTTGTTTGGTTGTCACCTGAATGAATTACTATGAAAATTCATAATTATTAGATCTAGAAGAACTGAAACGGTATCTTTCTGTTATGAAACCAACAAAAAAACCCATAAACAATTCATGGTAAACTCATTGCCAGTCTTATGACCAATATAAATGCATTTTGAACATGTTAAACAGGATGTTTTCATTTTGTTAAACAGCCCCAAATGTAATTTTAACCTTCAAATTTAATTGAAATATTGATTAGAGTTCACAACTATTATGTGATTGGAAGCAAAAACATAGAAAGAAGAGGTACAATCTTACGTCCCACCAGGGCAAGGTCTGCCTAGCTCCCCAGAAACAGAAAGACGAGAATCTTTCTGCAAAAGCTCCACAGCGAGGACGTCACTAGCCTGCCCATTAGCAAGTATACACCATCATCATTGTGGATTGCATATGAAAGGAAACAACAAAATTGGATAAACAATGATTTCAAGAAACCGCAGGAGTGCAATACAGAATAGTGAAAACTTTCCCGCAGAAACATAAAGTTTGATGCTAATAGTGGCATACATTTGAAGCCATAGAAATCACATATGCTCCTAGTGAATCACTTCCCAACTCAGCAGCAACACGAAAGGTGTCCAAGACTTCTTTAACATCAGGAGGAACCTAAAAAGAAAAAAAAGAAAAAATGAGAGAAGATTAAGAATACATAACTGTTGGATAGCTTGACATACATTGTTAGGCTCATTAGTCATTTCTTAACACCTTAAACTTTATTATCAGACATTGGGTTGAAATATGTTTGTTATTGTGCATTGTGTCTGTGCGTGTTAATGCACCTTTTCAGTTCAGTTTATTCACTTTTCTACATGTTGGATAGCTTAATATATATTGTTGAACTTATTTTCTAATAGTTTCAGCTTTTGGGAGTTGGATAATTTGTGACTTAACAATAAATAACCAAATCAATAGATATATAGAAACATGGATAAATAATAGGTTCCATAAACTAGGGCAATTAACAACTATGACGTCTAGGGCAATAACTCTAGTACTTTTACATTTTTTGGATTTTTTTATCTTTTATTGTATTTGTGCCCTCGTTGAAAATGTCAAAATATCTTTAGCACCTTCATATTCTTGTACTTCTTCTATTGTTATATTTGTGCTCCTACAAAATTACACTATACTTCTTAAATGTTAAGTTTTAGACACTTTTTTTGTAGAAGTATGTGATATAAATTTTTGCACTTACAAATGAGTGTTTCATAAAAAAAATGTTGTGCTTGGAGTTTAGCCCCACTGCATAAAGTTCCTGGATCCACCACTGGTGACATCAACTACCACAACAAACTCAGAATATTGAGAAGATTTATGCATTACATGATGAATAATAATCTACAATGTTTAACTCATTAAAAAGAGAAAAAGAAAAATCTACCATGGAAGTTTTAGACAGTGTAACCCAGATGTCCATGAAACTTGGTTCAAGTGTAATTTGT
>JAOTRH010000002.1:2806669-2819773 GCA_034768845.1 Heliamphora exappendiculata
AAAAAGATGAAACTTGAGGATGCAAAAGAACATCACTTTTAACGTAATTACCACAGGGGGTTCAGAGCGAGCTGAAAGATAGCCCATAATTAATTATATAATAGTAGCATTGAAAAGAGAGGTACTGCTCATGACTCTAGATATTCATACATATCCTTACTTGCAACTATAAGTTCATAACAATACCTAAATGAAATCATGGAAATGAATTCCATTTTTTCATTTGAAGTGTAGATAGTAACTGAAATTTACAGATGTGTCGCAGAAGAAAGGCAGTGAGAAGAAGATTCATGCAAGTGTTAGCAATGAAATGGGCAAAGCACTCTAACCAACCCATAATAATTGCCTCCACCTTGATAATTTTCCTAGTTACTTAACCCAATCTATTTCCCTGAGAAAAAAAGAAGATATTTGTACCCAAAAAATATGACCCTTCACGTCATCCCAGAAGAATTATTGAATTGACTGGTAGTAAAACTTTCAGGTTATGAAAAATAAAAATGCAGCGGACCAAATAAGATAACATACACCACATTTCCTCAATGAAAGAAGCTGCACAAAGTCCCTGTCAGAGGATCCAGGACAGAAAAACACTCCGCACCATAAGGATCTTATGCTATTATCCTATTCTACCTAATTTGAGTGAGCATGTGGTGTGCATGCAATGTTTAATTATTACATTTTATCCAGTTCAGGTGGAGGCGCATTTACGTCTAAAGAAACAGAATTTAAAGGCATTCCAGGACTACCAAAGTTTCTGCTCTTTGCTTTCTCTTTTTTGTAGTCAGAAAATGGCTTGGAATGTGCACCACAAAAGTCTTGTTAGACTCATCACCCTAAACACATGCATGTGTATTGTTGTATCTGAAAAGTGTCCATCTGTAGTATTAAAGTGCCCATTTAACATAACCATTATCATTTGGGAATAAGATAATTGTAATAGACAATATGTTCCAAAGAAATAATATTAAGGAAATACAACCAAGTCGGATAGCCAAATATCATTGCATTGTATGAACTCCTACGGTATCCTCCACAAACAACTATTTTGCATCTACTACTACAACGGAGATACAAGTACACCTCAGAGTTAGTTGTCTTTTAAATGCTAATATCAAATGATAAACTTACCTCTATGGTTAGAGGGACTAGAGGCCGCTTCCCTTTTAGCTCTCTTGTGAGGAATTCCAATCTTTTTTCTTCATCCCACTCACTATATGTACCCATATCCAAGTATCTAGTAATTGCATCGAGCGTATCAGAGTGTCTACAAGATTCCTGATACATTAGAAAATCAAGTTAAAACAAATACCCACATTGCTACAACCTATTATCCAAAATGAAACACACCTGACGCAAGTCAAGCTTCATTAAATTCATTCCAAATGTGGCCACTCGTCGAATTAAGTCAGCAAGCCGACCATCAGCTAGCACTCCAGATCCACATGATTGCTACACAAATCAATAGTTCTAAAGATGTGCAATAAATCACAACAAAATTATCTTCTTTTCTTCTATTTTTGTGCGTGGGTGAAAGGTGTGGAGTTGAAACAGTTGATTCTGTACCAGAGACTCGTAACAAAGGAGTAGTGGCTCCAAAAGTTCATCTGATGTTTCAAAGTAATTCATATGATCATATTCACAAGGAAGGTCTTCAAGAAGAAGTTCTAGCCGCTTCCTTGTCATCACAAGCTGAACTCAAACAGAAAATACACAGATTACTTCTTGCAACAACAGAAGGTAATTAATTAAAGCCTTAACAGCAGCACATAGACTTAACAACAGCACATACAAATTCAAATGTGTTGTGTCCCAGTTATTAGTGGTGTCAAAAGAAGGTACTGAAATTTTTTTCTGCAGCAGAGTGTTGGGGGAGAATACACTCCTAACTCGTGTCAATAGTGAATTAAGGAACACGATAATATATTAGTCAAGACAAAAGAAAATAGATAACCACAAGGAAAACCAAGATTTATGTGAAAAATCCTCCTAAGAAGAGGGAAAAACCACAGGACAAATACGAAAACTTCTACTATTAGTACAGGTGCACAAGATCTATCCAGACAACCGTGAATAAATACACTTTCTTTGCTCGACAGTAGATAAGCTGTCCAAATAATGGATACACTTAAACTCTCTCCGACAAAGAGGGGTACATACAAATACTGTCAAGATTTCTCTCATAACTCGAAGTACTGCAAGAGGTATCTCTGAGTGACTATTATTTGTCAATCCTACTTACTGCTTGCGTGTTTGAGATGGCCTCCCAACGAACTGATTCATACATGAGGTTGGGTATTGCAGGCATAACATCTCTTATTGAAATTGATGCGCTGTATATACCCAGGTAAAGATTTGTGGGTAGCAAATCCACAAATCAGGTTGGCGGCTTATTTGTTTTATCTGCCAACACAAACACACCTCGTCCTTTCCTTTCTTCATTTCACTCTTCTTTTAGTTGCAGAAGTAAACTATCATAAATAACAGTTGGCGAGGTAGACCTCCTCCATTTTTGGCCTGTCACATGCACCAGCATCATTAACTTGCAAAACAAGTAAATTTATAAACCTATGCAGCAAGAGTCTTCTAGTTTTTGGCTTTCCTAGTCTTTCCACTCAACTATCACAAAATGCACGAGCATATAAAAGTTCTTTCTGGTTGTTCAACAAGTTCTTTCTGTTTATTTCATCAACCACATCTCAAATATGAATAATAAACATACTCCTAGCCAACACAAATGGAAGATGCTCAAATCACATAGAAAGCTAGTTGAAACTGTTTACAACCTGTACTCGTTTGGAGGACTAAGTATCCACGACTAAAGTTTTACAGAACACAATTCCAATACAAATCCACAAAAGCAAAAGAAAACTCACAAAACCTGCTTTTAGTCCACAAATGAAATACATAAAGTAACAAAACTAGGGATGTCCGGATGTCAATCCAACCTGACTAACCTAGTACCTGTCCCATCTCGCCCATAATGGGATTTGCTTGGCTTACAACTAATCAAGGGTACGACAAGTTCATGAAAATATCTGCTCTTCCCTGTAAATGTGCCAACTTAGCATGCAATGATCGTTATTTACGAGCATGTCTTGGTGACAGAGTTCAAAAACTTCTACTATAACTTCAATGTAGAAGCATGTTGAATAAAGAAAAGGGAAATTATGTCATTTCTATAGAGAAAAGTCTCTGAAGTCCCACATCAATAGAGAAACTAAAGAAGGCAAGGGGTGTCAGGTTTATAAAGGAAGGCCTCTTGTTCCTCTTGTTCCTCTTGTTCCTTCACTGTTGTATGCATCTGTTGACCAAAGTGTGTGATGGCAATTCTCTCAAAAGAGGGGGTAGAAATAAAGAAAAAGAGAATAGTTTCCACATAATGCTAGTCAAAAGTTAGGGTAGGGTGGTTACCAACCCACTGGAAGTACAAAATACTGAAAACTTAAGGTTTCGAGAGAAACAGAAGAGATGAGGAAAACCAAAAGAAATAAGTTTAGGAACTTCATAAACCCCTTTCACCTCACATCTATTTATAGTAAATCCACTACGCCACAATTCTAATAATACATTTAAAACTAAGGAATAAAATAAAACTAATATGCTAACACTCCCCCTTAAGCTAAAGCATATATGTCAAATATGCCCAACTTAGAAGATAAGTGGTGGAAAGAAATACTTTAACAACCCAAATAGACCACTATCCCAATAGCTTGAATAAATAGCATAAGAACACGGTCCAAAAGCTTAAACCCAAGTTTCTAGTAATAGCCTACAAGTTTCGTTATTTATTAGACGTATTTTTATCTTCCACCGATGTGAAATGGGGTATCACAATAATCTCCACGCAAATATGCGACGTTCTTGTCTTGTGGCCTAAGTTCTTCTTCTGGTAAGGATGTGGATAGCAGCCCATTAGTATGCACAAGGTATACAATCTCGGGGCTTTTACCCCTGTTCAGAGCCTCTACTCTTCTATCCACACCGCCACAGAGCCAACATGGGAACGAGGGTTGACTCTGATACCATTTTTAACAACCAAGTGGATTACTAGCCCAATAACTTGAATAAAGATCATAACAACATTATCCGAAAATCTTTAAGCCCAAATTTATAGTAGTAGCTCACAAGTTTCATTATATATTGGACTTATTTTTTATCTCCCACCAATGTGGGATAAGGTATCACAAATACGAACTAAAAGCTTAATAAAGATGTCTCCAAGATGATCTTCTAAGCAAATAGAAGGAGTGACGATACACTTTTGCATCAGTAAATCTCAAATAAAATGGCAGTTAACCTTAATATGCTTAGTTTGCTCATGAGACGAGTGTTGAATTGTCCTACGTCGCCCAGTCTAAGCCCCCTCTGTGTGTTTTGTAAGGCTTAGTTTCTCATTTCCTTAACACCTGGGTTTTAAGAAGTTGTGTAGCCTAGATTTTTCAACTACTAGATTATTAGCAATAAAACTGGCAACCTAATTGTCACAAAACATTTATATATGAGCAGAAGCTATAATGTTGAAGACCATGAGAAGTGATCGGACCCATAACATCTGAGAGGTTGTATGAAAAGAATAAAAGAATTCAGTAATTTTGGCTTACCAACAAAAAGGGATATCGGTGTATTTATATTGATGAAAAGAATCTACAATATAAAAAAGAAATAATATCAAAAATAACATAGCCGTAAAATCAAATATCCTAATTTCCTAAAGGAAATTATTTCCAATACTCCCTTTTAAGCTGGGACAAAGAAAATCAATCAAACCCAACTTGACAATTAAAGACTTGAGCAGAGATAATCTCACTATCTTAGTGAATATGTCCGCGGTCTAATCAAATTAAGAGACAAAAGAGGGGGTCAAAGTGCCTGCTCAAACGTTTTCTCGAATAAAATGAATGTCCACTTCTATATGTTTAGTCCGTTTATAAAGGATTGAAACTAAAGCAAGCATAATAGCGGACTTGTTATCACAAAATAATGGAAAAGATTCTTTTTCTCAGCTGAAGATCGTGAGACAACTGCCTTCTTTTTACTTTTTCACGATATAAGATGATGACTATAAAAAGTACACAAACCAGATGTAGAACATCGGTTAGTTTTAGATCCAACATAATCCGCATCAATAAAACATGAAAGTCCAAATTAAGTACCAGCAGAGAAAAATAAACCAAGTTCTGGACAAGTCTTGAGGTACCTCAAGATATAAAAAACTACATCCAGATGACTCTTACGAGGGACATGCATAAGCTGGCTGACTACACTTACTACAAAAGTCAAGTCTGGTATAGTATTAATAAGATAAATCAATTGGCCAACCATACGTTGATACATAGATGGATTAGAAAGTAACTTTCCAGATTTAGCAAAAATCTTAACATTAGGATCCATCGGAATAGATGCTGGTCTACACCCTGACATGCCAGTGTCTTGAAGAAGATCAAGAGTGTACTTTCTCTGTAAAAGAGATATCCCACTACGAGAACGAGCAACCTCAATACCGAGGAAGTACTTGAGGGGACCCAAATCCTTAATATCAAAAATATTACCAAGATCTTATTTTATCTGAGCAATGCCTGATGTATCTTTTCCAGTAAGAATAATGTCATCAAGTATACTAATAAAATGATACGATGATCGTCAGGGCGTCTACGAATAAAACATGTGCGGTCAAAGTGACATCGGGTAAACTCTTTAGACAAGAGAACATCACTTAACTGACTAAACCACGGCCTAAGTGACTATTTCAATGTATAAAGAGACTTACGGAGGCGACATACCTTCCTAGAATACTCCCCCTCAACCCGAAAACCCGACAGAGGATCCATATAGATGGTTTCAAGTAAGTTGCCATGAAGGAAGGCATTCTTGACATCCAGTTGGTGAAGGGGCCAACAATGAGAAGCGGCCAAGGATATAAGCAGACGAACATAAGTCAATTTGGCAACAGGGGTAAAGGTAGCACTGAAATCTTTACCAGGAACCTGGGTAAAGTCTTTAGCTACAAGACGGGCTTTATATCGATCCATTGAACCATCAGCTAAATACTTCACATTGAAGACCCACTTACACCGCACAGTCTTATCAGCAGCATGTAAAGGTACAAGTTCCCAGGTAGAATTAGATTCTAAGGCATCCATCTCTGTTTGCATGGCAGTGCCCCACTGTGGATTCTAAAGAGCTTCAGAAACTGACTGGAAAATTGGCACATAAGTGATCTTGTCAAGAAATGTATGGTATGAAGCTGAAAGACCATCATAAGAAATATATTGAAAGATAGGATGGTTAGTACTGCTAAGTCAACCCTAACGGGAAGGGGTTTGCAAGTACAGGGAGATTAACAAAGAGAAGGAGAGGAAATACATGAACCTATGTCCAAAGAAATCTCTGGCAAATTAGGCTAAAGGCGAGGGCAACGAGGGTATGTTTGCAAAGGGGCGGGAGGCCCTTGTTCTGAGGGAGATGTGGGTGTCGTCACTGAAGGAGAGTTAAAAATGAGAACTAAACGAGCACTCGGGAAGAGATCCACCATGGAAGTAAAAGGGGCAGTCCTATAAGGCGGACATAAGGCTGTGAAAAGGAATAACCTCACAAAAAGTGACATCAAGGGACTAAAACATATGGCGAGACACGGGATCATAGCAATGATAACCTTTGCACATAGCGAAATAACCCAAAAAGATTCATTGAACAGATTTATTATCAAATTTAGTATGAGATGGGTTTCGATTCTGAATGAAACAGGTACACCCAAACACCCTAGCGAGAAGGGGAATAATGTACAATCGAGCTAAAGAACCTGAGGAGCTAAACCATGTAAAGTTCGACTACGAGTGCGGTTAATGAGATAAACCACAGTAAGGACACCATATGCCAATAAGACTTTGGTACATGCATGTCACAAAGGAGGCAATGGACGACAGAGATAATATGACGATTTTTACGTTTTGCGACACCATTCTGTTCGAGAGTATAGAGACAAGTAAGTTAGAGGATACCCTACTGACTAAGGTGAGAACGAAAGCCATCAAAAATGTACTCACCACCATTATCAGAACGTATTTGGTGAACAACAACATTAAACTGGATTTCGATCGTTTGGAGAAATTGAACAAATATGGGTAACATATTAGACTTTCGATTTAGTAAATACACCCATGTGCAACAAGAATAGTCATAAATAAAAGTCACATAATAACAATGACCAAACAAAGCAACAACCGGGGAGGGTCTCCATACATCCGAATGAATAAGATAAAAAATTACGAGACATATGATGCATACGTGGAATTTAATTAGTACGAGTATGTTTAGAAAGTTCACACACTACATAGGTGAAAATAATGACTTTTACATACCTTCAACAAAAACGAAAATAGCAAACACAAATACTGAAAGTTTGGATGTTCTAAACATGCACGCCAAAGATTAAAGGTCTGGAGGAAAAAAACAGAGGATGAAGACTTCAGCAAGACAAAAGCTTGAAGACTCCAGAGAGGTGGCTCCCCAAAGTAGTACAGCCCATCAAGCTCATATCCCTTGACAAAAATCTTCTTCGAACTCAGGTTCTAAAGCAAACAATGAAGATAACGGCACAATGAAGATTCTTAGCAAGACGATTAACAGATAAGAGGTTAAAGACAAAATTAGGAACATCAAGAACAGAGTTAAGGGTAATATCAGGAGATAAAGACACAATACCCTTATGACGAATAGTTGAGATGGAGCCATCAACAAGGCAAACAGCGTGATTCGTAGAAATGACAGAGGTAGAAAATAAAAACAGCTCACCAGTCATAAGATCATTGGCTCCAGAATCTAGAACCCAAGTACGTGTGTTAGACCAAACATATAAAGCAGTGGGAATACCTGAGGCCAACGTAGCAATGGGAGTAGAAGCGATACCCTAAGCCCGAGCATTGAGGGAGCCAAGCTACTCTTGAAGCTGACCAATCTGAGTGTGGAAACGGCTAAAGTTAGGCAAGACAGGAGGCTCATAACTTGCAACATGCTCGGCAATGGCAGCAGTGTGCGAGGACTTAGAACCAGAGGCACAATTTCGAGCAATGCGTTGCTTTAATTCGGGGTGAAGTTTGAAGCAACGAGCCTTCGTGTGTCCCACTTTACCACAATGATAAGAAACAACCTCGCTAGTCAAGGTATGAGATCCGAAAGTAGCAGCAAGAGCCATTTGATCAAGCATAGCAAAGGGTGCAAAGGCGGGGAAGGAGCGGATTAGAGTAACCGACGTCGACGCTCCTCACCATTAATAGTAGCAAAGGATTCATATAAAGAAGGCATAGGTGAGGTGTTTAGAATTTGAATACGGAGGGACTCAAATTCAAGTTTTAACCCCATTAAAATTGATATGTATGTTGATGCACGAGCCGTTTAACCATTATAGAAGTTTCTTTGGCTGGAAAATCACTTAATGGCTCATATTGGGCCAACTCTTTCCATCGAGACTGTAAATACCCAAAGAATTAAGCCACGATGAAACCTAAAGCCTCTGGGAGGCATGAGAAATATCCTGATAAAATTCAAAGATGCGGGCATGTGCATGCATCTGTGTCAATGCAGTCCATAATTGATGAACTGTATCATAATACATGAACAACATGATATTGAGTAAAACTACATTTACCTCAGCGCAAGGCAATGGATAAGCCATCATTCGGTGGAGAAGAGGGAGATGGAGAAGAAACCTTAGATGAGGAAGATAATGGTGTTTGGCCAAAGGGGAGAACAAACCTATCTTGAGATCGCTAAAGCAAAGTGTGGTTAGATGGTATCGGCTCATGGAAAGAAAGAAATACGAGTAAAGTAGGAGAAGCCGGCTCCTCCTTACACGACAACAGATAAGAGAACATGAACAAAGGCAACACAGCTAAAGACTTGAGGAGTGAAGGAGAAATGAGAAGAATCGGGATATAGTAAGGGAAAAAGACACTTCTGGTTAAGAACAACATAAGACATATGATTAATGAAATGACAAGCAGTAAGAACATCACTTAACAAAACAGTAAGAATAGCATCACTCTAAAAGTGTTTTGATACTTGCATGTGCAATAGCAAAGTACGTGCAACATCTAATAAGTGACAATGTTTACGCTCGATCATACCATTATGCTGAGAAGTATGAGCACAATTAGTCTGATGAATGATACTACAATCAACACAAAAAAGGTTAATAGTCAACTACATGTATTCTAAGGCATTATCATATCAAAAAATCAAAAAACTTCAATATGCTTTACAAGTTGGGTAATAATTTCATTATAACACTTAAAGAGCACTTAAGGCAATTCAAATCGTTGCTTCATTAAAAAAATCCATACAAGAAAAATCATCAACAAAGATAACGAAATAGAAGTATCCACTAACCCTAGAAGTACGGGAAGGATCCCAACTATCTGTATGGACAAGATCAAAAGACTCGAACTTACAACCATGACTACTACTAAGAAAATAACTAATGCGATGTTTGTTGAACTAACAACCTTCATACTCAAAACAGCATATAGAACTCAAAGATGGAATAAAAAACTTCATCTTGACCAAAGGCAGATGACCCCATGCGGAGATGCCACTGAAGGGCAGAAACAGAAGCACTCAAGGCAAAGGAAGTGATCCTAAGCTGGCGATTAATATCCAAAAAAATAGATGCCATTCTCATGTCTTGAACCAATCATCTTCTTGGTTTAGAGGTCTTAACAAACACAAAAAGATGGGGAAAACGTTATCGAACATTGTAGGGCTTTAGTTAACTGACACACAAAAAGCAAATTGAACGACAAGTTATGAACATAAAGTCTCATAGCTAAGGAAAGGGATGAACTAGAATGAAATATACATCCATGAACTGGACAAGATGAACCATCGAATAAGACAATATGATGATGAGTGCAAGCCATATTAGAAAAAAAGAGGAATTACTAGACATGTGGGAATTAGCGTCAAAATCGAGAACCTATGATAGAGGCGAAGTAGCAGCACATGCAATATTACCTGAGTTTAATAAAGTAGCAATAAAAGCAGTGGGATAAGCAGAGTGCGATATCTGAACAAAATCACAAAATTGGGTACAAAATTGAGTAATGAGTGCATCGTGAGCATATGAAGAAGCTACCTGACTAAAAGGTGCAGAAGAGATGAAAGATTGGGTTTGTGAAATTTCTCCGTAACCAGATTAGCATAGCTGGGTTTACCATACTTGCGCTAACAGTACGACCAATAGAAAGACCACCACTACGTGAACCACCACAAGAACCATGATCTATACGGCCACCTCGAATAGTGCAATGACTACCATTCTGTGAAACAAAAGTAAAAAACTTGGAAATAGGTGGGGATGGACTAGGAACAATTGATGATTGCCCTAGTAAAGAACATAGTAGTCGAGAATAGGCATTAGCAGCAATAGGTAAGATCTCACTTGAAAGAATCTGATCTTTGAATCCCTACAGGTCAAGATCCAAACTAAAAAGAAGATAGGCAACCATAAAGTCCTAATGATACCTCTACTGCACTAAATCAGTGGTAAAAAGTTGATGTTGCAACAACCGATCCCAAAGACTCTTCAAATTACTCTAATATTCAGTAGAGATTTACTAGATACCTTATTAGTGAAAATTTGCTCATAAAGCGCATAGACCCAGGGCACATTACTTTGGTTAGAAGAGTCAACAAGAGAATTCCAAATTTTATTTGACGTATCACAAAATTCCACTGTAGTGGCAGTATAAGGCTTCAAACTGATCCATAACCAGCCCATAACCATCAAATCCGTACATTCCTAATTTACAAGTTTAGAATCCTGCTGTACGAGAGAAAGATTGGTAATGTAACTCAACTATCTCTTCCCTCTGAGAAAAACTTTATACGCATGTGCCCAAAGCCAAATAATACAGCCCATTTAGGCGCTTACATATAACACATATCGTTAACTCATCATTTTTTAAAATCACATATTTATCCTCAGCCATAGCAAAGGACCCAACAAATAATATGAGAAAGTAAAATAACAAGAGGAAAGCAATTGAGCAACCAATCAAACAAGGCGAAAGCCAAACAGGTCATGAACTAAATAAATTGAGAAACTTAGATGTCGAATCAAACCCGATCAAGGACCACAAACCAGCTTCGAGTTAAATCGAATAAAAAAGCATACCAAATCGGGCAGATCGCAACCTAAAAACTTTGTGGGAACTCAGATTGCAAATAGCAACGTGAATCAATATGGTGTGGCTTCCATCAGAAAAGGGCTTCAGCTTCAATCGCAATGCAAATTAATGGGATGCGGCTTCCATTAGAAAGAGGCTCAACTTCGATCGCAATTTGAACTGTAGACGAATCAAAGGGCTTCAGCTTTGAATTAAAGGGTATCAATCAAAAATAGGCCTCAACTTCGATCGCAAGTCGCGACTTGAGTAACCAAAAAGGGTTGCGTGCGAACTATGATCTTGAACAAAAAAAACGGCTTCAATTAACCCTCTGAACAGCAATCAAAGACCAAATCACCATCAAATCAGACCCAAACTAGTAGTTTGGAGACTAATCTTATGGGTTTGAAGCATGAAAAGCATCAATTGAACCTCCAATTTGCAGATCGAGAAATTAGGGCTCTAAATTGAGAGAAACCAAAATCAGAGATAATGTGTTAGATGGATTCAAAAAAATGCACCAAAATCATCATGAGAAAGAGGAGATCAAGACGAATCCAGAGGTGCAAGTGGAAACCTTCGGCGACCGCGTAGACGAAGATGTTGACCTTTCTCTGATCTAGGGTAAAATTAATAGATCAATTTTTTAAAGACGGTGTTGACTACTTCCCTAGGGTTGCATACCTTGGCCACCAGTTTGACCAAGCAGTCGTTTCTATCCTTCTTGGACTTCTTGTTAGTCTCTTGGGACTAGACCCACCCTCGTCATTCTCGGGTTATCCGGCGTCTTCCTCTACCTTCACGTGCTGTTCTAGCCTGATCTTAGGGTCAAGACTCCTCTTGGCGACTTCTTCGTCAGGGAAACGCACAACTTCTCGGCATGAGGCCATGCCTGAAGAAAGCCACTACTAACTCTTCATTGCAGTGCTCAATGTCATTGCATGTTTAGTCGTACCTCTACATGTAGTCCCGCAATAACTCCTTTCATTCCCTCCTTAGGGCCAAAAGATCATCGATCTCTTTCGAGATCTTTGTGACAAAATGCGCCATGAAGGCGCTGGATAATTCTTCTCAACTATCTATCGTGCCTGCTGGGAACCTACTGAACCATCTTAAGCTTGTTTCTCTCAATCTTAAAGGGAACACCATGCACATCAAGTCATCGTTTCCACTCCACAACATGATCATTTGTCTAAAATAACTAATGTGGGTGTGGGGGTCTATCCTTCCATAATAGGAAGAGAACTTTTGTAGGGAAAAGCTCCTGGGAGGATCCAGTGCTTTTATCCTTACTGAGAATGGAGTAGTCGTGAAGCATCCCCTTGGTGAGGCTCAACTTTGATGGGAGTAGTTCGAACCAACTGGATCTATGAAATCCTCAGCCCTTCGAAGTACTTCCCTTCGTCACTATAGGTCGGATGGGCCGAGATGAACTCCTTAATCACTCGCTTTATGTATGTGTCTCGCTTTAGCTGCCCAAGATAGGATTTTTGGAGCGATCTGCAGAAAACTTCACACCTTTAAGGTAGGTCTAACTCTTAGTCTGCGGGACTAGCTCTAGCTCCTAATTTTTTAGAGCCGCCCGAAGCTTTACAATCTCCATCCCCATAGCTTACAATTGAAGTCGTCCTCAAACACCCTAAGGAGCTCCTGAGTGTTAAGAGAGCTTAATTGATTATCAGAAAGCTTAACCTCTCAAATTGGAGAGGTCCACTATATATAATAATTACAGAGACATATACAGCAAAATCCTAATAGATCCTTATAGCTAACGGGCCTATCTAGAGATATTATATACATACATCTAATAATATTACTAACACTCCCCCTCAAGCTGGATCATAGATGTCAATCATGCCTAACTTGTTACAAATATACTGAACTCGTGGACCCACTAATGACTTGGTAAAGATATCTGCGAGTTGTTCTGTTGTCTTTA
>JAOTRH010000002.1:2845802-2868241 GCA_034768845.1 Heliamphora exappendiculata
TATTAATAGGGGGTTTCAATTGTTCATCGATTGCTTTACGCGTTTCGGCGTATAATTTGAAATTTGGGGTTTGTGTTTTATTAATAGGACTTATTTAGATTAATTATCTTTTTTTGGGTTTAATTATGTACTGATGGTGCTCTAGACAGAGAAAAGAATGTACCTTTACAGTTTTTTTTTTCTAATTAATTGGTAGTTGCTAGATACTATGGATAAATATATGGTGGTGCGGTAGGTATAAGTTTTAGGCATAAGGATGAGAATCATGAGATGAACTGATTGTGTGATATCTGCATGCTTAGTTCCTTTTTCTTCATGTGTCCTTGATTACTGTACCAGCCAATTTAGTTATGTTTTGAAGAAAGAAAGACAATTGGAGCTAAAAATTTAGTCATTTTCCCTCCAATTTTTATACTTTTTAGATGCCTTTAGTCTAGACTCTAGATGGAGCAACCAAGTAAGAAAAAATTGACAAAAAACTGAAAAAAGTTCATTAATGACAAAAAGGCTAAAAAAATGGCTTAATAGCTGTTGCCAAACTAGCCCTTGTGGGTTGAGTGCTGCATTTTTAATTTTTTCTTTCTTTGTAATTTACTTTTCGTTGTAAGCTGTCCCGTTCGTTATTTACACATAATAGATTCTTGGACTATACGATATATGTTGCGTGACCACCTTATATTCCTGGCAAGAACATTTGGCTATTGGGTTTATTAGCTTAGAGAACTTAGAATCGTGTGTTGGTTATGTAGGTCTGAAAGAGATGATGCATATGCTGATATGCTGATATGCTGATCAGTTCTAGTACTTCTGACTTAATTGATGACACTATTATAGGAATTCCCTTTGTTGATTGCACTTATGTTTTTAATTTCTTTTTGGTATGTGTATATGCGGTATAAATTGTTATGATAATATGGTCATCATGTTAATTTTTTGAGTTGATCTATATACTGGCAGTGAGATCGCTTGGAACGGAAGGACGGAAAAAGGACGGTCCACAAGTTCCCCCTAGCGACACAGTTTATGAGTACATTCTGTTCCGGGGAAGTGATATTAAGGTTGTTTGATGCATTACGTTATCTTGTCATTTAGTTTTATACTTTGCCTATTTTTCTCTACTGGAACCTCTAATTGTCATACGTTGTTTCAAATTCCTATGTGGTGAAGGTCTGCTTTTGATAGCAAAAATCCGGTAAAAGCCACCTTAGCCATTTCGTTTCTTGATGACTAATGTTTAGCCATTTCTTTTAAGGATAAGTAATCTTTCTTTCTCATTTAATCAATAGGCGACAGAAGCACAGAACAATGCAGAATTAATAGAGTGAGATGAACAATCCTCATGTGCCCTCTAATATCATTTCTCATATCATCTATATTATAAAATATAGAAACATCCCATATTACTAAGCTTGAAAACTGTTAACTTCCATGCCTTAATTATCCATCATCTTTTGGTGAATATGCATGATTCCTGTGGTTATTCTCCGTCCATCTACCTGATGTTTATTGAAGTCCAAATATCCAGGCAGTGCTGGTCATAACCGAGGCAGCAGCAATAAGAATATCATGATATCTTTCCAATTAAATATTGGCTCCCACAGTTTTTGGCATATTTTTAGTCTTGTAGAAGTACTTTTAGTAGTCATGGATGATGTTCCATATTTCTCCATGTTCCAAGCAGATGTTATGCTTAAAAATTCATTTTCTTCAAAAACCAGAAACAGCTCTTGTCAAGGGGATATTGATTAACCCATGCATATAAGCTATCATGACAAAGTGGTTACTTCGTCATGAATGTCTCTTTATGGCCCCCTTACCATTCAAACATTGCATCTGGAGTAAAGCAATATGTATCTGAACAAACTAAAAAAATAGTGTAGTTTCTCATTGATATCACATCTCAGTAATAAATAAAAAACTTAGGTAGACTTCTCTGCATCCAAATTCATTTTGTTCATAATCATAACTACTGATTTGAAGTTCAAAAGCATTTCTGTTGGTGATATATATTCTTATATATATATTATATATAATTTTTTAATGTCAGTATTCATTATATCATGAACCAATACAAAATAGGTGCCCTGTATACAAAAGCATCACTTTTGTAATTGATGGCATCATCAGGAAGTGCTTTCTTCTTCTTATTCTTCAAAGATGCTCTAAAGTTACGTTGGTGAGATTTTTAACGAATCGTATGCGTTATAACTTTGTTCAGGGTTGTCAAACGATTAGTTTGTGTATCTGTGGAAATGGATATTTTCTGAATTACATTGGAATTGAAAAGTTATGGATAACTGCACTACTGACTAATCCATCTGTTACTTAGACCTAGCTGTTGTTCTCTTCCCATTTTTCTTTGTCATTGTAGAATCCAAATTTCCTATCAATGAATTTTTCTTTCAGTGAATTGTGGTCAAACACTGTAACATGTGCCAGTTAATTTCGCACGAGGGGTGAGCTTGTTACAACAGGCTTGCATTGCATAGCAGAAAACTAAAAGGCCTCATTGTGAATGGTTATTCTTAATGTGTTTATTTTCTGGCCTCTGGTCTTTGACTCTGTTTTCAATTGCTGGGTCAATTCAAATGCACAAGTATTTTGTGTGTTGAAATCTTATGGACTTGGACTTCAGCAGGCGTTCTCCCCCTTCTCCACCCCCCTTCTTTTGCTCTCTCTCTCTCTCTCTCTCTATATATATATATATATGTAGATACACCCACACACTGGTGGAGATATTAACCGCACTCATACACTTCTTTGTATCTTTGCAGGACTTACAAGTCAAGTCTTCTCCTCCTGTTCAGACTTCACCACCCTTAAATGGTGATCCTGCTATTATTCAGGTGCAGAAGGAAGGCGATTGTAATATGTGATGCATTAAATTCCTTATCAAAAAAGGGTCATGTCTTAAATAGCAAGATTTTTGGCTCTAAATCCCTCCCAATTTCTTACGCAGTCTAACTATCCTCGGCCTCCTACATCTTCAATCTCGCCTTCTGCTGTCAGTGGGTCTTTGACAGATCTTAATTCCCATACTGCACAGTTGGGACATCCTGGGTCGAGTTTCCAAGGTGGCTTGCCTTTGTATCAACCTGCAGGGAATTTAGGGTCTTGGGGGCCTTCCCCCCCTCCTCCAAGTGCTAATGGCAGTGGATTAGCTATGCCAATGTATTGGCAAGGATTTTATGGCCCTCCCAATGGGCTTCCTCAGTTGCACCAACAATCGTTGCTTCGGCCACCACCTGGGATATCAATGCCTCCTTCCATGCAGCAGCCAATGCAGTTTTCTGGGTTCAATTCATCTTTGCCTACTGGAGCCTCTAACCTGCAGAGTTCAAATTTGCCAGAATATACTCTGGTTCCTGCTACTACCAGTCCACTCAATTTGGTATCTATGCCTTTCCCGGCTTCGGCGTTGCCATCAACGCTGCTTCCAGTTCCATCTATTGCACTAGCTCCCAAAACAGTACCGAGTTTGATCCCAAACAAGGCTTCTAATCCTACCCTGCCCATGGCAACACTAAGTGCTAATTTGTCCGCACTTTCTCCTCTGACTACCTTAAGTTCAGATACAAATGCTGTTGGACCGCCAATCTCTACTAAGACAACTGCAATTTCTGGCCCAAATTTGCCCTATCGAACAATGTCTCAATCTATATCCTCTCTTGTTGGGACATCCAGTTCAAGTCAGACAGAAACACCAACACCTTCACTTGTGACCCCAGGTCAGTTGTTGCAGTCTGGACCATCTGCAGTTTCTTCATCTCAGTCTTCACAAACAGCTCATAAGGATGTAGAGGTTGTTCAAATGCCGCCATCATCATCATCAGAACCATCTGCGCCAGTTGCAGCTGAAGGTCAACCACCAATACTGCCGCTACCGCAACCTTCACGTGCAGGCCAAAAGGTGACCTTATTCATTATTTTCTTCCATGCCTTTCTCTCTCTTTTACCCACCCCCTCTCTTGCTTTTCCTTTACCGGCTGTCTTGTTTCCAAGTGGGAGAGTTCTCAATGACATTAGGCCCTGTTTGGGCTAAATGTCACGAATTTTGCTTATTTTTATTTTTTATGATTTTTTTTCATCTTTTGATTAAATTTCTTTTTGAGTCGTCTTGATGAGATGAACTCAAAAAGTAAAAATTTTTGATCAAAAAATGAAAAAGTCTACTAAAGACAAAAATAAACAACATAAAAATTGGCTTATTGGCTTATTTTAGCTTATTTTTGTCTTTTTTGAACTTTTTTATATTTTGATCAATTTTTTTTTATTTTTTCAGCTCGTCTTGATTAGAGGAGTTTAAAAATATAATAATTTAACTAAATGATAAAAAAAGTTCACTAAATACGAAAATAAGCAACATCATCAAATAAGCAAATAAGCAATTATCCCTGACAAGGTTCCGGTGCTATGCCTCATTTCTTCTAAGAATCTGACTAACTTAAAGAACAAGATGAGGTGGACAATCTGTCTCACTAGTTACTTTATGAAGTTGTAATATTCTCCGTGAGCATCACTATCACGTGAATCAACATATGTGGATTGCCCATCTTTATTTGTATGGCTTTGCTTACCAAGAAACTGCTACAATTTGCAATCCCATTTTAATGAACTTAATAGTTCTTCCTAATGCGTGCATTTTTACAATGCATACTTGAAATTGGTTTTGGCAATTTCGGAGAACGGATCTGAGAAAGAAACTTTCATTTCCAGTCTCCTACTTTTTATTTAATATATATTATTGAATTTAAATTTCAATTTAATGAAAAATAGAAAATTCCGTCTTTTTCTAACAGAAAAATAAATAGAGAAATATTCGAAGTATCTTTCTTTCTTCGTTCTGTGGGAAGATATACTTTGGAGTTTTAGGTTCATCTTGAAAGTAAAGGAAGCATAACAAAGATAACACCAAAAGAAAATGAAAAAAAAAGAGTAAATCCAAGCTTTAATGGTATGTCTATATGACTTACCAGTTATTGCATGATGAGAATATAACATCGTCTTTAAAGTTGATTGATACATTGCTTAATTGATGCTGATGAGGACTCTAACAAGTCATTTTTGATTTCTTCTTTAGCCGAATGGAGCTCCTTTTCAAAGTCGTCATGGCTATAGAGGGCGTGAAAGGGGAAGAGGAACTGGGGTATGTTTTCTTTTGAATTTAAATTGGAGGACTTTTTTCCCCAAACAAAATACTTGTTCCGTTGCTTTAAATTTTATTTGTTCCCACAAGTGTCCGTTTGGTAAATTCCACATTAAGGTGGACTGATTTTGTGAAGTAGATTTGCACAATATCACACTCATACACCAACAATATCATCAGAGGACATTTTGGTACTTTTTCCCCCTTTGGTGTACTTTATTTAAATCTAGTACTATTTTATCCTGCTATTTTACTTGTTTAAGAGCTTCATCCATATGCTATTGTACATTATTTATAGTAGTCTTTGTAGAATGATTTTATTGAATTGCTAACTCACCGTGCTAACTAACTAACTAAACTGAATATTGAGTTATTAACACTTTGGTTGACCACATCATTGAGTTGTGATTAATGGTTTCATGGAAGAAACCATCTTAACTACAAATAATGCTACAGAGTTTTGTATCATCCCTGAGCAAGTGGATAAAACTCAAATTTTCACAAAGCTAAAGCATGTACTGGAAACACATCTGGAATTCCTGAGAGCTCTCTCCCCCTCCCTCCTAGTATTGATTTTCAGCTGTTTTGAATGGTGCATGCTCTGTTATTTGTTTGACTCTGTGAGCTATTAATGGTGCAGCTTCGCCTTGTTTCTTTTTCTGTTTATTTTTTATGTTATTTTAATTTCTAGGGTCATTAGTACTCAGTAGAGTGTTGAATTGTATCTATAAATGCTTTATAATTTTGAGGGGTTTATTTTGGTTAAGAATGAATTGTGGTCTTTGTATTTGTTATGAATCCTAGGTTTACGCTTGTGGTTTTGTTGGGGATCTACTGCCATTGGCTGCAGAGAAAGGGTGGTTTGCTGATGCAAACCCTTCATCTGTTGGCAATTAGAGCTTATAAGAGAGGTTGGACCTGGATGGAGGAGATGGAGCAGCGGCATTGGTATGGACTTACTGATAATGTAATGGGTTGGTGGGGAGCTTGCAAACTTGTGATGTGCCTATCTCTTTAACAGTATGAGAAGTGGCAAATGGGCTTTTGGTTTAGAGGTGGTATGCTAGTCAAAGAAAAGTATTTTTTATTTCAGATATTCTAAGGTGCTAGGTGTGTTTTTGTGTATATATATTGCCATTAGAGTAACTATGCCTTTGTTTGGAATGTCTAAAAAACTTGGATTTTAAGAGATATAGCTTTTTTAGGGAAAAAGGAGTTAGAAAAAAAGTTACATTATTTGGGGTAATATGTTTAGCATAGGTTTTTTTTTTTAATTTTTGAAATATTTAGTATGTCATTACTTTTTCCTTTTAAGTTGTAGTGTTTGGAATATTGCCATAAATTTTTTCTTTTTGTTTTTGAGAGTACAATTGACTTTTAATTGATGATATTATAGTCATTTCACTAGAAAAAACTGCATTTTTTTGTGCGTGCAAAAAATCAACTTTTTAGAGATGCCACAGATGGGCTTTGTATTATATACAGAAGGTTTGTATTATATACAGAAGGAGCCAAAAGAGGCACGACCTTTGTGCTAAAGCTATATCAAATAAAGGGCTCAACATTGAAGTTTGGCTCACCCATGAAAGGAAGTAGATATTTGAAAGTAAAAGTAGTTGTTATAGTGATAGTCTAATTAGGTATTTTGACTGCTATGTGATAGCATCCAATGCCACACAGGGTGTGGTATTCTAACCCATTCATTATATTTGAGAGGGAGAGGGAGGGAGGGAGATAGAGCGAGAGGGGGGATAGAGAGAGATTTCATTGTTTTGCTTGATGGGTTTTGAATTGACATCTTTGTCTTATTTGTCAGATCTGAAGGTTTTCAAAATGTTTGGGGATTTTATTAGAAATACAAATATGAGCTTGGAGAACAACCAAACCATTAACTCTGGGTTCTGGGCAGAATCTAATCCCATTGTACAGAATCTTTCCATCCAAACATGATAATAATTATCCACTTCTGTTCTTAACTAAAAACTTTGGTTTTCTTGAGGATTGCAAAATAAAACCAAACCAAACCAAACATTTGTCTCAATCAATTAGGATTGGCTAAATAAATATTTTTGCGCTATTTTGTTTTATTAATGGTCACATTTGCCATTCGATTTTATTAATGGCCATATCTGCTATTTAAATCTATGAAGGGCCATATTTTCAATTAATTTCAATAAATTCATATATTTTCTTAAGACATTCTGTGTCAATTTAAGTTTATCTTTAGTATTTTTATTACTCATGATTTTGTCGCTTCTTCTTATTACTGCATCAACTAGTCTATGTTGTGTGTATTCTAACCAACTTAGGCCCTGTTTAGGATCAATAATAAAGCTGATTTTTTCTAAAAAAACCCAGCTTTAAGCTGGTTTGTTTGGGATAATCATTTGGCACGGCTTTTAAGGCAACTAAAAAAAGCCAAATCTTTTTTCTTATAACATCTACTTTTTCAAATTATTTCAAATGCTCTCATTTTTTTTATTTATCTTTTTTTTTTTTCAGAAAAAGCTAAACCTCTTAAAAGCCAAGCTTAAAAGTTATCCCAAACAAGGGCTTAATCTATTTTTTCTCAACTTGTTCTCAATTGTTACGACCCCTACCATTCCACGAATCTTTTCATTCTTAATTTCATCTTTTTTAATCTTACCATACATCCACCTTAACTTTTTTATTTCGGCAATCCCCCTCTTATTTATGTGATTTATCTTAGTAGTCCAATATTTTGTCCCATACAAAATCGTTAGTCTAATAGCTGTCTTATAAAGTTTTTCTTTTAATCTTGTAAGTATTTGTCGATCATATAGAACGCCGAAAGTACCTCTCCAATTATGCCAACCAACTTTGATTCTATGAGTTACATCACTTGCAACCTCTCTATCTTTGTTACTAATCGAACATGGCTAACGAAAATATTCACTCTTAAGTATGTTAGAAAATATTCACTCTTTAAGTATCTCTTGGTTTTGAATCTTTATATTTTCACCATTAATACTTTTATTATTGTTAAAATTATATTCTATATATTCAGTTTTAACTTCTACTTGTTCAAAACTCTTTTGACTCCAAAATTTTCCTCCGTATTTCCAACTTAGCGTTAGCTACATAATTAAGCTCATCTACTAAGACAATATTATCAACGAACAACATACACCATGGAATATCATTCTAAATATGTTGAGTCAATTCATCTATAGCCAAGGCAAAGAAATATAGACTTAAAGCCGATCATTGGTGTAATTCCATTGTAATCAGAAATCCGCTTATTTCTTATGCGGGTGTTCTAATGGTGGTGGCGGTTGCATCATACATGCCACTTATTATATCAATGTACCCTTTTGTCACTTTTTCTCTTCAATGCGCACCATATGATATTTCTGGGTACTCTATCACTGGTCTTTTCTAAATCTATAAAAATCGTATGAAGATATTTTTTCTTTTCTCTATGCTTCTCTATTAATCTTCTTATTAGGTGGATTGCTTCCATAGTTGATTTACCATGTATAAAAATTAAAATGATTTTTTTAACACTATTGTTGTTAGCCTTGGATATGTTTAATCACTCATTTTCATAGTTTTATTGTATGACTTATCAACTTAATACTTCTATAGTTACAATTTTAAGTATTTCTTTTATTTTTATATATAGGTATTAGAATAAATTTTCTCCACAATTCGAACATTTCCTACTTATTATGATTTTATTAAATAAATTTGTTAACCAAGATACTCCCTCTTCACTTAAGCATTTCCACACCTGCACCGGGATACCATTTAGTTCTAAAGCTTTATTTGATTTCATTCTCTTCATTATAGTTTCCACATCAACTTTCTTATTCTGCGATATGACTTATATTCTCTAGTTTCATTCGAGTTATCAGTTTCCTCTCCTCTGAATGAATCTTTCTACATATTCTTTGTTTAGTAATTTCTCAAAATAGATTTTCTGTCTTTCCTTAATCTCTCTATCCTTCACTAACACTCTTGATTCCTTATTTATTATGCATTTAACTTGAGTAAGTTCTCTTTATTTTCCTTTCACTCCACTTATCGAGTTTATAGATGTTATTTTTTGCTTATTTACTATCTAATTTAGTATAAAAATTATGAAAACTTTTCAATTTAGCATCTCTAATGATTTTTTTTAACACCCATACAAGCTTGTTTATAGTTTTAAAAATCGTTCTCATTTCTCTTCTTTTGCACCATTTAAAACATCTTTCGATATCCTTTTAATATATTTTGCCATTGTACTCCACATAGTGTTAGTATCTTCTTCTAAATCTTATCTTATTTCTTTACACATTTTATTTTTAAAAATATCTAATTTATCACTTTTAAGATTCAACCATCTAGTACGTGAGATTCTAATATCTTTTCTCGCTTTATGTTGCCCCTTAATAGAAATATCTAGCTTTATGAGCTTATGTTGTGATGTTAAGCTCTCTCCAAGAATTATCTTGCAATCTTTACATATTAAACGGTCTATGTTTTTAATAAGGGAATAATCAATTTGACTTTTATGAGACCCACTCTTATAAGTTATTAACTGTTCTTCTCTCTTTTTAAATAAAGTGTTGATTAATATAAGATCAAATGCTATTGCAAAACATATGATCTATTCTCCGGCCTCATTTCGATCACCAAAATCAATTCCATCGTGATCCTTCTTATATATTTATTTCTTGTTTCCTACATACATGCCCATTGAAATCTTAATATATAACTATCTTCTCTCCTACTGATATTTTTTTGGACCATTTCATCCATTTGATTTCAAAATTGTTCTTTGGTATGATCATCCAATCTTATATGAGGTGCATAGGCACTAATCATATTAACTATGGTTTCTCCAATCATAAGTTTAATTAAAATTATTTTATCTTTATTTCGCGTGACTGTTACTACATTATCTTGAAGGCGCTTAGCTACTATTATTCCCACACAATTTTTTTCTCTTTCCTAATATAATATATTTATACCATGTATTATCTATTTTTTTAATTTCTTCCCTACCCATTTAGTCTCTTCTAAGCACGCTATACTAATTTTTTCTTCTTTCTAAAACTATAGTATCAACTAATTCTATTGTTTTACATGTTAAAGTTCTTATATTCTAAGTTGCTAATCTAAGTCTATAGTTCCGAGCTAACTTTTTTATCCACGCTCGTTCAGGAAAGCGCAGGAACTTTTGCTCATTTTTCACCACACCCAAGCGCCGATGTGATGCCCCTTGCCCATTTTGCATAATGCCCAAATGCAGGCGCAGTGCGTCGCTTAAAGGGAACGACCTAGCATTGACATGCAAATTTTTTGGATTCATGTTCATATAAATCTGATGTTTTTTGACGCGTTGGCTGTCAACTACTTAACTTACAATTCTCCTCTTTTTCCAGGGCTTGAAGCTGGATAAGATATAAGATTTTAAGTATTACACTGGCGGAGTTAGGATTGCAAAATGTAATCTAATAATATGATGTCCTTTTTTTTTTTTTGCAATTTTGGTTATTATGATGTTCTTGTATGAAAAAACATTATTTATTGTCTCGGTATTGTCATTATTGTCTGGTTGTAGATATATTTTTGTAACATGAATCCTGATAAAGTTTAATTTGTGTTTGCCAGCCTTGCTTCATTGATTATAATTTGGAGCTATCTCAATATTTGTTCCACAGTTCTCTATTTACAGGGGGCCACCTAACATAATGTTGAATCTTGAATGCCTAATGCTGTGTGTGTGATCTTAATCTTTTACATCTTCACTACACTTGGGCTGTTGCGATCATTTGCTACACAGTGCGTTCATTTGAACTTATTCAGGGAACTGCAAGTTTTCAGTTTCATTGAAAGGTTCCTTCTAACTTTGCGGCTGTATATTAGCTGGTTAGTTTTGGTAGCACGAATATTTAGGGACACCAGTAGAGCATTGGAGCCTTAGCTCAAATTGTTTCCTGACTTCGCATTAAGAGTGTGTTGATATATGCTACTATCAGCAATTGGGGATAAATACTGTTTCGAAATATTCATATTCCCTTGTCTCAATACATTGTAAGCCATTGGATCATTGAAAATCTTGAGACATGAGAATCTCAGGACATGATCCAATAGTTTGCAGTGCATCGAGGTAGAGTGACATGAATATTTCAGGACAGAGGATCCCAATCCCAGAAATTGGATGGTTGTGAGATTTAGTATAATTACAGAACAGTTCTCAGTATTTCTGAGTTAATTTGGATGGGGGCTTGATAACGTGGAATATTGTATGTTGAGTTGCAGAGTTCACGTCCATTGACAAAATTTACCGAGGATTTTGATTTTATCGCGATGAACGAAAAATTCAAAAAGGATGAAGTATGGGGCCACCTTGGCAGAAGTAGCAAATCTCATCTCAAGGATAAAGAAGGGGATGGGAAAGGCAGCTATGAAGATGATTCTCAGGATGAAGACAATGTTGAATTAGCAAAGTTTGAGGCCAAAGTGAGTTAGCCATCCGGTTTCTCTACTTTTTCAAATCTTGATTCAGCTTATGCGAATAATGATACTTTGCTACCCATTTTCCATTCTCTTACTTTATGTTTGGTTCCACTTTTGTGTTTACTAGCCCACTTACAATAAGGACGACTTCTTTGATTCCCTCTCTTGCAATGCACTTGATCATGAATCAAATAAAGGGCGGATTAGGTTCTCTGAGCAAATCAAGATAGACACAGAGGTGAAATAGCCATTTGGCAGTTTTGGTTTTTGTCCTCAGATTTGGGGGACTATTCTTTTTCTTTTCTTTTAAAATTCTCCCCCTTCTCCATCTGTCTAACATGGTTACCTTTTTGTTGGATAGACATTTGGCGATTTCCCAAGGTATCGGGGTGGTCGAGGTGGTCGTGGGCCTGGTCGTGGTGGTCGTTTCCGAGGCAATTATTATGGAAGGGGTTATGGCTACGTTGGGAGGGGTCGTGGCCGGGTGTCACGGAACGACTCTTTATAATGCAGCGGAATTTGCCCCGTGAGGCATTCAAAACTCCACCAAGCTTGAGTCTGCCTGACACCGAGGGCATGCCAAGTTGTGCTTCCGAGATGGCGTGTCGTGTGTGGTAGTTTCTAGTATTTGTGTTGGAACTAAAGCTTGTTTGCCACCACGTAGATGGTGATTGATTTTGGACCGTGCTTGTAGCGTTTGTGTCTCGTGTACTCTTTGTTGGCTGAGAAATAAAATTAGGTTTTATGGTCTTTTGATATGCCTTGATCTCTTTCCTTTTTCTCACCTTCATTTTTCTTTTGATTTGTTTTCCCTTTATCGATATTTTTTTTCCACATAAAGAACTTATACTATTTCAATATAAGGATAGGATAACTTGTACTATCCTAATCTAAGAAACAGAGGATGAGGATCACTCGGTACTGCTCACCATGAGGTCTGAACTTGCAACTTTTACGATAGAAAATTGAGAAAATTGAGAGGATGTTATTAGGCTACAAACGTCGTGGCTCAATGTTCAGTTTTTGACTGTGAAGTTTTAGTTTAATAACAGGGGCTTTCAGCGAAAAATTTAAAAAAATAAATTTTAACGCCCAAGGTTCAGTAATAAATTTTTTAACGTGCGAGGTCCAAGCGATTACAACACAAATAAATTTAACATAAATAGATAAATTTTTATGTAATATATGCAGATAAATGTATCTGTTTTGTATTTATACAAAACAGATAAATTTATCTGTATGCCTTACACACGTGTAAAGCACACAGATAGATTTATTTCTGTATTTCAAAACATGTTTAAGGCACACAGATAAATTTATCTGTATGTTTTACACGTATTTTAAAAAATACACAATTTTGTTGATACAGATAAATTTATCTGCATATTTTAAAGAATGTATAGATAAATTTATCTGTTCAAATGTTCAATTGGACCTCACGTGCTAAAACTGGATCTCGCGTGTTAAAAAATCTTTTGGTGAATGAAAAACAAAACCAACGCTATTTTAAAGACTTAAAAATAATTTTCCGTTAATAATAACGTTAACATTCCATTTGTAAACAAACATAGAATTAAATTATATTAAGGTGGTGTTTGGTATTATAAAAATTAGTAACTTATATATTGCACCTTATAGCAGAAGTTGTGAGTGGTAAAAATTATGATTTGTAGTTGAAATAAGAAAAAAAATAGTTATAAATTGTAACATAATTTGTAGGTGTTTGAAAAAATTTCTTTATAGTTAAAATTAGTAATAAAAAATTAAAAATTATCAGCAATAATTTTGCCAAATATCTCCAAAGAGATCTAATTATTTTGACAGATAAATCTAGTAAAAAATATTTTAAAAAATCTAATTTTGATATTTTCACCATCCCGTCGGTACTAATTATTCTCCATTTAATTTTCCATATTCAGTGTAACACGTTTGAATGGAATAGTTCCTAACTAAAATTGGCAAAACAAATAATAAAGTAACAAATATGTGGTCGGACCTATTAGTGCCTCCAAAATAGTTACTTATGATCACCCACGACCAAATGCGACATTAATTTTTGAGGTAGGATCCATGTATTCTATAATTCTTATCCCACTTGGTCGCTTTAAATTGTATTAGAACGTCCATTAAGAGCTCTGTATAATGTGACTAAAGAAGTAGAGGCGTGAAGTTGTATACATTGCGCATGTTAATGGACTGCTTCATTATTAGTTGCTATTCGCATCTCAATTATGTAAAGAATTTAAGCCACGTAATGAGGGCATCGCACATTTGACCAGAGAATATTGTAATACTCAAACACCATATTAGTAGAAGATATAAATTATGTCTGATATATAAATAACTTGTGGGTATACAACGAAATTAGTGAATTATTACTAATAACTTAAACTTGAGTATTTTATACTTCGTTATTAAGCTCTTTATTCAAGTTATTGTGGCAGTGATCCACTTAAATTGTTACATGATTGCTACTAGTTGAGGTGTTGTTCAAATATCGCTGAACAAGAGCTTAGTCGAGCACAAGATTGGCGCAAGACTAAGTTAGCTGAACTCACAGTAATTAGGACTTATCCTTTGAGCTCTCCGGATCATGAAATTACACGTTAAACAGAAATTTGTGAATCAGAGTGAGTGGGCTTAATTTCTAACAAAACTAAAAAAAACATTTCACGTAATTATTATTAAAATCACACAATACGACAAGACTTGATGGATGAGACATCATCCATCATAATGAGCACCAAAATAGAGAATGACTTCACAATTTTCAAGCACACAACATCTCTTAAGTTAAAACTATGTTCATTTTCTTCCTCACTCAAGCCATTACTAGCTTGATCGTCAATGTGCCATTCGATCGAGCATCTCAGTCAGACAACACTAGCCTTGTTTTTTTGTGTGTAGAAAGAGATAAACCTTCTTTTTTTAGTCCGCTACTAGCGAGGATAAAATCGTAAATTCTATCTCATTCCTCTACATTTCCTAATCATATCATTGAAAACAAACATGACTTTAGCAATTGAAAATAAAAATAACATAATGATTAATGTCATAGGAAGCGTTAACTATGTGATCTTCAACATTCTTTTGCTTGTCATTTAGTATTAGAATTATTTGCGCTTAGAGCAGGAAAAAATAACTTTATAAACTATATTTATTTTGGAAGATTAGGAGGATTATGATTATTAAACCAAAATATATAAAATTTATATTTTAAAAATTTATCTTTTTAAATTATTTATTTCGTGCTTAGTTCACTAGATTGGATTATCAATCCTTTTATATGGAGGACAAAAAATTCGAAATTCATGAGATTAAAAACCTTTTTTCTTCCTCTATGATTGTTTCTCTCTCACTTACTGCATATTTTATCTTACTTTTAACTAAATATAATACAAATAATGTCACAATAGATATATAAAATCACATTTACTATTCTAAAAAATTGAAAAAATATGTAAAATTTATATATGGCTTATCACATATCCTATTGAATTCAATAGGACACTTGCTAACATGTGTTATTAGTAGACACGATATTAAATTATTGAATATTAATAAATGATTACTATAGTAAAAAAATTAGACCAATAGGTGTTGTTAGTAGACACGATATTAAATCATTGAATATTAATAAATGACTGCAATAGTGAAAAAAATAGGATTCAATTCTTCTCCATTCTTTTCATAGGTTGAATCGGCTAAGTTTGGTTAATTTTAGGTTTGAAATAAATTTATTTTGATGGTACGAGCTATTTATTTTATTTTGAATAAATTATATTAATTTCTCTTAAAATTTTTAATAAAAATAAAAATATTCGCTTTGTTTTATAAAATAGCACTGTCGTTATTTGATTTAGTTATTTGCATTAAACTAACATAACCATCTAACCTCTGTAATAATTTAACGAAAAAATATTTGACTTTTTCTAATTTATTTAAAATATTCCCATTTACCCAAAAACCTCTCTCTCTCTCCTGCACTGTGTTGCTGTTTCCCAGCCCCTTTTTGGATTGTGTATAGAAAGAGAAGGGCTGGCTCATGAACTTACGATGAGGACTTCCACGCACCAGCCCAAACAAGACTTCTTAACTCCACTCTATAATGTTTTCCTTCTCTTTGGCACTTTTAGCTTTCGCACCCCATCCGGATTATACAAAAAATTATCAATTGTGAAAGCATTACTTCCTAGCTACTTTGGTTTGCAGTTGCACCCACCACCCTGCTCTGGTTTTGATTAACTCCTCCAATGAATCCCAATCCACCACTGCATTTTTTAAGACAGCATTGTTTCTGGCAAGCCAAAGAGACCAAATTGTTGCGGCAAAAAAAAAAAAGAAAAAACAGAGCCTCAGATCAGCTTCTGCAGATTCCCATTTTTCCTCCCTAACCACCATGCCATCAACCCGTTGAAGCTCCCTGGGCTCACACAGTTACAGCCCCACCAGTTAATGATGTTGGAATTCTACCTAGGCCTGCCATCAACCCCTTGAAGTTCCTCAATCATTTTTCACAAAGTAGCTAGGAAGTAATGCTTTCACAATTGATAATGTTTGCAGTCCTCAATATATGCGGCCCGAACTTCTCCCTTTCCAAACCTGTAAGGCCGCAGCCTCCCGAGTCATCACGTAACTTGTCCATCAAACTTTGAGTCATCACGTAACTCTAATCTTAACTTTTCATTAAAAAAACTAGGAATCTTAAAAATCACACTTTGTAGAGAACCAATTCGATTTTCACTTACTCTCGGATCTTCGATTACAATGGCAGAAAAGAAAAGAAAAGAGGACAAACAATAGAAACAGTTAGAAAAATGGTTTTGATTAACTTAAATTTTAGCAAACTTTGAGCTAATTTTTATGTGGAATCAATACACCGGTTAAAATGGGTCGAAATGGTATTACGTTCACCGTCGTTAGTACATTAAGAATATGTATTCGATTGATCAAAATTATTAAGTATTGAAAAAGAAAACGACTTCTAACTATATGGGTAAATTTTGTGGGTAGGTCCTCTCCCTTGGGGGTATCCAATTTTGTAGAAGGGAGAATACCTATCAAATGATGATTTCGACTCTAACCACACACGTGCACGCCACTATCGCCCGCTTACCCGACCGGCCGGGTTATGGGTTGCGGGTCGGGTCCTCGGATAGGATCTTATCTTCTTGATAAAAATTTATTTGTTCAAATAAATTTATTTGTTAGTGCTGTCAATATTACCGTTTTTTAGAATTGGGTGGTTCTTTCCAAATAGATGCGCCTGTTTGGTTCATTAGTTCGCACCGGTTCGAGTATGTCCGAACATGTGCTTTTTCAACCTTAAATAAACATCTCAAGTGTCATTCTCAGGATTGTTTTCTGCATTTGTTTTCGTCCACTCAATTTGTTTAACAAGAGGGTTCAATCACTGTTTTTATTCGTAGAGCACGCAAATTATAGTGTTTCTTTTGCATGCGAAAGACTAAGTAATCCTAAGAGTCAGACATTCGAGACCGTAAGCACCACTGCGATAGGCGAATCTGCTTTAAGGACAAAGTGTCATATACTTGCCTTAGTCTAATATTTCTTTCTGTTCCGTGTCCAAAGTTCTGTGAGTGTTGTATTATAATTTATATCCAGTATTTGTCTTCTTTACTTTTATTTGCTGTTTTTATATTCTGCGTTTTAAAACAGATTCACATCTACAAAAAACTGGTTTTTTATTTCCGTCTCCTTTATTATTAACAATCTTAAAGCAGATTCGGTCTTTTTACCTGTTAAATGTGTTTTTTTAACCAGTTTCAAGTTACATCTCTTTTTATTGTTTATGTGTTTCTGTTTAAACTTTTGTTGTTGTACTAGGAAGTTTGTTCAGTTATATTAGATTTCTAATATCTGGTTTTGTTTTCCCAAGGCTATAACGAAAATTGGGTTTTGTGTTTCAAAGGTTTATGTATTTGACTAGAATTCTAGATTCTGGTTTGCTTCCAAAGTCGAGAACAAAAAAGTGGGTTTGGGTTTGTGTTTTTATTTATTTATTTTATTTCCGTTGATTAATTACATTCTGTTTGGCTCATGATTTGTTTGCATCGGTCAATAGAATTGTCATATTAGAACACAGTAGAGATTTCCTTGTTTATACACTTTTGATTTTGTTTTCACATATAGCACGGGTTCTGTGTCAACCAAACAAGGCCTTGCTGCATGACCCAAATCTCTTAGTTTGCCAAAGCTTACTGTTCGGTTATTTCATATATATACGTACAGTTTATTTATTATTTCTCTTTATTTTTGTTGTTAGACTATAACAGTTCTTTTTGGGAAAAAGGAAAAAAAATAGTGTATTTTTTTTAAATTTTTTGTTGTAACAGTTTATAATTTTGTGTGAAGTTTTGTTATTTAAAAAAAACAGTTTTAATTACTTTATTATAGTTTATCATATTGTTAATTGTGTTATATTTCTATTCAACAGAAATGGCAATAGATACCAATTATGGTTCTGTCAGTACTGGTATAAACACCGGTGATATGCCCACTTCCGTCCCAACCTCTGTATTTGCACCAGTAATACTTTCAATACCAACTAATGTTCTAGTGAATCATGGAGAGAAGTCTGAAATATTCAACATGAATGATTTCAAAAAGTGGCAACAGAAAATACTATTCTATTCGACCACATTAAACTTGGTAAGATTTCTGCAAGAAATTGCTCCAGGACTAGAAAGAAGATGGTGACTCTGACAGACAAATTATTGTCGCTGTGGAGGCATGGAAGCATGCCAACTTTTTATGTAGAAATTATGTTCTTAACGGTTTGGACAATGCATTGTATAGTGTTTATTGTACCAAGCAAACTGCAAAAGAACTGTGAGAATTCTTGGATAAGAAATACAAGACTAAAGACGCTGGGATGAAGAAGTTTATTGTCGGTCGGTTTCTTGACTACAAATGGTTGATTCTAAGACTGTAATCAACCAAGTCTAAGAACTTCAGGTAATTCTGCATGAAATTCATGCAGAAGGGAGGTCTTTGAGCGAGTCATTCCAAGTGGCAGTAATTATTGAAAAATTACTGCTATCTTGAAAAGAATTCAAAAGTTATCTGAAATACCAGCGCAAAGAAATGAAACTGGAGGATCTCATAGTACAACTGAGAATTGAAGAGGACAACCATGGTTCAGAGAAGAATATGGAGGTCAATTTGTGGTTAAGGCTAATATTATTGAACAAGGGTAAGGTCAGACCAACAACAATAAAAAGAGGAAGCATTCTAGGCAAAGGTCTTTTCATGGCTCGAAAGGAGGTTCAAACAAAAGATACAAGTTTCAGAGAAAATACTTC
Organism: Heliamphora exappendiculata; assembly: GCA_034768845.1. Lineage (NCBI taxonomy): Eukaryota > Viridiplantae > Streptophyta > Magnoliopsida > Ericales > Sarraceniaceae > Heliamphora > Heliamphora exappendiculata. Next base: position 2,864,745 of record JAOTRH010000002.1, read on the forward strand.
AAGTGTGACAAGTAAGGACACTGTGCAGCTGATTGTCAAAGCAAGCAAAATGTGCAGGCAAAGTACAATAAGAAGACCCCGTAGGCTCATGGGACTGAAGTGGAGAATCTCTCCAATAATGTGGATGATTTGAGTTTGACTGCTGTGGTATCTAAAGTAAATCTTGTGGGTTCAAATCCTAAGGAATAGTGGGTGAACACAAGTGCTACTCAACATGTTTGTTTTGAGAAGTGAATGTTCACTTCTTACAAACCAGTGGAACATGGAGAGCAGCTTTTCATAAAGAACTCCTTAACTTCTAAAGTTGAAGGACAAGGGAACATGGTTTTGAAGATGACATTAGGAAAGGAACTGACTCTAAAGGATGTGCTGTATGTGCCAGAAATGCACAAGAATTTGGTGTCTGGGTCGCTACTGATTAAGAACGGATTTAAGTTGGTTTTCGAGTCTGAGAAGGTTGTCCTCACCAAGAGTGGAGTGTATGTAGGAAAAGGGTACATGAGTAATGGCCTTTTAAAGTTGAATGTAATGACAATTGTTCCGTCTATTAATAAAATTAGCACATCTTCTACTTACTTGCTTGAATCTTCAAATGTATGGCATGGTAAATTAGGTCATGTTAATTTTGATATTATGCGTAGATTAATTAACTTGGACTATTTACCTAATTTTAATATAGATTCAAATCATAAATGTGAAACTTGTGTTGAAGCAAAATTAACGAGACTTTCTTTTAATTCAATTGAAAGAAGTTTTGAATCTTTGGATTTAATCCATATTGATGTGTGTGATTTGAGATTTGATTAAACACGCGGTGAAAAAAAGTATTTTATTACTTTTATTGACGATTGCACTAGATATAGTTATGTGTATTTGCTGAGAAGTAAGGATGAAAGCTTAAAAATGTTTAAACATTATAAAAATGAGGTTGAAAATCAACTTAGCCCAAAAATTAAGGTGATTAGAAGCAATAGAGGTGGTGAATATGAATTTCCTTTTGTTGAGTTCTGTTATGAACATGGAATTATTCACTAAACTACCGCACCTTATTCTCCACAGCAAAATAAAATTGTTGAAAGAAAAAATAGAACCTTAAAAGAAATGATGAATGTTATGTTGATAAGTTCAAGGTTACCATAAAACTTGTGGGGGGAAGCGATTCTAACCGCTAACTACATCTTGAACAAATTACTTCCTAAAAAGATGAATAATACTCCGTATGAATTATGGAAAGGCCGAAAGCCCACCTACAAATTCTTGAGAATGTGGAGGTGTTTGGCTAAGGTTTTGGTCCCTACTCCTAAACAAGTGAAAATAGAATCCAAGACTATTGACTGCATATTTATTGGTTATGCAGAAAATAGTAGTGTATATCAGTTCTTAGCGCATAAGTCAGATATACCAGAGGTTCATGTTAACACAATTATTGAATCAATGAATGTTTCATTTTTTGAAGACGTTTTTCCTTATAAAACCATACAAGAGCCAAGTTCAAATAAAATAACTTTTGATACTGCTTTTGAAAACGAGAAAGGCCAACAAGTAGAAGGTTCCGATGAACCAAGACGTGACAAAAGAGAAAAGAAATCAAAGACATTTGGTCCCAATTTTCTCACTTATATGCTAGAAAAAGAGCCTATGAGATTTAAGGAGGCAATGCCCACTCCTGAAACTCCTTTGTGGAAGGAGACTATAAATAATGATTTTGAATCTATTTTACAAAATTACACTTGGGTGCTGGTGGATCTACCACTAGGTTGTAAATCTCTTGGTTGCAAGTGAATTTATAAAAGGAATATGAAAGTAGATGGTTTAATTGACAAATACAAGGCTAGACTTGTTGTCAAAGGTTACAGGCAAAATGAAGGTCTAGATTATTTCGATACATACTCACCAGTTACACGATTAACTTCCATCCAGATGTTGATTTTTATAGCAGCAGTATACAATCTCCAGATACATCAGATGGATGTTAAGTAGCATTTTTAAATGGTGAACTAGATGAGGAAATTTACATAGAGCAACCAGAGGATTTTGTTGTTTCTGGCCAAAAAAGGAAGGTGTGCAAGCTTGTTAAATCATTGTATGGTTTAAAACAAGCACCAAAGTAATGGCATAAAAAATTTGACAATGCTATGATGTCGAATGGTTTCAGCATAAATGAATACGATAAATGTGTTTAAGTTAAATAAACAAACAAATGTTGTGTTATTGTCTATCTCTATGTGGATGATTTGCTTATTATCGGTAGTAATAATAAAATTATTAAAGCTACCAAAAATATGTTAAGGAGTAAGTTTGACATGAATGACGCATGCATTGGAGATGTAATATTAGGAATTAAAATCACTCGAACATCTGCAGAAACTGCTCTATCTCAATCTCATTATATTGAGAAAATACTTAAGAAGTTTAACAAGTATGATGATAGTCCAGCTCAAATACCAGTAGATGTGAATCTTCATCTACCAAAAAACGAAGGAAAAAGCATCAATTAACTAAAGTATTCTCAAATCATAGGTAGTCGAATGTACGTAATGAATTGTACACAGCTCGACATAGTGTATTCAGTTGGTAAATTGAGTAAATACACAAGTAACCCAGGAGCTAACCACTGAAATGCTATAATTAGGGTTTTTTGATATCTGAGGTGTACCATAAATTATAGACTACACTATATGAGATATCTAGCAGTACTAGAAGGATACAGCGACGTAAACTAGATATCTGATACTAGAGACTCCAAATCTGAGTGGATATATATTTCTAAGTAAATGTATATTGCTAGATCCACAGTAGAATATGAATTTATTGCTTTAGATAAAGCAGGGAAAGAAGCAGGGTGGCTTTGTAATTTTTTAGAAGATATTCAATGTGATCTAAACCAGTGCTTGCAATTTGTATACATTGCGATAGCCAATTAGCAATTGAGAGGGCACAAATAGCATGTATAATGCTAAGTCTCGACACATTCATCGTAGACACAATACCGTTAAACAACTGCTCTCAAATAGAGTTATCACTATTGACTATGTAAAGTCAAGTGATAATATCGTGGATCTGTTAACCAAAGGGTTAAAAGGAGAGCTAGTTGCCAAATTATCGAGGGGAATGGGTCCAAAGCCTATTACGTAAAGGACTTTACAATGGTAACCCAACCTAGTTGACTGGAGATCCCAAGATTAGGGGTGTAATTTGGGCCCAGCCCGGCCCACTGGGCTCCCGTCGAATTTTTGGGCCGGGCCGGGCTTTTTTGCCAGGGGTTCGGCCCAGATCCTACGAGTAAAAGGCTCGGGCTTGGACTACGGGCCCGGGCCTCCGGACGGGCTGGCCCATTTTTTTAGTTCTTATTTTTTTTATTTTTAAAATTTATTATATTATATAAGTTTATTATATTTTATAATCTGATAATTTTTTTTATATTCAAATTTATTATGTTATATAAGTTTATTATTATAAGTTTATTATATTATATAAACTTATAAGTTATAAGTTTT
>JAOTRH010000002.1:2874353-2911219 GCA_034768845.1 Heliamphora exappendiculata
GTACAGTACTTTGAGTCGTCAATGGTTGAGATTTTCTCCATGAGATCAACAATATCGATGAGTTGGGTACTTGCATTATTTGTCCGATGATTGATAATTAGCTGACGGAAACCACGTCCTATTTAGGTTGAGGAGTTTCCCCTTGTGTGCTTTGCTTATAGGTTTGATTATGCTAAACCTGTACAGTGGATCTTCAGATCCAGCATATCAAAAGGTTAAGCGGTGCGGTTGTGAGGAGAAGAGGATAATTAAATCGGGTTGTCAGTAACCTTATTTATTTATCAGGAATTCATATCTTAAACATGAGGAGAATTCAGTGCATTTGATAATTTGAAACTCAAGACATAATTTGAGTTAGGGTCGAGAGTTTAGTTAGGACCTTTAGTAGAATAAGTTTTGGTTCGTACGGGAAAGGATCTAGTTCGGGGACAGAGTTAGGGATATCTAGTTTTCTCGTATGGTTACCCCGAGTCCTATACTTCCCTGTGATCCCTCACGTAGCCCATTATATGCACGGATATTTTTTTCTTGTTGGTTTCGATAATTATTTAATTTAATTTAAATGCCGATATTACCGTCGGGGATATTCGGTAATTAAATTAAATTAATGAGGGGCAATTTTGATTTTTGGCACACCTAGGGATTACTCCATAAGTGGCCGGCCTTAGGAGATGATGGATTTGATTATTTATGTTAAGTATATATCTTCATATCCTTTTAAGAAAGAGAATATATATACTCAATATGTTTTTGATATATGCATATATATTAAAAAGGAGGCTCTTTTTATCAAACCCAAAACCCTAATTCTCCCACCAAAGCCGCCGCCCCCTTCTCCTCTTTGGCAATTTATTTTGCCTTTTTGGAGATTATTGTGTGAGAAGAAACCAAAATGAGGAAGAACACTTCGATCGGAATTGGTGCCCACATATCGTGATCGTTGTAGTGCGTCCGGGGCATACTTGAAAAAGTTACAAGGTCGTCTTCAACGTATTTGGGATTTCTTAAAACTTTTCGACAAGTATCATAAAGGTATTAAGCTATTAAAATAATTATAGTTTTTGTTTTTCATGAAAATCGCATACGTCGTTTTTTGCGGTCACGACGTCGGTTCATAAACTTTTTTTCTGCTGTGCGGCTCACTCTCCAACAGGAGGGGAATTATGATGTCTGGGCCCGGGCACATTGTTGGGTCCATTATGACCCAGGCTAGCTACCCTAGGTGGTAGGAGGCGGAGACACATTCCGGAGGTTGCTGATGCCGGTGCTGACGCTGCTGCGGGAGCTGGAGCTGGAGCTGCTGTTACTGGAGCGGCTGGTGCTGGGGCTATTGAGGTGCCCTGAACTATATCATCCTTCATCGTTGGGTATCCTTTCGATATCCCCATCCCGATTCCTCTAGCCCCAGAATTCTGGCCAGGGTATGCTCAGGCTCGACTTTCTTCTCACTATTTCCTTTTTGTCTTTCTTCTTATGTGGACTACTTAGTTCTATATTATTTCTTGACAGGCGGATCAGGCTTGGCTGGATTGTCTCATGCTAGTGGTGAGCATCATGCGGACCTTGATTCGCCAGCAGGATGCAGCTTTGTATGCAGTTGGCGTTCCATTTGTTCCTCTGCCAGTTAGTATCCTTTATGTGACTTGTTATTCCATTATGTACTTTATTCTTACTTTTTCTTCTCTTTTTCAGGAACCGGTAGCTTCCACCGGCGTAGTACCACCACAGGTTCCTGGCCAGCCTTCTGCTCCTACCCCAGCTCCTACCTGAGGTCGCGGATCCCGTGCCTCCTCGAGGATCTGTTTCATCCACTCGGAGCCGATCCAGAGTTGTAGCCTCCTCCTCTGGTAGCGATGATAGTGACGACGTAGAGATGCTCTTTGAGGATGTCAGTTCCAACGAGGCTGGCCCTACTTCCCGTCAGGTCCGTCCGAGGTACTAATAAGAGAGAGAGAGAGAGAGCTTCCCCCTCCCCAGCAACATTTATGCAGATACATTACTTTAATACATTTTGTTTTCATGGGCCTGCGTGCCCCAACTGGATACATTGTGGGCCTGCGTGCCCTTGTTATTGTTTATTCGGCTTGGGTTCCCCAGTTTACATTCTATTACATTTTACCACTTTTTGATGAATTTTCAGGCCTTCGTGCCATTTGTTGCTTGATATTCATCTGCTGTATGGTTCTCTTTCACTTATTGCTCGAACTACCTTGGACGTATAATACAAATGTGAAAACTTATACAAACCACAAAAACTGTAGGCTGACACACACTCGCCATGTTTAAACGTGGCGGTGGCCACAAACCAACATGGCGGTGGCCACTTCCATCAAGGTTGACATGGCGGTCGCCAGTTCCAACCTAGCGGTCGCATGGTCAAAGAGATGATGTCATTGTACGGTTCCCTTCTTAGTTGGTGATCGCCTACTCCAAAGGTGGTGGTAGCCACTTTGATTGTACTTTTTTTGCTGCTTTTTCAATCTCCAGCCGTTCTTCCTTTATAAATACAGCCCTAGAGGCTTCATTCTCTGTTGTTCCGTCCCAGATGGCTAACCCCCTTTCTTCATAGATTGAGGCATTCTCCCATATCGAGCATTTGAGATTTTCCCCTTTCATTATCAACTCCTTATTTTCTCTCATGGCCATAAAGGCTAACGAATCTTTATTGAAAGCGGCTGCTCAGCTATGGGATTCACAGTTCCACGTCTTTCGGTTCGGCCTTGAAGAGCTATGTCCTACTGTGGAGGAGTTTGCTGCTATTTTGGACTTGACTCCGCGGAGCTCCGTTGTTGTTCCCACTTTGTTTCTTTTGACTCATCAATAGGTGATATAGCACTATGGTCTATCTAGGATGGAGGCCTCTCTTCTGACACAAGATGACTATCTTGACATACCCTAGATTATTGACAAATTTTGCCCTACCGATGACCTTAGTGACCTCAGTTTTCAGCTGCAGCGATGCTACGCACTTCATTTCTGCTTCCTTGCCCAGTATCTCCACATTCCTTTTGACAGGCGGGTTTGTTGCGCACTGGTTAGCATCGTGGGTCAGATTTTGTCCTACTGGTGACCTTAGTGACCCTAGATGCTGTTTATCGTGGTGAGACCACTACTTTTACTGGCAGCCCTTTACTTCTTCAGGTAAGCTCAAAATCTTACTTTTCACCAAACTTTCTGTCACACTACAAGGATTTCCTCTTACTTTTCTAACTTTTGCTGTATATCTGGCTGATGGAGAAGGTAAATCTTGTACCAAAATCACCTACTGACAGGCACAGTGCTGCAACTTTTCTTTATCGCCCCTATTATCAAATGTGCAATACCAAGGCAGCCTGGCGACAGTACCTCTCTTCTATGACCGGCCCAGATATTACCTGGCAGTGCCCCTGGTGGCGGATTCATGCCATAACTCTGACTACTATGGATCACCTTGGTGTTCTGCTCGTTGGTCTGCGTCAAACTACTTTTTATTACCCCCATCGGATCATGCGGCAGTTTGGTCACAATCAAATCATCTTTCCCAGTATCCAAGGTTATTTATTTTCATATGTGCTTCGGGCCCCGTTTCTAGCATTATATCAGGATGCTTGGCCATCTCATTCACAGATGGAGATGCAGGAATTACAGTGTCCCAACCTTTTTGTTGAGTACAAGACATGGCTGATGCAGGATAGGGAGAAAAAGGATAATGAAGAAGGGAAGTAGGCAATAAAGAGGAGAAAGTCTTAAGGACTTCTGCTTTGTTTTGAAAATTTCACAGCTTTTTTTTTCATTTTATTTGTAGAGTATGGGACTTGAGTGCCCTTCCATATATTTTCAAAACTTTGTAACTCCAATGAAAGTAATGAAAACTCCCGCTCTATTTTTAAGATGGTTTAAATTTATCCAAAATTTTTTATTCAATCCAATTAAATGACTTTATTATAAAAATTCAGAAATTAATTTGCATTGGTCTTACTCAGATTCAAAGATGGTTAAAAACAAAAAAAGTGGCTGGACTTCTTAAAAGAAGCTGCCTACGTATCCCAAAAAGATGGAATTAGGCCATAATGTAGTTCGGGCTTAGTTTTTACTCGGGTATTGACACTCTCCTTTTATGGTGCCCTAACTTTTGCCAAGGTCGCCCTCTCGGGCTTTCAGCCTTACGGGCTGTTCTAACTTTTGCCTGAATTGCCTTTTCGATTTTCAACTCAGCGAGTTTTTATTTTTTCTTTATTTTTACCTCAAGGATAGTACTTTTTGAGATGATCGAGGTTAATTGGCGTGGAGAACACATTGCCATCTAAATCCATAATAATGACTACACCACTGGTCATGATGGTTTTGATTAGAAACGGTCCGGACCAGTTTGGTTTGAACTTGCCTCTTGGGTTAAAGATAGGAGCTCTAATTTCCTGAAGAGCCAAATCTCCCTCTCTGAGATCCCGGGTCTTGATTTTCTTATTGAATGTTCGGGCTATCCTCATTTGGCATCCTTGTATGTGAAACAGAGCCTACAATCTTCTTTCATCAAACAAGAGCAATTCTTCCAATCGGTTCCTCTGCCATTTTACTTCTGAAATATTAGTCTTGGCTATTACTCTTAGCGAAGGGATTTCCACCTCAATGGGAAGCACGGCTTCCATTCCGTATACTAAATAGTATGGTGTAGTTCCTGTTGAAGTTTTGATCGACGTCTGGTATTCCCAAAGTGCAAATGGTAGATGTTTCGGCCAATCCTTATGTGAGTTGATCGTCTTTTTCAAGATTTTCTTGATGTTCTTGTTTGCTGCCTCAATTGCTCCATTGGTTTGCGGCCGATATGGTGAGGATTTGTGAGCCACTATCCGGTATTCCTTGAAAAGATCCAAGACCTCTCCTTGAAAATGTGAGCCATTATCCGAGATGACCTCATGGGGAACCCCGTACTGGAAAATGATGTTCTGCTTGATAAACTTGGCAACATAAGAGGCTTTCACTACTGAGTAGGAGACTGCTTCCATCCACTTGGTAAAGTAGTCAATGGCCACTAAAATGAACTCGTGGCCATTTAACGCCTTTGGTGTTACTCTGCCGATTACATCAATGCTCCATACTAAGAACGGCCATGGTGACATCATAATATACAACTGAGATGGGGGAACAGGCTCCTGTGTCAAGTGTCAGGTTTGCGTGAATATGACACTTGTGACACCTCCGCACGAACTGTATGCAGCCTGTCTCCATTGTCATCAAAAAGTATCCTTATCATAGGATTTTCTTTGCTAACATGTTTCCACTCATGTGTGGCCAACAGACTCCTGTGTGTATCCCTTTCATCAGTTCTTGGCCTTCTTTAGTGCTGACACATAACTTATTAACCCCAGAATGCCCTCGCTTGTATAGTCTTTCACCGCAAATGAAAAACTATGCAGATAGTTTTCGTATGGCCCTCATATCCTTTTTGCTGGCAAACTTGAGGTATTCTCCATTCTCCACAAAGTTCTGAAAGTTAAAATACCACAGAAGGTTGTCGATCCTTTTCTCGATCGTGGTCGTCGTCTCGTATGCCGGCTTTCTCTTCTGTTTGATTATCAAAGGCCTCATTCAGATTCTGAGCGGTATGTCAATCGTAGATGCTAAGGTGGCTAGTGCGTCGGCGAACTTGTTCTGTAATCTTAGCATATGGGTAAAATCACTAATTCAAAACACGGCATCAGCTTCTCTAACTCTTGATGGTAGAGAATCAATGTCACGTTCCCGACCTTTCATTCTCCTCTTGCTTGTGAAACCACTAGCGTTGAATCTCCGATGACTTCCAACTTACTTGCCCCTAATTCTAATGCTGCCTCTAATGTAGCTAAACACGCTTCGTATTCAGCTTGATTGTTGGTAACTTCAAAATTGAGCTTTAAAGACAAGGGAACGTGTGATTCATCAGGAGGGACAAGAAGGACTCCTATCCTACAATCGTATTGATTGGACGCGCCATTAAAATATGGAGTCCACTTGTCATCCCCGACTTTCATCAGCTGTTCGTTAGGAAACTGGAACTCTGTGTCCTCACCCCTTCAACTGGTTGGTCGGCTAGGAATTCTGCCACTGCTCTGCCCTTGACTGACTTTCAGGTGACATATTGAAGATTAAATTCAGATAACAACAGCAACCATCGAGCCAACCTTCTTGTCAGTGCTGGCTTTTCAAATAGGTACTTCAACGGGTCCATCCGAGAGATGATATTCACCGTGAAAGATAACATGTAACGCCTTAATTTTTGAGAAGCCCAATACAAGGCCCAACATGTCTTTTCCAGTGGTGTGTATCATATTTCTGTCCCCGTTATCTTCTTGCTTAGGTAGTAGATGGCCTTTTCGATTCTAGTTTTTCCTTCTTGTGCCAGCATACATCCTATAACTGAATCAGACACGGACAAATAGAGAATCAGTGGCCTATCAGGTTTAGGAGGAGCCAGAACGGGTGGATTTTGCAGGTACTATCGTACAACTTCAAAGTCATCTTGACATTTTTGATCCCATTACAACTCGACTCCTTTCTTCAGTAGACGGAAGAGCGGCTCACTAGTAGTTGTTAGTTTTACGATGAATCGACTGATAAACTGTATTTTACCCAGAAAGCCCCTGACTTCTTGCTCGGTCTTTGGAGGAGGTATTTCTAAAATTGCTTTGATTTTTGAAGGATCAACTTCAATGCCTCGTTGAGTGATCATAAATTTGAGCATCTTTCCAGCAGTAACCTCGAAGGTACACTTCTATGGGTTGAGCCGCATCTTGTACTTTTGAAATCTCTCAAATAATTTTTGCAGCGCTATGATGTGGCCATCCCGATCCTTGAACTTGACTATCATATCATCTACGTACACTTCGACCTCCTTATGTCATGTAGTAAAGTAGTGGCAGCCCTCTGATAGGTTGCCCCTGCATTCTTTAAACCAAACGGCATCATACGATGGCAATAGGTGCCACAAGGCGTGGTGAACGTCATCTTTTCTCTATCCTCGAGATCCATCAGAATCTGATTGTACATGGAGAAGCCATCCATGAATGATAACAAGGCATGCCTCGCTGTACTGTCTACCAAGATGTCACGTGCGGTAGCGAAAAATCATCTTTTGGGCTAGCCTTGTTGAGATCCTAAAAATCTACGTAGACTCGGATACGAATGTACTTCTTCAGCACTGGGACAATATTAGCCACCCGTCTTGGGTACTCGGTTACCATCAGGAATCCAGCATTGATTTGTTTAGCAACTTCTTCTTTAATCTTCAGAGCCCATTCTGGCCGGATCTGTCTTAATTTTTGTTTGACCGATTTAGCATCAGGGAATAGGGGGATATGGTGCTGGACAATGTCGGGATCAATTTCAGGCATATCCTCGTAAGACCATACAAACACATCTTTGAATTCTTTTAATAAAGTTATTAATTATTTTTGCTCAACTAGGGATAAAGAAGAACTGATTTGTACATTTTGCGGATTAATTTCATTACTTAGAATTATTGACTAAGTTTTTTCAATTATTGGTTGGGCACGCATTTCTTCTTCTCTTTTTATTAAATGTTTTATTTCTTCGGAGATATTCCCTTCGAATTCAAAATCGTCAGAAAGTGTATGAAATAAATCAATCAAAGTAGAGTAACTAGAAATTTCATTCATTTGATTGAAGGAAGATGGAATTACAAACTCAAAAGCATAAACAGGGAGAGGTGCATAAACAGACGTTCCCTCAACTACAGACTCAGACTTTGACTCAGACTCAGGATAGATAACTTGCTCCTCATAGGACTATAAGGTCCAAATCTTTACTTCCTTTACAGTCGCATCAACAATGAGCTTGGTGCAGTCGGCTGGTGCACTGAAGCCCATCATGAAACAGTTTGAGTCAGTCACTTGCAGCTGTGCTATCTTTTCATTGAATAGCACTCCCTTGGCGATTCCATCAAGCTTGTCCACCCAATCTTCCTCTTAGAACTTTTTTCCTTCCTCATCCCCTTTCACTATTTCTTCTTCTTTCGTGTCGGAGAATTGATGGCCAAAGAAAATCTCTAGCCATGGAAACTTTTGGTTGGTTTCCTCGTTGATCTATGGCTTTGGGAAGCCACAGTACGAGAAGTCTTCTCCTTCTTTGACGAACTATCCATTGAGCGTTCCTGAATAATTCACATTCCATCCCCTTTTAGGCCCTTCCAAATCTTCTTCGATCGGTTTGTATCCAAGATCAAAACGGTAAAAAGTTGGCAATACTTGGACAGGTTCTAGAATTCCTTACTGCTTACGCCCTATCCCCATGCCTAGAAAGTAGGATATTTGTCTCATCATTGTAATTGCTCTTGGGTTGGTGTACCTCTCTTCTTCATTCATTAGCATCTGGACAGCTTGTGCTTCATCAAATCAGAAGCCACTTAGCGATACGTCCTCTTTGCCATGCTGAACCTCCAAGAGAGTCGAGCCTTCTCCTCTCGGGGGTTGGATGCTGTCTTCTCCATGGATAGTCAGAACTGCCCCATTCTTTATTAGTTTTAGCTTTTGGTGAAGAGTCGATGGCACTGCCTAGACATTTCGATCATGTAGCCATGGCTTTCCTAGCAATAGGTTAAAAGAGGCTAGTACATCTAGTACATGGAACTCAACTGATGTCTCCAAAGGCCCTATTGATAATGCGAATGGCACCAAGCCCAGCACATCTCTCCTCGTGTTGTCGTAGGCCCAGACCCCTTGATTACTAGGCGTGAAATGTTCTGGCTTTAGTCCCAAGCAAACTGCTATTCTAAGAAGACAAACATTTAATGTAGAACCGTTATCAATAAGAGTCAAAGGACCCACTTTTTAAAGCATTTGAAAGTTATTTGCAGGGGTTTGTTATGGTTTTTTCCTTCCGCTGGAAGATCCTTATAAGAAAAAGGAGATGACTTTTGGTTCTACAGCTACTAGAATGAGTCCAACAAGCTGCTCTGGGGTTGCGTCTATCAAAACACTGGCTTTATTCAGAACATTTAGCACGGCTTGTCTATGTTTGTGCGAGGGCATCAATAAGCCCCAAATGCTGACATTGGCTTGTGTCTTTTTGAGCTGCTTCAGCACAACATCATCATCTTCTTCTTATTCTTTCTCTTTCCCTTTCTTGCTTAACTGTCCTTTCTCCAACTAAGTCGGCTTGAATTTCCATCCACTCTTGGTTAGGTGTTCCACGCCATCCTCGGGGTCCCACAACCACGGTATTGTACTTTTAGTCTATCTTACTTCATCTATGCAAATAGGGCTTTCAAATGCCCAAAAATTGTCTAACCCACCAACCGTTGCTCTTTCTCTTCCTTCCTTATCATCCTCAATAGCCCACATATTGTCAACTTTCTCCCATATGTTCTTTTCAATAAAATCCACCTACTGTTCCTGAGAGGCCCAAAAATCGGTCCACTCAGCTCCATCTGATTTTAGCACCACCCTTACTAACCAATAGGACAGCATCTCATTGACATATACTTCTTTCTCAAAAAGTTAGGGAAGAGTAATGCCATCAAGCACGTGGCCGAACCCATAGGGCTGGGCTGAATAATCCAAGGGCCAGTCGTCTTTCTCATTGCGTTCTTCCTCTTCATGTTGGTAGGCTTGGATTATTGTTTGATACCATCCCCAAGTATTATCATTCCATTCCTCTATTCTATCCCTGCCATTTCTAGCCATGATAAATGAGGAAATTGTCCGATCCTTAGCAATCAAAACATGAGGCCGTGGCAGATACGCTGAACAGAAATATTGACTCGGATCTTCTGATTGTCCCAAAGTCATGCAATTTACCCCAGCCTACTTAGCATGGTTTGGTAGGGGATTAGTTGTGACAGTTGTCTTTAGAGCGACGGACGGCAGAGGGATCACTTTGTTGTCAATGAGATTCTGGATCTCATGACGCAGCCTCATACATTTATCAGTTAAATGCCCGTGACCTTGGTGGAAGGCCCAGTATTGAGAAGCATTAAACCTTGGTGGTAGGGGATCAGGTACCAGCATGGGGTCCAATGGCTTGATAAGCCCTTTCTCGACGAGTCGATTCAGGGTGGTGGATAATGAAATATTACGGGGAGTGAAGACCCTCATTGGCCTTTGCTGCTGTTGGCCGTTGTCTGACTGTTGGGTATTGTTGGATTGTTGTGCAGAGGATGAAGGATTAAGAAGATTCACCTCGTTCGGGCGAGATATGAGGTTGGTGGCAGCAGATTGGTTCTGGTTGGTTGCAAGGAATGTCCTCCTTGGTTTTTGGCTAGGTTTGGTTTTCTCAATATCTCTTGCCCGGATAGTGTCCTCAATTTGAACCCTAGCATTGAACAACTTCTTAAAGATAGAAAGTGGCTGTGTAATGAGGTAACGCTTCAGCGGAGACTGTTGATTCTTGACCATAATTTTTACTTGTTCTTTCTCGGTGGGTCAGTTTATCATCTTAGCGGCTTTACCCCTCTAATGGGTCAGGAAATCAACAAAAGATTCCCAATTTTCCTGTTGAGTTGTTTTGAGCTCTCGGGTGGTGACATACAATTGGACGTTGTAGCTACACTAATTGATGAATGCAGTGGCTATGTCTTCCCAAGTTCTAGTTTTGGCCACCTCCAGAGAAAGAAACCATCTTTGTGCAGCCCCAGATAGTGATCGGTGAAACAATTAGGCCTTGAGCTGATCATCAATCCCTATGGAGACAGGGATCTGACATACATTCTAAGATAAATGTGGGGATCTCCGGTGCCGTCGAACTTCTCCATCTCTGGTATTTTAAACTTTTGAAGTAGTTTTGCATATGGGAATAGGCACAAGCCACATACATCCAGCATGTATTCTTTTACACATTTGGCCTTTCTCAGTACCTTCTCCATTCGGTCAATCTTTTTCACTAGCACGGATTTCCTAGACTAGGCAGTGTTCTCTTCTTTTACCACCACTAGATGGGGAACCTGAGGTGGCACAGCAACTTGCGGTGCCTCCTGTGCCTGGTTATCATGCCAAAAGTCTTTTCTGTTCTCATTGGTATCCTCTGGCTATCCATTCACAACGGGTATCCGGGCCTGAATTTCCTAGATCTGCGCCTTACATTTGTTTTGAGCTTGGGTATGCTGCTTCATAGCTCTCTGTATCTCAGTAATAGCTCTCATATGAGCTGTCAAGTTAACTTCATTCTCTGCTATTTTAGCTGACTATTCGGATACCCTATAAAATCTTCCTGACCCTGATCTCTTCCAAACGCGTGTTGACTGAACTTTTCCTGGCCCAATGGTAAAACTCACAGAGAAACCTAGATTCCCAAAGGCAGAATGACCAGTAGCAGATACTTCCTGAATAAAATTATGATGACAGATAGAAAATATCCCAGATGCCCAAAATAGCAAATTATAAGCAGATAAATACATAAGCTGAAACAATGCCCATGCCGGGCTCATACTGGTAGTATAACAACAGGACGACCCAAAGACCAGAATAATGGCTTAGAAATGGGATCAACTAAACTCTAGAAGGGAGGTTCATCTAAATGGAGAAACAGAAAGCATTCCGGCAGGAAAACTATTTTAGCCCTCAAAAGGCTGGTTTGAACTAGGATTTTTACGGGTTGCACTCTGGTAAGAAAATAGCACCAGACCAGAGGGACCGATTTGAACTAGAATTCTAAAGGAAAATAGGTAGCATAACGGTAGGAAAACAGAACTAGCTCACATGGGTCTAAAAAAGGTTCAAAGGAAACGAGCCTAAACCAAAATGAGAGAAAAAAACCAACAGCCCAGGAAGAACCCAAAAGAGAAAGAAACTATCCTGGAGGCTTCAAAACAAAACACGGGCATGACCCCGAGAAGAAAACTATGGTATAAAAACTAAACAAGGTGAAGAACAAAGTCCGGGTAAGAACCCGAAGGCAAAAAGCTAACTTAATCAAAGGATAATAGAAAACCCGGGCTGATCCTTAAAAAAGAACTAGCTTAAGCCCAAACAAACAATCATAACAATACGCAATCAAAACATACAATTAACAAAATACATAATCCGACTAGGGTTGGCAGCACCTAATGGGGGGTTCTAAGCTACTATATGTAAAAGGCTAATTTTGGTCAATCGAATGGGGTACCTTTTGAATAGAGCCAGGTATATACCTCCCATGCAGAACATGGTCAAATAGTACACCCAAACTCTTTTACTGCACCTATGATAGCATATAGTCAGTAAGGGTTGCCCGTCTTTCCAACAATCCCCAAAACAGATGAACGTTCAGGGCATCAGGTCGACCAGGCATGGGGGGTTTGAAGAACAATGCACGTGCATGCAAAAATAAAAATGAGAAATACATATTAAAAACCAATGATGCTGTCAAATTTAGCCATCTTATTTGATTTTATAAATCGTTCCCCAACGGAATTGCCAAAAAATACAGTGGCGCCAGGACTTTGGGGGGTTTATTGAAAATGGTCAAAAATATGGGATTCAAAAGATGTTTGAAAAATATTTTAACACATTGAAAGCTAAATTTTGAATATCCTTTTTTGTTAAAAATAGAGTCGCCACTTAGTTTTTGAAAAAAACTAAGAAAAACAAAAATGGCTACTGATCATTAAAACATTTAACTAGAGAAAAAGGATTCGGCGGCTAAAGTACGAATCAAGAAAGGTGTTAGGCACCCCGTTCGCCCAACCGTAAGGTTGGCCTCTACTAATTGTCATTAGTTCTTTAATATGACTTCTCAAATGCATACAAATAGAAAAAATAGAGGCAAAGAAAGGATATCTAAAATCAAATATGAAAAATACATAACATATGTATATAGAATGCTAAATAAAAATAAGTATCAAAAGAAAAATCCTAAGTCCTACAGCATGCAATTCTAACTAAATGGTACATGGAACAATCCCATATGCAATTTCATCAAAATGAACTAAGCTATGTTGGTTTGAATAGATGAACAAAAGTATGCTATAAATTGCTAAAATTATCTAAACACGAATTGCTACTAAATAAGTTAAACTATTCTAATAAAAACTTCAAAGAACGGAACTAAAACATGTATATTGTCAAAGTAAACTTAACTAGCACTAACATGATTGCTTTTTACGAAAGGGAAACATTAAACCAAAAACAAAAAAAAGTACACAAAATTTTATATTCAAAAGTTTAATAAATGACAAGAATTTTATGTAATTTCTTATATATATATAAGAGAAGATTTAAAGAGTTAACAAAAAAAAGATAAAAGGATATTTACAAAGAAGATTTAACCAAAAAATTTTAGAAGAAAACTAAATTAAATTATTTAACTAAAGATCTAACTATCTTATATTTTAAAACAAAAGAGAAGAGATAAAAGAAAAGAGAAACGAAAATGAAATGAATAAAGGAGTTTTAACTAATAGTAAAAGAGAAAATTATACTACCCTTTAAAGGTGAAAATTAACTTAAAAGTGTTTTTGTAATTTTTGGATTTACCAAAAATAAAAGAAATACTATAAAAGAGAATAAAGAAAATAAAACTTCGTAATAAAAGTAAAGCTAATAAAATAAAATGCTACATTACAAAAGCTTGTAAGAAAGAAAATAAAATAAAGTAAAACATTAGTATTAAGTGGGAAAAAAAAGAAATACTAGTAAAGAGAAGAAAAGAAAGAGAAAAGAAAAACGAAACTATTAAAAGAATTTTAAACTAATGGTAGAACGTTTAACTAATGTTAAGAAAATAAAAGGACATTAAATTAATATTATAAGAAAGGAAAGGAAAAATAAAAATAAAAGCTAATGAAGGAAATTAGACTAATGCTAGAAAGAGAAATTAAATACAACTATTTAACTCAAATGTGAATGTAGTATTAAAACTACATCCACATTAATGTAAATACATTATCATAACAATTAACAACGTTAATAAGTTGTAATTGTCAAAGCATGTTAGCACTAATTTGGTGAATTAATTAAAAAGAAAAAAAAGGACAATATGCTTAGTGTGGATATGTAAACTAAGAAAAGTGACTAAATTATATGAAGCAAACTAACTAATAAACAAAGTTAATTATATAAACGAAAGAAATACATGAAATAAAATTGAATTTAACCCGATCACTCCAAAAGAGAGGGGATGGAGTTAGAATGACTGGGAATCCAGACAAAATACCTAGATTGCTAAAGAATCCTCAAGTTGGGAAAATGGTGATTTGGTCCTTGGGCGATGATCCAAGCTAAGGTTTTAGGGCTTCGGTAGGGTTTCAGTGTCAGTATTTCAGCAGGGTTTGGCATCGGGGATCGGATTGCTCGGTGACTCGACAGAGCTTCTCTCACTAAACCTCTCTATAATTTTTCATCCTCAAAATGTACTAGGGGACGGTATTTATAGAATTCTTCAACCAATGAGACACTGCCATGTTTTGGGACGTGTTAGGCCATTTGGAGATGGCGGTCGCCAGGTTGGAGGTGGCAGTCACCATGTTTAAGAAAGGTTCAACAAGGTTCAATTGGCGGTCGCCACAATGAGAGTTGACGGTTGCCAAGTTGGAGATGGCGGTCGCCACTTTTGGCTAGGGTTTCCAAGAGATTCTATTGACGGTCGTCACAATGAACATGGCGGTCGCCATATTGGGAATGACTTGCGTAACAAGTTATTGGTGGTTCTACATAATTTCATTGGTTTGAAGGTTCTGGGTTCAAATACCGATCTTGGATCACTTCTCGAGGATTGAACTGAAGCACCATTCCAGCTGTTTTCATCATCGGATTCACCTAAGATTAGGCAAGGTCAAATTGGGGTGTCTACATGTACTATAAATCAAGACTTAATTTCCTTTATAGGCGTGTCTCAAGTCCTCATTCAAGGAAGGGATGATGTAGCTTAATAGTGCCTGTTCAAGACACATTACAGGTGACAAGTCAATGTTTGCCTCTCTTATACCCAAAAATGGTGAATTTGAGACATTTGGAAACAATAGCAAGGGAAAAATCATAGCAGTTGGCTGTATTGGTAAAACTCCTTCCCCTTCTATTGAAAATATTTTGCTTGTTGATGGCTTGAAACATAACCTTTTTAACATCAGTCATTCGTGACAAAGGGCACAAAATTTTTTTTGATCATGCTAAGTGCGTTTTTGAAAACTCAACCAACAACAAAGTTATTTTTGAAGTTCATAGGCATAAAAATGTGTACACTTTCAATCTTAATGACCTATCTAAAAAAGACACAAAATACTTTGCAGCCTTGAGTGATAACAGTTGGTTATGGTATAGAAGACTTAGACATGCTCACAAGAATTTTATTTCAAAACTTTCGAAAAAAGAGTTGATGGTTGGTTTGCCTTAACTCAAATTTGAAAAAGATAAAATTTGTGATGTATGCCAATAAGGCAAATAAGTTAAAAGTTCTTTTCAATGAAAAATGTTGATTTCTACTTCTAGGCCTTTACAATTGTTGGATATGAACTAAATTGGTCCAGCAGGGACTCTTAGCCTTGGAGGCCAGAGATATGCATTTGTTATAGTTGATGATTTCTCTAGATACACTTTAGTGTTATTTCTCATAAGGATAAAGCCTTTGCTGTATTTTCAAAACTATTTCAGAGAATTCAAAATGAAAAAAGTTTTCAAATCACAAGTATCAGAATTGATCATGGTAGAGAATTTGAAAATAAAGATTTTAAAAAGTTTTGTGATAAAAGTTGTATAGACCATAACTGCTCTGCTCTTAGAACCCCTCAACAAAATGGTATTGTTGAGAGGAAGAATAGTACTTTAGAAGAAATGGCTAGAATTATGCTTTGTGAAAATAACCTACTAAGATACTTTTGTGCCAAAGCGGTTAATACAGCTTGCTATATTGTGAACATTGTCATGATTCGAGCTTTACTTAAGAAAACTCCATAAGAGTTGTGGAATGGTAGAAAACCCAACATTAGTTATTTTCGTGCTTTTAGTTGCAAATGTTTTGTTTTAACAACAACAAAGAACTTTTGGGCAAGTTCGTTGCAAAATTCGATGAGAGTATTTTTTTAAGTTATTTTATACCTATTAAAGTTTATAGAGTTTTCAATAAAAAGACACTAGTTGTTGAAGAGTCTATACATGTTAATTTTGATGAGGCTAATCTCGATTCTTCCAAAGAATTTTGTGAAGATAACATCATTGACATAAAAAAGGTGTTGAAAATATATTCATCAAAGACCAAGAAGAGAAAAATCAAGAAGAAGCCACAAATGTTCAGCAAAATGAAGAACAACAGGCTGCATGTAATAATCCGTGCCCTAAAAATGAATAAAACTATGACACGTGTCCAACTTAACTTTCTGACTCAATCAATCTAGATTCTTAGAATAATATAGTATTTGAAAATTTATTAGCAAATAAACCTAAAACAAAATTCCTAAAAAAACCTTATAAATAAAATTTAAATCGGAGGTAAATAGCAAAAATCACAAAATTTCGATAATCACAAAAATTAAAAACTTATAGTTAGAAACTTTTCGTTAAGATTTCATCAGTACGATAATTCATGAAATAATATTAAAAGTTTATATTAATTTTTTCAAATTTTTATGAAAATTAAATTTTACATTGAAAAATTTAGACTATAAAACATCTCTAAAAATCGACACGTGTCACCACGTGTCATCTCTTGATAACGAGTAAGCAAATCCCACTTGGTGACCGCTTGAAGTTATAATCTAAGTCTCACGTTAGAATGAGAGAAGAGAATAAGAAAGAAGTTAGAAAGAGAAAAATAAAAAATAAAAAATAAAAGAAAGGAAGTAGAGAAAGAAGCACTTGGGGAAGAAGAAAGGACGCACAGAACAGCCGAGGCCCGACGACCACTGCCCCACGTTGTGAACCACTACCACCCACACCCGTCACCATCACCAGCAACTCCAGTGGCTCCGTCGACGATCCTTGCCATTGCCACTAACCGCTGGCCACTCTCTCTCTTCTCTCTCTCTTGGTATTACTCTATCTCTCTCTCTCTCCTCGTTTTCTCTTCCTCCTCCTCGCATGGTGGTGCCGCCACCACCAGCCACCATAAGCACCACCAGCTGCGGATGTTTTGGGTCTCACGTAAGATGCACCAGATATCTATTATTTTTAAAAAAATATTCATTTTTTTAAAACAAAAGTCCAAGATATTTGAGCATACTTTTTAAAAATTAGAGTCGCCACTTGATTTTTGAGAAAAATCAAGAAAAATAAAAAAACAAGGTTGCGGGTCTTTTAAAAACGTAACCAGAAAAAAGAGAGTTCAGGGTTAAGGTACGAAAATGGAAGGTGTTAGGCACCCTTTTAGCCCAACCATGAGGTTGATCTCTATTTTGTCAATATTGGTTCTTGTTGTAAACTTTTTAAAGGTAACATATACAGAAAGGGGGGGGGGGGATTAAAGAGAGTTTAAACAAAAGTAAGCAATAAAACAAAATCATAACTACGATTCCTAGGGTCATGTATCTTTGTTGTTATTTCTAGATATGCCACACGTATCGTTTGAGTAAAACAAAGTAAAAAACATGTGAATAAACGATAAATGAACAAATAAGATTCTAAGGGTCATACAACAATATTTATGTCCCTAATATGCTATAAACAGGTTGTACAGAACAAGCAGAAGAGACTTAAACATCATATTTAAGCTACTGGACATGTAGAAGACTCATGGCCATAGTAACGAATGTTGCGGCTATGAAAAATATGGTCACAAAATAGGCGACTGTGACAAACATAGGGTTACAGGATATCAAGTATGAATAACAAGATACTTAAAACACATTATCACGTCTTGGTCTCACATAACCTCACGGTCATAACAATAGGATATAACGGCCATGACAAAAATAAAGGAAAAAGAGGCGGTCGTTATATTATCAAATCCTCATAACATATAGATATGAAGATATAGGAAATGGAGATCATGACCCATTTGGTCTAGGCCAGATCTGCCATTCATTACCCAACAAGAAACTAAATAGAGATACAGAAAAAAAAATGCAAAATAGAGCAATGAAAGGATATACAGCCTTGAAATAAACACATAGCAGACTGTTTTGAAAAGGGTTTTTGCATTTCTGACCTTAAGACAATCTCACAGCCGTAACAACAGGATATTGCGGTTGTGAATATAAAGAGGCATAAATGTACTAGCTCTAATAAAAAGTGTACTGCCGTGACTGTGGGTTTAACAAAACATATGGCCGTGACATAAGAAGGTCGCGACAGTTATGTTCTAGTACCTCAAAAAGCTTTTGATGTACTCAGTGTGCTTGTGAGCATTGAAATGAAATGTAAATAAATGTAAATATACGAAACGGAGGGTTATGAATATACTGCTTGTAATGAAAAACATGGAGGAAATAATTGTTTACATCGAAATGAATGATAAATAAGCAATAAAGCAATGGAAACCTTATCCACGACATCCTCAGAGGAAGAAGATGAGGGGTTAAGAAGAGTCGTGGTATCCTAAGGTTACCTCATGTGAATATCCACCTCGAATGGCCCATCGGTGGTGAGTATATGATACATCCAAGCCAATATATGTGTTTCAAGAACTCCTTCGAGGCAAGCAAGAGTACAAACGAGGCTCATGAAGTATAGGATGGATGGGAGAATATCAAATGGGGGAGTATTTTGACAGAGTTTAGGCCTCCAGGTGTTTCTCTCTCTGGTTCTGCTTGAAAACGTCTCCTATTTATAGGAAAGGCGAGCAACATAGACCCCTTCTAGGATGCTGTCACCTCTCCAAAAAGGGATACTAGTGATGGCCGCTACCTTTTTGCTTTAGTACAATGTAGGCCGCTACCTTTATGGTGGTGAAAAGGACAGATGCGACTTTCAAAAGTCGCGGCCTATATAAAAAGCAACGGCCGTGACAAAGAAAGTCAGAACTTGATTTAGGGTTTTCAAAAAAAGTTACGACTGCGAGAGCAAAGACACGACATGTTCTAGGGTTTTTAAAAAGGTGGCATTCATGTGAATGGGAATGTCATAGCATGAAGGGTTTTTTTTTAATTATTTTTGGGCATTGAGCCATATTTGTGATTTTGCTTACTTGGGAGTATCTTTGAGTGTGATTCTCATACTTTCGTCATTGGAGCGCATTCGAGATGAGTGCCTCAGATTCGGTTTGGTTAGATTGCGGTGTCTACACCAGCGACACCACCCACCATCCCCAGAACCACCATACACCACCCTAAGACCACCCAAACCACCACCAACGATCACAGCCACCACCACCCTGATAATATATTATCACTGCTAAGTGTATGCGCACTACCACCACTGTGCATGCCACCACCTCTCTATCACCCGTATTCACTACCCTTTTGACGCCCTAACACAGCTAGTGAACAACTCTAATCATCGAATAACTACTCTGGCTAGCCTGAACCAGAAAGTTATCGTTTTAATTTTTTATATTAAAAAATAGTTTTTTGGGCCTCCTTTGAATAACCACAGCCGTCACCTCGCACCTTCGTTTCGACTATCGTAAGTGTCACGCCCCAAATTCTAGGTCACGCGAAAAGCCCATGAATAACCACCAAAATCGAAATACAACAAACCCAAAGTTTCACTCGAAAGCATAAAACATGCATACATCGGTCCACGACCATAAGAAATATATATGCTTTACAACATGTTACATTGAAACATGAAACATATACAAAAAGGTATAAACTACCTATCATGAAAAAACAAAAGCGTCTTGTCAATAGCCACCTCCGGGCACCTCAAGATCAAACTACAGGACTACGTTCACCTGAAAAATAATTTACAACAAAATTCCACAACGTGACCTGAAGCCCAATAGAAACAGACTATAAAGTCGTAAAGCAGGATACACAATCACACAACATATAGTTGACTTAACCACAAGAGCCAAAAAGGTTTTCCATCCCAAAACTACAAGTTTTCCATCATATTAACACGAGCCTCAAAACGGTTTTACTTCATAAAATCCTATGTTTTCTTCCTTAAAACCATGCATATCAACAATGCAAATAACGTTTTCACAGTTAAAGAAAAGCAGTAACCAAAACGTTATTTTTCACTCGGACCACATAGCCGAGAACAAAACGTTATTTTCCCACTCGGATCACACAATCGAGAAAAATAAAATGATAAAATGATTCCTATGTACCAACTCTACCACACACATGGACAAAGGTAACAACTATAGACTCCTGCCCATTACCTATCTCTGAACCACTTAAGGCCTGCTAGGTAATGACAAGTTCTATACGAAGTTACAACAACGCAGCCACACACGGGGGCAACCGACTCTTTACAGATTACAATCGAGGGAAGAAGCACCCAATTGCTCTTTACAGATTGCCACGACCGAGGGAAGTCACCCAATTGCTCTTCACGAATTTCCACGACCGAGGGAAGAAGCACCCAAATCGAACACTGCTACGGTACATCTACAAATCATTTAAAAATTAGTAACTAGCTCAACTACGAAAAACCCGTAAAACAGTTATACATCAACATGTATAAAAACAGATCCAGTGGCCAACTGCCTCATCATCCATCAACCATGGAGATCAAACAACATTTGAAACTTGTTGCTATCAAAATATTTTCAAAGATGAGACTCAACCCTGAGGGTTATCTCCAAACCTCTAAAAACACGTTTTCAAGAGTTTCAAAAAACCTCCGTTTTCAAAATCACATTTTTGAAAACAATGAACACTCACAAGTTCAATTTCACGTAATAAATTAAGAAAAGTGCAAAACATGCTTTTATCTGAGTAAACAGGTTTAAACACAAAATATAATATATAAAGCATTTCAACCGGTGAAAAGCATATAACTGCACGTAGCGTAACTGGCCAACGGTCACTGTCACGTCCCGACACCCACAAATAAACTCCCAAGAAATAAGAAATTCGATAAAAAGTTTCACAAAGAATGAAAAATAACCTTTTCCAAAACATTTGGCCCAAAATGGGTGAAAAACGGTTAAGAAATTTTGACATATCCTCACTCTTTTGGTCATAACGTTTTTTACAAAAAGAATTTTATTATGAGAGAGGTGTCATTGAAAAGAAGACTTTCGGAGCTTTGATCTGAGTACAAGAACATCACAATTTCGAGTCCAGGTGAGGGAGATATGATCAAAAGAAAATGGCCCTAAACAGCTAGTCTGCTCGAGCAGACATCGGGCGCTCGAGCGAGCCACCACCTGAGAAAAACCCAGATTGTCATGTTTTTGAGTTCCAAGCACCCAAAATTTGTAAACACTCATATGATACTTCAAAACACATATAAACCTACCGATTCGCATATTTTCTACACCTACGGACATATGCGAACTCAAACCATCAAGAACCAACGAAAGAAACTTTCAAAACCCGATTCCATCCAATCGAAATCAACTAAAAATGCCTTTTTAAACCAAAACCTGGTTTAACGAAACATAAATTGATTTTTCATGCATTTTAACCGGTAAAAATACATATAATTGCACATAGCATTGCTTAAAGACAACATAGTCTAGGATCCTACCTCGTTGAGTGAAAAACTCGACACCTCGATCCACGTGCAAAATTGAGCTTCGTCAAAACAAAATTCTGTCCAGATGAAAGCGTAGCCCACCATGAGGATACTAAGGATCCGTTGTCTGATCGTCGAAAATTGAGCCCTGGGCCCCCGAGGAGTTAGAAAGAAGGCAGATCGTTTGGTTTGGAAAAAGGAAATTTAGCATGTAAGTTTTAAAAATATCTTTTGAAAATATTTAACACAAGATATTTATAGGCCACGAAAATATCTTTTTTTAAAAATTCGCACCCCAACACCCAATAGCCAACACAGACCCACATACGCCCGCTGCCAATGATGTACAAACCAAAACCTAACTCGGAGGTCGACAACACTCAAGCGCTCGAGCGCTCAACCACCGCTCGAGCGGTCCGCTACTGACATACATTTCTGCCACACCACTGCTCGAGCGCACAACCACCGCTCGAGCGGTCATCGCTGGGTGATAACCGAAACATATCTTTTATACACATATGTATCCAAGATCAAAGTACTCTCCTGAAACATCATCGAGGTCAAAAGTTAACTCCATCTCCATCAACACTAAAATCATTTCTAAAAAAATAAAACGGGTCAGGGTCTCACAACTCTCCCCCTCTTAAAAGAATTTCATCCCTAAAATTCAACACTGAATCTCTAGCCAAACACTGTCCCGCAACCATCAACAACCTCTGATGCAAACCAGCGATACCGCACAACAACAGAAATCCCCCAACAACAGAAATCCCAAACCTATCGTCACACGAGGTAAACACGACTTGAAGATTCGATCTTCACACAAACTGCCCACACGTGCAAGTCCCACTGACATAGCTATCATCCAGGAAACATTTGCAAAACGTCGGACCAAGATACAACTCACACTGCCAAACCTCAAAACATAACGCTCACCGTACACAAACCACTCCAACGACAAATGCATCACACGAGACCACTCCACCATTGTACTTGATCTCAAACACTTTCTACGCCCGAACATAGAGACTACCACCCGTTCGTTTTTACTCCCACAAAATGGCTCATTCACACTTCACAATGCACACCAAGGACTATCTCCAAGTGCAAACACAAGATGTCGAACCCTGACATCGATCACACGAAGCCACATATCACACACAAAAACTTTATTCAAGTTGTGGCGATCCCTTGACGACCACCGACTTTGATACCACATTGTTACCCTACTGATGTAACAATACCAATCGACGAGCAGCAACACAAATGTCCAACTCGAGAGAAGATCACTTAACTTACCTAGAATACTAAAGAACACATTCCCTCTAAAACTCCATCCTTTATCTGATCTTCCATTGCGAACCACAATCCTCACCCTAGAGAAACACTAGGTGATACACAAGTCATAGCCACAAGTCACCTGACCCCACAAGTCACTTGACCCAACACGTCACATAGACAGAACATCTCATAGGTATCAAATAACCTACACGAACCCAATCATGTCTCCAGTGCAACTGCACATCACTATACATCTCAATGCCACGCCATCAGATCAGTGATACTAAGGCTACAGATCAACCTCAAATGACACATGATCGCTGTCATCTGACAAAGCAAACATGATCATTGTGATCCGATAAAGTAAACATACTGACCGTCACCCAACATCAACTTCAACGCATGACACATACATCAATCTCTTGAGTCCACAACATGAGAATATTCAAACCCAAGACTTGTCTGTTAAGTAACCAACCAAGACTTGCGTCTTACACTTAACAATTTCCTCGTACGCAAAACTCATCACGGCCCTTCCGTTCCCAACCAAACATTCTCATCGGTCTGAATAGGCCACGCCAACCAAGGTTCCTCAATCATCGCATCCTTTCTGACTCATACCTCACCACACTCTCGGGATCACCATCCAAACAAATGGTTATGCCAAAGTACAATGCTTACCACAGTTGATGCTCACTCCTCAACTCTAAGAACTCTGAACAGTTCAAAACCCCAAACAGAGGATAAAGCCGAATTCACAAAAGTCTATTAGAAACCCACCATGCACATATCACAGTCGTATAGTTCAGATAAAATTCCCGCTCTGCCATGAGCTAGAGGTACAACCATAACCACACAATCTAGAACAAGTTGTACACAACGGTTAACAATTCTTAGTTGTTCATTATAGAAAGAACACTACATCTCAACACCAATTCCCTTGTCAACAAGAACAAGCAAAAGCATTTCTGGTTTACCAACTCGACCTCACAGGGAACACAACCTAAATGGTCCAACTATCATACAAACAAGCCACGCTGACTAGGTTACCACGACCTGTCATGTTTACCACACGCATACGTACTCATTTACGGCCTTCCACCGCGGGATAATACTAACCCCCTCATGCGATTCTTTACAGTCCCCAACCGCGAGAGCAATCGAATCCCAAGTCACACACACGGATACTCAATATCTAAGAAGGCACATATCTATGTACCATGCGACGAAACCACGAAGAGTCAAACCCACAATCACTCGATCACAGCGATACAAGTCCCCAAGTCACAACTCCAAGGGTCATAACACGAAAATCAACAGAGATTTTCGATTTCAGTACACAACCAAAACCTGAATCGATCAGGATCCCAGCATCTCCGTCCAACCGAGGTGAAACAACTCGCAGCAGACAACCGTCTACAAAGAAACTCTATCTCCATCCAGAGAGGAGAAAAGAGTTAACACCCATGACCCAATCTCAACGCACTCCTAGTACTCAATCAACACTTGGTCCCTAAAGAACCTTTTGAATTTTATCTTGAAGCCATATCGACCATAGTCAAACATCTTTCGTCAACCACGATCACGGTACACAGACCATCCGCTACACCATGCTCTCAACTCTTCGACGTCATTCTCACACATACAAACACCACCAGTCCGTATACTTTATACAACACATTCCATAAGACTACGAGCTCAGGACTAATCATGCACGAAGACATTCATCAACATTCCCAACTCGCCAAAACCTCACTCCAGAAGGTTGTGCTTACTCACCTAACTCCTGCTAGGCAAACCACAGCTACGTCATAGCCTCGAACCCACTGTCCAACTCTCACATAGACAGCACACGGCACCAAACAAAGGAAACCCAATCCCTGAGATTTTTCATCTAGAGTTACTAATAACTCCCACAAATCTGCTACTTGTTACAAGTTAAAATCATAATCTGAACCCTTACACATTTTAACACAGTCGCAACCCATGCTCTTCCTAGCATATCTGTAACTCATACTCGTTCCCATATCATTGAGTTCACTCACTCAAAACTCAATTCTCAAACCTCAAAAAGGTATACAACGTATAAGGTCCTCAGAACTACTCAGACTACTAACAACATCGTCAGATACTACTCTGACTATTGTCAACATCTTGCTGACCACCATCAATCAACATCCTGACTACGAGGGAATATCTCCAGAATCACTCACATTCTGTTATCTCATTATACACCCGGTCAAGGATTACTACGCTTCCATCTACTATGTTTTCGTCTATACCCCATTCTGAGTCCACGGCTCATGACATAGCATGGCTCGCGATGTATCGAATCCATCACACGGCTAAACCATATACGTCAAACCCTAATCAAAAGGGAATATCACGATCCACAGATCCATCATAACTACTTATTCCCCAGGGTCATTGACACCCCATCACCCCTACTGACAAGGCAATCCTTAACACAACTCTAACCTCCAATAGCATACGCTCAAGAGGATTTAGCTATCTAAGCCAAAGCCATCAACCATGCTTCGACTACACCTAAACAAAACTCTGCTCATACCAACACTCGACGATGGTTTTCCAACCGAGGCCAACCTCACTCTACTAACCTAACTCACTGAGGAGTTCCACAGCATACCAAGCGATCGACGCTGAACCCACAACCTTACCTCTACAACTGATAGCAACCGAGTCACACATCCAAGACCCAAACCACGGTCTCGACGTCTCGAAGGGTGTACAAGTTATATATAAAGAAAACATGAAACACGACAACCTAAGGTTGATCTATCATGTTATTTCTACCACATACCACATAATAATGCTAACACATAGCCACAACAATTATGCAGATACAACACCAATACCGAGGAGAACTGACATGAATGACGCGTCACTTTGGATAACCTACTTAGATTCCTTACTAGAAATTATGTTCACGAAATGAGTTTCTAACTTAGCTCCCAAGTTCGTTAATCCAAATGCCCAAAGGCAAGACTAATCAATCTTAAGGTCCAACCTTCATACTCACATACACATGGTATCAACATGCTCAACAAATAACATGCTGATGTTCCAAACACAGGCAACCAAGCACACACACATCTTTCCTCACAAGGTGATGCACCCTCTTCCCACGACTTCATAGGTATTCGAACCTAGAGCTCTGATACAAAGTTGTCACGCCCCAAACTTTGGGTCACGCAAAAAGCCCATGAATAACCACCAAGATTGAAATACAACAAACCCAAGGTTTCTCTCAAAAGCATAAAACATGCATATATTGGCCCACGGCCATAAGAAATACACATGATTTACAACATGTTACATCCAAACATGAAACATATACAAAAAGGTATAAACTACTTAGCAACATCCACCTCCGGGCACCTCAAGGTTAACCTACTAGACCACGTTCACCTGAAAATAGTTTTATAATAAAATCGCACAACATGAGGCGAAATCCAATAGAAACAGACATTAAAGTCGTAAAGAAGGATATGCAATCACGTAGCATATAGTTGACTGAAAATAAAAATATAGGATTTTATAAACAAAATTAAAATTCAAATAAACGGAGAGTTTGCCCAAATATTTATAAAAATTTAAGTTCGATAAAATATTTCAAGTTGAAATAATAAATTCTATGAAATAAAAGTTAAGTTTAAGTAATAAATTAAATAATAAGATTTTTATGAGTTTAAGTTAATTTTACAAAAATATTCAACTTTAACTTAAATAAATTAAGATTATGTTGTGAAATGTAATTTTTAGAGCTTATTATGATAAATTAATAAAACTTAAATAAATAAAGAACTATGGGAAAAATATAAGATAATATATGAAAATTCTAAAATACAAAATAACAAAATATTAATATCCCACACTTACGTATAGATTTGGTTTCATGTCAGGCACTAAGACCGTGTCACCAGAAAATTACTAAGTTAGAGTTAAGAACGACAAGATAGTTCGGAGCGCTTAAATCTAGGTGAGAGTTATACTTTAAAACTGTGAATCTGTGATAGCATGAATGAATTATACTTTAAAACTAAGTTATAGTTAAGAACGACAATATTATTTTGAACTGTGATGCATGAATTATACTTTAAAACTCGTATTATATCCATGTGTTGAACCATGTGAATCTGTGATAGCATGATCTTTTATATTCAAATGCTGTAAGAATTTTAAATATGCTATCTGTTTCTGTTTAAAAGCATGTGTTTGTGCAAGAAGAATTTTATCAATACTATGAGATGTTGTTCCAAAGTGCCAAGTTACAAGGGTTTTCAGCCTTTCATTTCCCATTAGGGAAGGCTACCCAACTATGGATTTTGTTTGTCCCTAAATGGGAGGTTTCCAGTTAAGCGGGGGTTATTGCCTTAAAGGCTTTTGGGGTAAATCCCGAGTTATAACATATACCATTAGTGCTTGGTGGAAAGTGACCCTTATTCTATCAAGTTGCTATCAGTTAATTGAGAATTGAGGTTTCGGTATCGTCGAAACTCTCGGTCATGAGGTTGATGACTACTTGGACACTGTTGGGTATAAATTATAATGAGACAAAGCTATTATGAGATATGGCGGTAATGCCAAAAACTTTATTTAAAAAAAAGTATGAGAAAGTGGAAAGAATGCTTTGTGGTAAACCCCAAGTTTTAATTTTGTGAAAAAAAGAAAGTTATTTATATCTTGCAAGTTTCTTGACAGGAAAACATGGTACTTTTGTGAAAATTTCAATGTTTTGAGTACGCTTAAGTGATTTTTTTCATTTTGTACACTATAATACTAAGTGCACTCTCTTGTAACTTTTGTGGTTGTAGATTGCGAAGATGGCTAGAGATGGTCCACCACAGATGTCATATCCATAGATTTGGGCTCGCGGTTAAGTGTCATTATCTTTTGTTTTAGATCTTAGTCATCATAACTCCAGAATATAAAGTTTTGTAAAAATTTACCTCAGTTCAGGTATATGGGAACACATAACCATAAGATGTACAGTTGTTTTGTTCATGTAAATAAAAAACTGCAGTTGGACTTGTATAAATACTTGTTTGATTGTGTAAGTTGCTTTGGGAATTGAGACCCTTGAAGAGGGTGTCACATTACTGGTCCTTTAAACCAGAGAAATTCAGATCTTCCTAAAGAATGGAGGTATAATCATGGTCATCCAAAAGATTTGATCAATGGTGACCCAACTCAAGGTATAACAATTAGATCCTTATTACATAATATTTGTGTTAGTTTAGCATTTCTTTTCCAGACCGAACCAAAATATTTTGAAAAAGCTAAAAATGATGATTTTTGGATCTTGGCTATGCAAGAAGAGCTAAACCAATGTGAAAGAAACAAAATTTGGACTTTATTCCTAAGGCTTAAGGATCAATCCATTATTGGTACAAAATAGATATTTAGGAATAAAATGAATGAGAATGGAGTAGTTTTTAGGAACAAAGCTTGATTGGTAGTGTCAAGCCCCAAACCCGAGTCACGTGAATCTAACCACGTTATCTGTAATGACCCAGCTCGGACTTTCATATTAGTGATGGATAGTCAACAAGGTTATAAAGCACAGACGAGGTTCAAAACCCAAACTCGAATAAAAAATCCTAAGTTCGGCCTGAAAATCTCAAAAAGGTCCAAAACCCAAGCAACAAAACCTTAGCACCCGGAAAGTCTTCCAACATTCTAAATGAAGTAAATATCATGAAATAATGAGTTAAAAATAAAAAATTCTCATAAATAGAGTAAAATGATCATTTTGCCCATAGTACAGCAAAAAGTCTTAAAAATTCAAATTTTGAAACATGGATACCCTAAATCAAATACTTAAGTACAATTAAGTAGAAAAATAAAAAATAACATAAAAAATAATAAAATTATCCCTTAGTGGCCGACCACCTTGGGAAGAGTGCTAAAAAGTAGCTTTTTGCATTCTTTTTAGCTTAAAATGATGAGAAATGTATTAAATCAAGCATCGTGATGATCCAAAACTTTTTGAGCAAGTAATATACATAATAATATGATGTTATAGATTAAAAAAAGTAAACAAATTATTATTGAAGTTCATGCACAATAAAATAAATTAAAATGTCACATATTGCTAAAATAGCTTAATTTGACTTAATAGACTACATCTACTTAATCAATTGCTGTGAAAACTCTGATAATACAAGAGAATACTATATTTATCATAAACATACTAAAATAGTAGGTCTCAGTGGGAAAAGACACCAAAAAGATATATCAAATTAACTTTTAATGCATTCTCTTGCACAATAAGGGCATAAAAATCGAGAAAAATCCCTAGATTGATGGAGGATCAGATTTGTCACGACCCAAACTCGGGTCCGTGAACTAACCCCAAAACATGTCATACATAAACTACATCTATTGGCAATATTCCAAGGTATAAGAAACATTGAATATAACATTACACGGACTTACAAAACGATTAAAGTTCCAAAATTACATTCCCTGGTTTACCACAAATGTTTGAGATAACATTCATTCAACATTCAACAACACATTCATTTCATCACTTCCATTTTCTTATGTACAAAAAGAAAAGACAATGTAGCTTCATCTACTAGTCCTTCCCAAAAGCATCCACAGGTTTGGTGCCATCTTGCTTTTTGGAGCCTGAAATGGTTTGATATATATATACATAAGCCAAAACTCGTAGGATAAAGATTAACTCATATATAATGCATGATTTGTGAAGTATGATGGGTGTAACCGAAATAAATGTGCACATAATTCAAATCCTTTCTTTTTTAACACACACACACTCACGCACACAAAAGTACTTCCATTTATCTCTTTGTTTTCCACCCATAAATCATTCATTTTAATTTTTTTATTTTCACAAAAATCGTATTACTTCTAATGAACTAGTGTCGGGCGTAACTTATAGAAACCCCTTCCTATTAATCCCAATAGGCTACGCGAAATCATTGGGTAATAGATAGTTCTATAACTCACCACGACACAACACCACGTTTCGGGGGCTAACCCGTGGGCACGCGGTCCCCATCTTGCGCAAGTTTTTGGTCATTTACCGCGGACCCACTAGGCCAACTTAATCCACATCAATCTATACGGTTCATTATTGGTTAAAAACTCAGGAGTCCAACCCACAAATGGTTCCTCTCCCAATTATTTCCATAATACACCATTTTGACTCTAAACCCAAATTTTCATTAAATTTCCACGTCACATATATCACAACTTTCATTATAAAATTCCTCATATTTCATAACGTTTCTACCATGTGACCCAGCACCAAGAGCACATGGTTGATAGCAAAAAGATCACATTATTTTAAAAAGATAACACCCATCATGTATATACGTATCAATTTGAAATCCACGTTTTTGTAATAGAAATCCCAATCAACTAACTCAATGCATGCCTTCCAACACAATCTAGATATATATATATAGGTGTGCCATAAGCTCAAGGGATTAGAAGTTTAGTAAAAAGGGCCAATAATAAAGAAAATAAATTTTTCTAAGGCATTTGGCTAAAAATAGGTGAAAATGGTTATAAAATTTTGACATACCCTCACTATTTTGATCATAACTTTTTTTATAAAAACAATTTTCTTGTGAGAGTAGTCTCGTTGAGAAGAGGACTTCTGGGGCTTCGATTTGAATATAAAATTGACCCATTCGGCGTCCGGATGAGAGAGATACATTAATTTAAAAATAAAAAATTTGACAAGTGAAACAAACCGCGCGATAGACCGATCGATCGGTCTATCCAGCGGTCTAACCTGAAGAAAATACCGAGAGCAACCTTTGACTACTTGATAGACCGATCGATCGTTCTATCAAGCGGTCCTATACCGAAAAGTTGATTTTCTCTAAGTTTTGAAGCCAAAACCTATCCAAACCCAAAACTAATGCAAAAACATAAAATTTTAGGTTGTTTAAGCACCATTTTTACACAATCAACTCACAAATTCATAGCTAACCATTTTCAAAACTCCAATTTTCTTAAAAATCCCACTCAACCCATACCTACCTATCAAGTTTTCCACTTATGCATGAAATCAATAAGATTTTTACTCATGTAAACAAGGTATCAACCCAAATCAACACAAAACATACAAGATAATCTAAATCCTACCTTAGATTTGCTCCAAAGCTTGAAATATCTTCAAATCTCCCCTCCTAGGGTTTGGAATGTGTGTGTTCTTGCCTCTTGAAGCTTCAAATGCTTTCTATTGTGAGCTTGAACTCTAATCTCCCTTGACTAACCTCCAATTAATCTCCAAATCTTCCAACTTGAGTGAGGAGGACTAGGGTTCCACTAATCTTTCTTAATCACCATGAGAAGAAAAAGATGAAGGATGAAGAACAAAACAAAGGGGAGAGAGTGTCGGCGGGGTGGGGGTGGAATTCCCTTCCTTTTTATTTTAATTCTCTCAGCCCTCTCTCTCTCTCTCTAATTCTCTAGAATGTTTGGGAAAAATCTTAGGTTTTGTTTGGTTTGCTTCTTTATATTTTTAGCTTTAATGACCCATTTTCATAATTTAATTCCACATTCACAACATAATTTTTAAACCTATAATCCAACAAATTAAATTAGTAAGCTCTACTTAGTCTCAAATTATTGTCATCTAGAATTCTGTATCTCAATTACACTTTCACATGCCAGTAAGTTAACTGCTAATAAACAGAATTTTATAACACCCATGTCTAGAATTAATTCCGTTTCTTCACTTAACCGAAAACATGTAAGCATAAAATATACACGTACCAGGTCCTTACAACTTTCCCCCCTTTGGGAATTTCGTCCCCGAAATTTCGATCCTCCTTAAGACTCAAACAACTCGGGGTACTTGGAACGGATGTCTAACTCTCTCTACCGGGTCGCTTCCTCCACACCGTGATGTCGCCACAACACCTTTACATAGGATAAAGTCTTGCCTCGTAAAACTTGTTGTCGGGTATCCAAAATCTTCACCGGTAGTTCTTCATAAGAAACATCGTCTTGTAGGCTCAACTCTAACCAATCTATCATGTGAGAGGGGTCAGGCTCATATTTTCGTAACATTGACACATGAAAAACATCGTGTACAGATGAAAGTCGCGGTGGCAAAGCCAGTCATTACGCTACTTCCCTAATCCGCTCAAAAGTATTT
Source organism: Heliamphora exappendiculata (assembly GCA_034768845.1). Lineage (NCBI taxonomy): Eukaryota > Viridiplantae > Streptophyta > Magnoliopsida > Ericales > Sarraceniaceae > Heliamphora > Heliamphora exappendiculata. The sequence goes on from JAOTRH010000002.1 coordinate 2,906,244, forward strand.
CAAAAGGTCCTATAAATCGTGGTGACAACTTTCCGCCCTTGCAAAACCTTACCAAGCCTTTCTTCGATGACACCTTTAGAAATACAAAATCCCCTGCTTCAAACGATAATGGTCGTCTCTGTCTATCGGTATAACTTTTCTGATGACTCTGAACCGTAATCAAACGCTTTCGAATTGTGTCAATCTTTTCAGTTGTTTCCCTCACCAATTCGGGGCCTAATAGTGAGCCTTCTCCAACTTCGGCCAACACAATGGAGATCTACATGGTCTTCCATATAAGGCTTCGTACTGAGCCATCTCGATACTTGCTTGGTAATTATTGTTGTATGCGAACTCAACTGGAGGTAGGTGATCTTCCCACGAACCACCAAAGTCCAACACACAAGCTCGCAACATATCTTCTAAATTTTGAATCATATGCTCGGACTGCCCATCAATTTGAGGGTGGAATGATGTACTAAAGAGTAAACTAGTCCCCAAAGCTACCTGTAAACTTTGCCAAAATCGCAAGGTAAACCGGGGGTCTCTATCTGATACTATCGATATGGGTACACCATGCAATCATACAATCTCTTGAACATAAAATCTTCCTAACTTATCTACCGAGTCGGTTGTACGCATCAGGAGAAAATGTACAGATTTCGCCAATCGATCCATAATTACCCATATCGCGTTGCGTCCTTTCGATGACCTAGGAAGGCCGAAACAAAATCCATCGTTACGTGTTCCCACTTCCATTCTGAAACATGTAATGGTTGAAGCATGCCCGCCGATCGTTAATGTTTTGCTTTCACTTGTTGACAAGTGAGACACTTAGCGACAAACAAAGCCACATCCTTCTTCATGCCTTTCCACCAAAATTGTCGTCGAAGATCATGATACATCTGTGTAGTTCCCGGATGCACTGCGAGTCAAGAGTGGTGAAAATCTTGCAGCACTTCTTCACGACAAGACTTAGGTACAAACAATCTTCCCATAAACCTCAAGCCTTGGTTCAGTAAATTGGTCCAGCCTTCGGCGTTCTCCTTGTTGGTGATACGTTCCCCATACATTTGTGCCTCTTCGTCAAATTGTTGAGCCCCCATGACACGGTGTACTAATATAGGTTGACAGACCATAGCGGATAAAGTAACACGATCTTCGACCCCACTAAGAATAAACTCCAATTTTCCCACTTCTTCCAACATTTTCCATTCCTGTATCGCGATTTGGGCGAAAGACTTCAAAGACTTTCGACTGAGGGCATCTGTTACAATGTTCGCCTTGCCTGGATGATACTGCAAACTAAAATCATAGTCGCCCAAGTAATCCATCCATCTTCTCTGTCTCAAATTTAAGTCCTTCTACGAGAATAAGTATTTGAGGCTTTTATGGTCGGAGAAAACCTCAAATCGTTCTCCATAAAGATAATGCCTCCACATCTTTAATGCAAAAACAACAGCTGCTAATTATAAATCATGTGTTCGGTAGTTCCTTTCATGCGTCTTCAGTTGCCTCGATCCATACGCCACCACCTTGCCATGCTGCATCAGAATACACCCTAACCCTTCATGAGATGCATCACAATATACTTCATAGCCAAGACCTCTCTTAGGTATGATTAGTATCGGCGCACTGGTTAATCGATTCTTTAATTGTTGGAAAGCATCTTCACAAGCATCAGTCCACGTGAATTTAACTCCTTTTGTGTGAGTCGAGTCAAGGGAGATGCTAAACGGGAGAAATCTTTTACGAAACGACGATAATATCCTGTCAGGCCCAAGAAACTTCTGATATCAAATACGCTTTGTGGTCTCTTCCAATCCTACACGGTCTCTATTTTGGATGGATCAACAGTCACTCCTTCCTTCGACACAACATGTCCCAAAAATTTTATTTTGAGTAACCAAAATTCACATTTCTCATACTTAGCACAAAGCTTGTGTTCTCTTAAAAGTTAAAGCGCCACACGTAAACGCTCCTCATGAACTTCTCGGGTCAGAGAGTAAATCAAAATGTCATCAACAAAAACCACTACAAATTGATCAAGGTAAGGTCGGAAGATTCGGTTCATCAAATCCATGAAAGTTGCGGGGGCATTCGTTAAACCAAAGGACATTACTAAAAATTCGTAATGTCCATAACGGGTATGAAAAGCGGTCTTAGCTATGTCATCCTCCCGAACCCTTAATTGATAATAACCCGATCTCAAATCAATCTTCCAAAACATGCAGAGCCCCTCAATTGGTCGAATAGAACATCAATCCTAAGCGTTGGATATTTATTCTTCACCGTAACTTGATTCAACTTTCGATAATCGATACACAATCGCAACGAGCCATCCTTCTTTTTGGCAAACAACGTCGGTGCTCCCCACGGCGAAACACTAGGGCGAATGAAGCCTTCGTCTAACAAGTCCTGCAATTGAATCTTCAGTTCTCTCAACTCCGTTGGAGCGAAGCGATAAGATGGCACTGAAATTGGAACAGTCCCCGGGATAAGCTCAATAGAAAATTCAACTTCTCTATGTGGCGATAGTTTGAACAATTCTTCTGGAAATACGTCTCTAAACTCGCTTACCATCGGTGGAAACACTCCTCGTAAGGAAGGATCATCCCTTGTCAAAAGGGTGGAAAGGATCGTATGCACATTTGTTGAATGGTTCACATTTCCAGGTCGAGGTGCCATATAATCATCTTTATCTCCCACGTATAAGAAAGAATCTCCTTCTGGAGTATAGAAGAAAATTCTTCGTCTATCACAGTCTATAAGCGCATGAAAGGTAGTTAACCAATCCATTCTAAGAATAATATCAAACCCCTACATCTTTAGTACAATAATATCGAACACGAGATGGCGATCAACTATTACTACTTCGCATCCCCTACATACACACCTTAATTTTGTACTATCACCGATGGGTGTTTCAACACTTACAACAACGTCCGGCATCTCAACAGGTAAACCCAAAGCAGATACAAATGATGAAGAGATAAATGAACGTGATGCACCAGTATCAAATAACACACGAGCCCAAGAATTGAAAACTAACAAGGTACCTCGTATCACTGGGGTACTGGTAGCCTCGTGTACCTCAGGAGTTGACAAAGTACCTGTTTCTGCTATGGCATAGACCCTGCCCTGGATTCCATGTGCCTGGCCCCGTCCTCTACCCGTAGGTTGACGTACAGATTGTGCCGAAGTTGCTTCCCCAAGAGCCTGAAATACCTGTGTCCCGGCCTGTCGAGTTGGTTGGTTATATGTCGGCTGCTAAGAAGGTTGTGTAGTAGATGTTTCTCGGTTAGCTCTTCCTTGCGGACAGTCACGCCTAACATGCCCCTCCTAACCACACTGATAACATTTGATAAGTCCCCTCTCTTGAGGCTGGCCCTGTGTCGAGCTCTGTTGTTGCCCTGGTGCTTGCTTCCTTTGCAAACAATCCCTAGCCCGGTGCTCTTACACCCCACAAACAAAACATGTAACTTTCCTTCGCTCTAAACATGTCGTGGAGGACACAGATGGGGTGGGTACGGAGCGTTGGATCTGATTCGATCTCTGTGGCGCCGAACTAGTATTGCCCTGTTCTGGTCTTCGTCTCTTATAAGGTTGTCCCTCATATTTTGTTATTCTAGCCACCGATAGTTGCCTCTTTTCCATGATCCTTCGATTGTCTACCATAGCACTTTCTATCACCATGGCTGTCTCAACTACTTTCGAGAAAACCCTCAACTAAAACCCTACTACTTTCTCTCGGATAGCGGGTCATAAACCCCTTTCGAACCTCTTGGCCTTCAATTCTTTCGTTGACACAATTTCGGGCGCAAAGTTTGACAATCTTGTAAACTTTGATTCATATTGCAAAACAGACATATTTTCTTGTATCAATGATAGAAATTCCTCTCTATACGTATCTCGAATAGACTCGGGAAAATATTTTTCTAGGAATACCGTTGTAAAAGCTTCCCATGTACCATATGTTGCCATCTTAGCAAACGCCCACCGGCCATTTGCTTCTTCCTGGGGTTGAAAAGTAGTGAAACCAACCCTAAGGTCGTCTTCCACTATTTGCAAAATATCTAATGTTGGAATGCGGAAAAAAAAAATTAAGAACCGGCGCCGTGACCGTAAAAAACATGCATTTTTTATGAAAAATGATAACAATAAACTGATATATTATGATTACATATATCTTCAAGAAACTTGAACAAGTTTCTTTCATACAGAACAACAATTCGAGACGACCCAATGATCTTCTCACGTATATCCCGACGCACAAGACGATCCCAGCGAGTGGGCACCGATCAAGATCTTCGTGTTTTTTTCCTTTTGATTTCTATCTCACACCACTCTCTCAAAGAAAAAAAGAATTCACAATGGGAGAGTGAAGGGGGCGGCGGCTAGGGCTTGGGATTAGGTTAGTTTTTGGCTCCCTGTGATATATTTTAATAAATCACTTGAGATATCCTTGAAAATTATATCTCTCTTTCCTAAAACCAATGAGGAGATATATTTTTCCATAAAATAACCTCCTATCCCCTATTAGGGCCGACCACCTAGGGAGTGATCCCTATTGTGCCAAATTCCAATACCGTCCTCCATTATTTAACGTAATCCCTGAACGTTCCCGGTAGCAAAATCGACATTCAAATTAAATTAAATAATTACCGAAACCGATAGGAAAAATATCCGTGCGTATAAAGGGCTACGTGAGGGATCATGAGTAAGTATAGGACTCGGGATAACCATACGAGAAAATCGAATATCCCTAACTTTATCCCTGAGTTAGATTCTTTCTCGCACGAACCAGAACTTATTCCACTAAAGGGACTGACTGAACTCCCGGCCTTAACTCAAATTATGTCTTGAGTTTCTAATTATCAAATGCACTTAATTCTCCTCACGTTTAAGATATAGATTCCTGATAAATAAATTAGGTTACTGACAACCCGATTTAATTATCCTCTTCTCCTCACAACCGCACCGCTTAACCTTTTGAT
>JAOTRH010000002.1:2914640-2963412 GCA_034768845.1 Heliamphora exappendiculata
TTACTCCCCCCCCCCCCCCCCCCCGTATTTGGATGCTTGTGATTCTGGGTGAATTGGGTATAGTTACTTGATACGGGGATTTGGAATGTGTTGAATTGGGTTTAATAGTAGCACATTCGTTTTGTTAGGTCTTGCTATAAAATTTAGCAGTCCATTGCATGCTTTGTCTGGTGTTTTGAGGCTATCTGCACCTAATAAAGCCGATGCAAGTAAAAATGCGGATTTTGATGCATCGCGGAGCGACGCTGTAGCTCCCGAGGCAAGTTTGGAAAGTGTATCGGATGTGGCTGTTGAAACTGTGGTACTAGGTACTTTCAATTTGGAAATAGTTCTGAAGTTCTAATATTTTTTGTTTGCTTCTTTTGAATTTGATTTCTTATCTCAGCACATTGGTTGATATTCTAGCAAGGAGACACCACATAAAAACCAAGTCATGGTAGATGTGACATTTTCTTTGAATCTCTAGAGTGTCTCCTAGTTGAAACTAGTAGTGGAAAAATAAAGGGAACTTATTGTCTTCTTTGCGTTCTCTGAGAGAGATGGGAATTGCAAAATCAATGTAAGGATGTAGCCTGATTTATTATCGATCGGTTGCCCAATGTGTACCCCACAAAGCAATTGACAGCTTTTCAGATTAATAAAGTGATGCACTTTAGTTATTTTCTTGTTGGGTATCAAAGCTTCCTACGATGGCAACTGATTTTAAATGCTTTAATTGGCAACTCCATCAGGACTTGATCAATTTGCTTCATTTTAAGCTGGATTAAGATTTAAGATTCTCATACTACAACCACTTTGTTGAATATGATTTTGAGTTTTTGGATTGTTGGATTGACCTTAGGTCCTTTGTAAGCCTGCATGAATCTGAGCCATTGAGGATTAGTAGCATATGCTTCTAAGTTCTGCAAAAGAAAAAAAATGATTCTACATTGCCCTTTTTTTTGTCTTGAGTTTTTTTATTGACGCATGGATCCGCTAATGATACTTATAAAAATTACTTGTTAATGAGCATCTTTGGACCACTTTGCAGATGATTCTTTCAATTTTGTTAGGTTGTTTCCATATTCAACTTATTTTTATTATGACATGATTGTGGTGATAGTAGATAGATTTTGGAACAAGATCAGCTTCTTATTGTTGTTGACTGTTGCATAGAGGACAACTTTATGTACTGTTTCCCCACCTTTTATTAGAGACAAAACATCTTAAGAGGCAAGAAGGAAAGCTAGGACGCATATTCATTCCAGTTGCTGTGGATTTAACTCAGCGGGAAGCTTTATGTGTTCTGAAGAAGCTGAAGGTATGCCTAAGAAGGATATTTGTTTTAGATTCTTTGTAGGATTTGTATATCTGCAAGTCAATATCTTTTGGCAGTTACTTAGCTCTCTGCTTGTCATAGTTTTTTATTTGCATAGACCAAATGAAGCTTTGTTGGCGTTCATCATGTATGCGATTTCGTAGCTGCCATCGTCTTCATGCTGACTGTATATAGTGTTTAAAACCTCAATCAATAGAAAATATGACTCTGAAGTTTGAATCCAAATGATTAGCTTGCCTTTGCGTTGGTTCAAATTTGCATTGACTTGATAACCATAATCATCTGACTAAGTGGTTATTGTTGAACTATTGGCAGTTTTAAGGTTCTCACTTTGGATTGTGATGTGCTGTCTGTTCTGATGGACCATGAATTGTGAGGACTTATAAACTTGGATTTTGGGCAAACACTATATGATATTAGGAGATACGTTTGCAAGTTTTCCCTATTCCTCCTCCTCTGTTGGTTTCTTATGCGGTTTTTGGTATAATAATCAAGGCTTTAGAACTGTGATTCTGTGGTTGTGGCTGACATAGCCGTGATGTCTGGTTGTGACAGTATCAGTTACCACTTACAATGACCCTAAACCTCCGTGAAAGTAAAGAGAGCATATGTTCGGGGTCACTTGGGATCTTTATGCACTTGACAATTTTGATCCCTGCAAACATTTGGGATTGATCAAGAGAAAGTTTGGACTTTAATTAAGACATGCTTGAACCTTAGAAAAAAGGAATAATGATAAAATCCTACTTTCTTGCATTAATTCCCTCATAATGGACCAATATTTAGCCATCATCTACAGTAATTTTTCCAATAATTTGGAATGGAAGTGTATGCTTTAAGCGAAAAGCTTTACGTTCAGTTCTAAGCATGGTTTTCACTGTCATGTTTAAGGTATACAGATAGTTGAAGATGATGTCAAGGCAGAAGAATTGTGCACTAGGAGGGAATATGCAAGATGGCTAGTTCGAACAAATTCACTATTGGAAAGGTAGTATTTCGTCCATCTATAAGATACATTTTTGTTTTTTTCATTTCTTTATTTTTTGGGGCCAGAGGTTTTCCCTTGCATTACATTTTGCAGTTTCAGTATAATACAAACATGTTATGCCTGCTCTTGGTTGGTCTTTCTTAGCAATTTTCTCTTTGGTTTATAGGAATCCAAAGCATCGGATTCTTCCATCTATTGCACTTTCGGGGTCCATATTTGCCGCATTTGATGATGTGAGCATTGAAGACCGTGATTTTCATTCCATTCAGTGTAAGAAGGTTTGATGTTGAAATTTACGTGTTCAGGATGCCTCTGATTTTGAACAAATGTCTAATTACTTCCCTTGAATTTGTTATTCAGCCTTGGCCGAGGCTGGCATCATTCTCAGTAAGCTGTCAGGTAAAAACTCTAGTTCTGATCAGAATGATTCAGAAGTCCAAGAAGGTGTCTGTTTTTTTCCTGAGAGGTACTCCACTATTCTCTTTTAACTGTCTTATTTGGATGCCACCTTTCTCCACTTCGAATCTCCCCTTACCCCCAATAAAAATAAAATCTTTTAACTCAATGAAACATATTTGGCACCTTAGGTTCATATCTCGCCAGGATCTTATAGATTGGAAATCTCAGCTAGAGTATGAAGTCAAGCCAGGAACAAATGAAAAGGTACAAGAAAATTGGTACAGTTGTGTTATGAATTTATATGTTAGGTTCTTGAGGTAATATAAAAAAGATGTTGAATATTAGTGACATTTTGGCAGTCTTTCATAGCTTTAAAACCTGACTTATTTACAGTCCAGATATCAAAGACTGACATGGGCTTTATGGATATGAGGGAGATCAGTTCCGATGTATCGCCTGAGTTTTTTATGGATATGCTGGCTGGCGACAAGAGTATTCTCAAAAAAGTTTTCGGTCTCTCTCTCTCCCTCTCTCTTTCTCCCCCCCCCCCAGACAAACTCACAAATTGCACGTGTACTTTTGGACACATTTTATCTTCCGTTACTATTCAGTGTCTGGAGGCATGTGGATCAAGCCCTGGTATTTGATCATGTTCTTTATCAGGTTCAGTCAACTAAGTAGGTATGGAGACACTAATGAGTTGCCTTTAAAACTGGTAAAACAGATTTTAAAATGGGTCTGTTTAGTCCTTACTGGGTGTAGTTGGATTTTCTTGATTACTTAATCTGCATCGTGATTTACATTAACAACAACGGCCAACTCATATGGGCTAATGGTTCTCTAAGAGTTGCATCTTATGAAAAAGGTATTAATTTAGTGGGGCTGTTAGGATATCTGAGGTAGGTTGAGGAGGCAGATTCGGAGTGATTAAGTTTCCAAAGGGAGGTGCAAAAGATATTCAAGTGAGGTTTTTGTATTCTTCCTTTTATTGGGTGTGCATGTTCTAGCCTTTTCCTGCTAGAGAAGTGGGTGTGATATGGAAAAACGCCCACTTAAGTGGCAACCCCTTGGATTTTTAGAAGGCGAAGCAGTTAGTGTTCTCTTCAAGGTGGAGAGACTAGCTCATCAATGTAGGAGCATATCGGTATTTCTGATATATGCATTTTCTTTTTTTTTCCTTTTTTTTTCTGCATAGGAGGATTATAAGTACTGCATGTTGTCTAACAGGACAAGGAAAGCGGTTTCAACCAAATAAACCTTCGACCAAGGCACAAGCTGCAGTGGCACTGACGAGTGGTAAGATGACTGAAGGCATTCATGCTGAACTGTCAAGACTTGAAGTTGAGAACTCTTTGAGGCAAAATGCAATGGAAGATATTAGGTCTGACATTCTGAATAAAGGAGATATGCAGAGATATTGGGATGGGAAACTAGAAGAAGAGAGAACTCGTGCTTCTGATGTGGAGAAGGTTTATCTTGCTGCAATACATGACTTGGAAGAGGAGAATATTGTTCAAGCAAACACTCTAGCCCAGTATTTGAAGGAGAAGGCTGCTATGGACTGCCAGAAGCAGCTGCTTTTTAGTCTCAAGGAAGAAGTCAACGAGATGTCAGAGAGGCTTGAATATGAGAAGGCTCAACATGCAGATGAGCAGCGAATTTTGCATGATTTGCTCACTGATTTAAAGGCCAAGCTGGAAGGAACATTTGATGCAAAATCAATACTGGAAGCTGAGATAGAAGCTCTGCGAATACTAAGGTAACAATTAAAGCAATATTTATCTCCTGTTTCTTTTGCTGCTTTAAATTTCTATAGTGTTTTGTCTTTTCAAGGAGGAAAAATTTATACTAAAGTCTCTTGGTCTTTTTTTTAAATTCTATTTATAAAATTATGTATAAATGTATGACTAATAATTAGTGCTAGGTAAATCAAACTAAACCAAACTAAGCCTTTGTCCCAATCAATTGTGGTCGATTATATGAATTCTTTTACGCCATTCTACTTTATTAAGAGTCTCATTGGATTTATGTTCATAGAGATCTCACGGGTTTTTAGAATAAAGTCAGACAAAATTCTTCTCTAGTAGACAAAATTCTTGCAATATCTGTTAACAAGAAGTATGGAAGTAGGGTTAGTTGGGGTAAAATGATGATTACGTCAATGAAATTTGGCCCCTCAAAGGAAAGGACATTGATGCACTTACAAATACAAAAGCATTGTAAATATTTGGTGTTGAAAATTCTTAGCTGTGTGATATGGCATGCCATGTGACTTAATCAGCAGGGGGGGGGTGGGGGGTGTTCCATTTTACTTCTTGGGCTCCTTTTATCAGCACTGAAGTCAGGAACACGTATTGGGTGTGACTTGAATTGTATTTAAAAACAATAAAAAGTAAAATGATGCTACTTTTGTAAAATTCTACCACATCTCTTTGTTGTTTATGTAGTAGTATGGATATTTGAGGCAGACTGGTGTTTTTTTGGGTGGAGGGGGAATTCGATCAATTTCCAATCCCAGTCCAAATCCTTGACTTGGATTTCATTTATTACCCCCATGCCCTACGTCACAATCCCCTGCACCCAATTCTTGCCGGGACAGTATTGAATGGTTGTGGCTTCCAATTATTTATCTATTGTCAAATGGAGTTTTTGATTTTTATTATTATTATTCTCTTTTTTGGGGTAGGAGAGCAAGTGGAGCGAAACTTGTAGAATAAGGAGATGTTTGGCAATGCTACTGTTAGTAGTTTTGAGCTTTTGCTATTAATTTTAGCTATAAACTATAAATATTTTCAAACATTTACAACTTATACTACAACTTATAATTATTTTTTATTCTATTTCAACTACAAGTTTCAATTTTTACTAAACACTCACAAATTTTTTTACAAGTTACAATTTATAAGTTACTAATAGTAATTTTACCAAATACTACCTAAGTTTATACTTTTGCATAAAATATTTAATAATTTGAATTTATAATTAAACTATGCATGTTCTTGTATTATGCATGAAATGCTTAATAAAATTCAGTAAATATTATTTATGCATATTCTTGTAAATATTTTTCATGTCTTAGAGTCACTAATATGAGAATTAGATGAATCCGACGCTTAAACTCATACCCACACCCGAGCTCATGATGCATACCGAACTTCCTGCATCAATGCCTGTCACTTTTTTTTTCCGACTAGATGTAGTGATGTTATGGTTACATCTCCTACTCCATCACTGCACAAGTCTTGTTCTGTCATAAACAAACAACACCTTAAAGGGCACGATCAGGTAGTAGGCCTACTGTTATTAAACTGTGTATATATATGTTAAATCTTGTTCCTTAGGACTACTGTACTGCATAATAGTTTCATATACGACGACTATCAGAGGACATAGTTGTTACTGATGGAAAATATGGATGCAGATCTTGGATAGAGGATGAAGCTCGGAAAAGCCAAGCCCGTGTGAAGGTTCTTGAGGAGGTGGAACGAAGATGGAAATGGGATGAAAAAGATTAAAATCGAGATTTGCTGAAAAATTACTTGAAGAAACGCTTGGTTCGAGGGATACATCCGCCATTGATCTTCAATGCATGTTGTGCAATCGAGATGCCTGGTAGACCTTTTATCTTATTGTTAGATTCATAGATTGTCTCTGCGTCCCTGTTTGTGTACTAATAATAGGCAGCATAATATCCTGCCAAATCAGGTATGGGATATGGGGAGAGGGGTCCTGCTGTGAGCTCAAAAATATTTTATTCAGGATTTTAAAATTTAATCGGAATGATTCATTATATTAAACTATTTGAGTAGGTAATTCTTGAAAAAAAATTAGATCAATTGGGTATCATTATCTATACGATCAGAGTATGTTTTGAAAAAACATAATTGGCATATAATTTTTTGGAAATAAACTGTCAAACAAATGTATTCAGATCATACAGTTAATAATGTTCAATTAACTTGATATTTTTTATAGAGATTACTTACTTGACGAGTTTAATATAATGAATAATTTTGATTAAATTTTATGATTCCCAATTAAACACCATTGAACAAAGAGCAACGAGCTACTCATAGAAGGAACCCGAACCCCAAATCTGGGATGTGCTATACAAATGATTCAAGGAATTGTGCAAAAGGAAGGGATTGTGTAATGTTTCAAAAGTTAAAGCAGTTTTGTTATCTCCCAAGTGCTTGGGTCAAAGAGGGCATGTTTTATTTTAAAAATGATGCGAGCACAGATTTATTTTATGGATTGTAGGATAAATATTTCACAAATAAAGTAGATTTTACACATTTGCTTAAATGCAAATACGTGGAATTCACTTTATTTGTGATATATCTGTATTTGAATTTGTGAAATAAATATGTGCAAATAGAACCCACTCATTTTGTTTTGTGGGTATTGTTTGCCTGGTATTATTGGTGGCTAATTGTCCGGGGGAGAGAGGGGGGCAAATGCTTGTGTCTCTCAGAAATATGTTCGGTTCGTATTTTTTGAAATTATTTTAGTTTTTAAAATATTTTAAAAATAATAATTATTTTTAATTTAAAATACATTTTTAGTCAAGATTATATCACACGTCTCAATTCAATCCTAGATTGCTGCCTCAATCCAATTCAAACCTAAAAATCTCAGTTTGCTGCCTCAATCCAATTCAAAATCAAATCAATCTCTAACAGAATAAAATCCTAATCTAATTCAAACCTAAAAATATCAGTTTAGGTTGAAGAACATTCCAATTCCATCAATTCTTACCTGTTATGTTCATTATGCTTACCCATGCAGTATTTATTGGATTATTGTTTCCAAAGCTTGTTTTCCTTTGATGGTTGTCATTCATTTCATGGAACTAAAAGAAAGAGAGAAAAGGGAAAGGGAGAGAGAGAGAGAGAGAGAGAGAGAGAGAGAGAGAGAGAGTAATATTTTAGCCAATGAAGTGAGATTTAGGGTCTGTTTGGCAACTTTAGTTTTTTAGCTTTTTGGTTAAAAATTTTAAAAAGTTAAATGGTTTGTTTGGCAAAAAAATTAAAAAGTTAAAAAGTTAAAAAATTAAATCAAAATATCAACTTTTAAAATATTTTATTGAAAGTCTAAGCACTTTTAAAATATAATAATATTTTTATTTATAACTTATTTATTATTACTACTAATTACTTATAATTGTTAATATCAAATTTATAAAATGTTAAAATTGTCTAATTTGAATAAAAAATAAAAAAATTAATTTTTTTAATTTAAATGACCAATTTAAAAAAAATAATTTAAAAGTTAAGTTATTAAATAATTTATTTTAAATTAAATTTAATTTTTTAACTAAAAATATAAAAAAAACTTAAAAATATTTATTTTTAAGTTAATTGAATTGCTTTAAAAAAAACTGCCGTTTATCGGTAAGTGAGAAGCTTATTTCATTAAGCAAGAGATTAAGGTCCTGTTTGGGCTACCTAAAAACTTTGACCTTATCTTTTTAAACCTACAAAAAGTTAAAAAGAAATAACGAAGTTTTAGTCATCATTGTGGTCGTTTGGGCAACACGCTTAGCATACGAGATGGAAAATTAGTAGGTGGCAACACGCTTAGCATGCAAGATAACTTCTTATTAGCTAATTTTGAAAGTAACATTTAGTTGAATCATTCTTCTGTACTTCGTAATAATCAAAACTTGTTCAATATATATATATATATATATCTATATATATATATATATATATCTGCATTGTTTACTTTTTATGCTTATAGAATTTTTCTCACTCTACATCAAACGAAACATGATTTTTTTGTTTATACAGAGATGATCAAAGACAAACACATTTAAAGTCATATTATTTTTTATGTCTAATATTTATTATATCTATTTTTTCACTTAATAAGCGGTTGTTTGATGACTTTGTTGTCATCCAATTATTCAAAAAAAGTGCTTCAGTTTTTAATTTATAGTCTATGTTATATGACCTCGTCATTTTTTATGAAACATTTGTGTCAACATGAAATGATATCGATATTAGTACAAAATATGTGTCGCGTGCAACTACTTTTATCGAATACAGTTAAGATTTCAAACATAAAAAAATAGTAAAAGATGAAGACAATAAACTAAAATTAGGCGTATAATATATAATTATTATGTAAATTTATTAAGAATGAAAATAAATATCTAATGTGAGAAATCGGTATGTATAAACTAATAAATATATAAAAAAATTGAAATATTGCTTTGCAAATTGCCATTCAACTGATTTTTTTTTATTTTGAATTTTTCTTCCCAGATAGTTCATCATAATGAATCATCTCAAGTTTCAAAGTTTGAATCCTAATTTGAAACTTTCATCAGAATTCTAATCATAATTTAGAATTCTCCCTCCACACTCATTAATTTCTAATATTTGGATATTTTTTAATTAAGTTTGAATATACTTTGTTTTGAAATTTTATGTATTTAATCTTTAAATATACACCCCGTACTTGTATCCGGATCCAAGTAACATAACTTATAGTCCAAAAAAAAAAAAACGTGCTTATGAATTTTCGTGAGTAATTTATATTTTTAAATCAATAAATACAAATGTTACTACAAAATTATAAAACTTCGACGGTAACAAAAGTTTATATCTTTTATTTTAAATTATAATCGCATCTTTTGGACAGTAATCTAAAAACTGAGAAATATTAAAAACTGGTTTGGATTGTTTGAAAGCTTTTTCGTGCGCATGGAGTGCAGCTAATTTCCATCTGTTGCCGCCGGAAGAGAAAAACTTTTCAGTTCGTCGGAGGAGAGAAACTTCTCAATGGAGAGAAACTTCTCAATGGACTAGCCCTCGGGGATCTCGGTGGCAGCTCGGAGATCCGATTTCCACCACAATCATAGTAAATCACGCCGGAAAACTCAGGCGGCTGACATTTCTCACCCATCAGAATCGTCTTCTGCCACAAGCCTCCTCTGCCGCCGGAGGCTTCTCCGAATCCTTCCTCCGCCTCGTCACCGCCCGTGTCCGCCGCCTCCGCCGCCGCAGTTTTCCTGTGGTGGGCGACAAGAATAGCCTTCTCGCCGATGGGTGTCACGAGCTTCGTGGGCGGCGACCGGAGATCCGATCTTGGCGCGAACTTTGAATCGTTCGGCGGTTCAGTCGCGTGCTTTGATGATCTGGACGCTCTTCTTGAATGCTTTACGCATAAAGCTACAAGAGCTGATACTACCGAGATGAACAGCCCAATCGCCGTTAACGGAATGGAACCCAAACGATCGCCGGCGCCGGCGGCGACGTGTTTCGGCGTTAGCCGGACCATTTTGAACGAACTATTGTTCGCCTGAATAAGTAGGAGGGTCGTGTTGTATTTTTTATAGGTAGCAGTTGGATGGATGGAGGAGAGACGACTTTGGCTTTTGTTTTTGCTTAGCTCAGGAATATGTAAAAATTTTATTTTCAAAATAATTTAATTTTAAAAAAAAATAGAAGAAATTTATTAGGGTTAGTTTTTTTTTTTGTATTTTGCTAAAATATTTAATATGCTTTTATTTTTTAGGTTTAAGTTGACTATTTGGGATAATAACATGATTTTTCTTGTTTTTTTAAAGTAAAATAGACTTTTTAATTGGAGGCATTATAATTATTTTATTAAAAATTATAATTTTCTTCCTTTAAAAAAAAAAACAAGTTAATAAATTTTTTAAAAATACCTAACAATATAGATTGAAAGGGTTTTTACACAAAAAAAAAAAAATAAAACTTTGCTTTTTAGATAGCCCAAATTGGGCCTTAGTAGTCTAGTTTTGGGTAATAACTTATTTGCTTTTTTTATTTTTAATAAATTTTTTATCATTTAGTTTTGTATTTGGTGAGCATGCATGTGAAGAGTATTGGAATTAGAGCGGATAGTTGAGGGTTTTGAGAGAAAAAGGGGGAAGGTTAATAGGATTGAATCAATAGGAATAGACCCATGGGAAAAGGGCTCAAGCGGGTAGGTGCTGAGACAGAGGAGCGAGCAGAAGTTGGAAGAGGAGGAAGAGATGAAGCACTTGGTACAAGAGAGGATTGTGCACACAGAGGTATAGAAGGAGCAGAGACTCTGAAGGGATGAAAGACCAAAAGAAGGATTTGAGGTAAGGAAACGTTGTGGCGGGTAAGGAAGATGAAAAAGGGAACATGGATTCACGGAAGAGAACATGACGAGATAGATAAATTTTTTCAGGCTCAGGGACAAGATATTAGTAGCCTTTGGCAGTAGAATGATGGCCAAGAAATACACATGGAATGGATTTGGGAGCAAGTTTATGAAGAGTGTGAGGTTTAAGAAAGGAAAACATTGACAACCGATGACTCTCATGAAAATATAATCAGGTATTTGATGGAATATAGCAACTGATAGGGAGATCGATTTTGAAGCTCCGAGGAAGGAAATCTGTTAATAAGCAGCCATGGCAACGGATTCAAACCAAAATTTGAGTGGAACAGCTAAGTGATGCAGAAGCGCAATTGCAGTGTCAGTGAGATGGCGATGCTTGTGCTCAGCCACCCCATTTTGAGAAGGGGTATATGGGCAACTACGTTGATGCACAATCCCTTGAGATTGAAAAAATTGTTTCATCTTGGTATTAAAGAATTCAGTGCCACAGTCAGTCCTTTGAATTTTTAATAATTAATGTAGAAAATTGTTTTTCAACATAATTCTTGAAATCAACAAATTTTTGAAAAACTTCGCTTTTGTAGCTCAAGGGATAGATCTAGGTGAATTTGCTATAATCATCAATAAATAAAACATAATACTTGAAACCAGAAGCAGAAACAGTAAATGGACCCCAAACATCACTATGTATTAATGAAAGTGGTTTATGGACTGAGGAACTATAAAGCTTAAAAGGGGTTCCATGACTCTTAGCAGCAACTGAACAGCTCGTACATGGAGGAATGGAGCAAGAAGCTGACTTTAAGTGCTTGGTAAGGTGCTGAAATTTTGATGTAGATGAATCACCCAACCATTGATGCCAAATGGAAGAAGTCATAGAGGATGAGCCTGATGCAGTTGCACTAAGAAAAGTTGATGCAGCAGAGGTAGGAATTGCAGATGAGGATGGCTGAAACTGGTAGAGATCATGAATGTTTGGATCACTATGCAGAATCTGCTTTTTGAGTTTGTCCTGAATGAAGAAGTAATTAGCATCAAAGATAATGAGACAATTGTTTTCTTTGATGTAGAGCTAAAAAGAGATGGATGGAGTAGATAAAATACCTTTACTTGAATGTTAAACAGGAAGAGAATTACCATCTCCAATGGTAACTGGTGTAATACCTTGATAAGGTTGATAAAGATGAAGATTTTGAAGGTTATGGGTTATGTGATTTGTGACATCTGAGTCAAGATACCATGTATTTGAACTGGATGGTGTAGTAGAGACAAAGGCTTTAGGCTGAGAGAGATTAGGTGATGTAGGGCTGGCTGAGGTGGGTAAAAAATTTGGGTCCATCCTGTGCCAACATTCAAAAGGCAATGTGATTAACCTTCCCACAGATTTGGCATATACAGTCTGATTATGAGGTGAGGATGGTGACAAATATTGAATCATGGGTGAACTGCTTATACCACCTCTGAAGTTTGAAAATCTGCCTTGATAAGTGCCATGGGAAAAAACTCCTTCCTCTACTGTAATTATTGGCAGCCCTGTTTCTACTAAAGGAAGGCATAGGAGTATGGGGAGATTTCCCTTTAACAGTAGCAAATGCCACATTTGAACTGTTGACAAGTACTTCAGTGATTTCTCTACATGTATGGCCTTTGAACAAAGTAGAGCACTCACTGCTTCCATGAAAATTGACTCTGTTTTGGCTCTTATGGTTGTTTTAAAAGCATCATACTCCTCAGGTAATCCATTTAACACCATTACGAATAGGTCCTCATCTTCAACGTGAGATGATGCCATCGTTAATTATTTAACCAAGGTATTCCTCCATGGTTTTGGTGCCCTTCACAACACGATTCAGTTTGTTCTTTAGCTGGTGAATATGAAACATTGAGAGGGAAATTATTACCCAGAGTTGTCCAGACTTCATAACAACTTCCATAGGAAAGAATTGTATAGCAGATTGATGGAGATAGCGGGCATTTGGCCAAGCTTCTACTACCAACTTCAAACTTTCTACTATTAATTTTAGTAATAAGTTATAAACTTCTCCAAACACCAACGACTTCTGCTATAAGTTATAACTATTTTTTCTTCTATATTTCAGTTACAAACTAACACATTTACCAAACACTCACAATTTCTACTACAAGTTATTATATAAAAACTACTAGTTTCAGCAATGCCAAACACTTGCATAGAGTGGCTGTAATGTAATTTTTGAGATTTCCATCGATTACTCTTCAATTGATAGCTTTAGGATTTTCAACTTCATTTCTATTGGGTTGTGTCTAGTATTCTACCGGACCCATATTTATTATATTATTTTTGGTCTATATGTAATTGAGTTGTGGTAGAATTAAGAATCAACTAGAATTCTTTATGTATAGGATTTATAGTAATATGGGCTGACTAGGATTCTTTTAGAATTTTTACGTGTACGTGCCTATAAATAGAACACTAGTAGAGCCATAGGGTTGTGTTGAGAGCAGATAGAAAATCTGTGAGATTAGCTGGTAGAGAGAAGGGAGACAGATGTTGTACTCTTTCACATTCGACATTAGTAAAATATTTTCTCTTTTACTCGTAGACGTAGGCCGGTGTGAGCCGAACCATGTAAATCCTAACAAGTGGTATCAAAGTCGACGGTTGAAGATTCGAAATCGTGGTGGGTGTTCGAAGCAAGGTATTATTTTTTATTTCGATTGATATAAATCAAATAATATTTTTTTTGAAAAAAAGAAGAAGAAGAAAACCAGGTGTGGCAGTAGTACTGTTGAGCGGCATCGTTGTTCTTACAAATGAACAGTGGCGAATTAAAATCGATGCAACAGTACTATTTGGTGACGTTCGTGCATTGTCGAGGCGTACATTCCAAATAGTGTTGATTTGCGTGTAAAATTGTTGATACAAAGGTGCTAATTATTGAACGGTGATATTAAAGCCTGGGTATTTGAATTGATCATGGACTTTTCTTTTGATTGAAGAACGAGTTCAATGGGAATTGTACTTGATCAAGGATTTTTTTTGCAAGGGCTTTGATTCTGTGTGACAACAATTTTGATAATCGGCGGTTCATAATTAATATATTATATTGGCTTGAATATATAGCAAAATATTTGAAGGAGAAAGTGCCGCAAAAGGTTTTTAAGCGCCGCGAATTCATCGCTATGGTCAGATTTTTCTATTTATGCACTGTTTAATTGGATTGGGCAGATCGGCATAGATTAGGATTGATCGGGGAGCGATTGGGTACAATTAGAGTTGATTTGGGCTACGTGGGACAAGGTTTATACATATATGATATTGCAACGAGTTCAGATTGTGGGGATTGTCAGACACAAATCTAATGGCGCTGAAGAGTTCGGGTTTCATGATTGAATCTTTTAACGGTCACAACGACTTCATCTTATGACAGCAAATGGTGAAAAATATTTTGACGCGTGAATGACTGATCAAGGCTCTCAGGAAGAAGTCAGAAGATATAGAGTGGGATGAGATGCGGGAGTGGGATGAGATGCGGGACTTGGTGAACAGCACGATTCAATTGTATCTCAGTAATAGTACTCTTCGAAAAGTCATCAACGAAAGCGATTCGGCAGAACTTTGGGCTAAATTGGAGAGCAGGTACAAGTCCAAGACATTGACAAATCAATTCTTTAAAGAAATAGTTATATGCACTTTAGATGACAGAGGAAGCGAACTTTATTGAGCACTTGGACGAGTTCAATAGGATACTGATGGAATTGAATTCTATCAGCGCGAAGATCGAAGATGAGGATAAAACAATTCTCCTATTGGTTTCATTGGCTTCATCATATGAGCATCAGAGGACTACACTGATGTTTGGGTGTGATGAGGTTATTGCATTGGGTTGGATGAGGTTATTGCTGATCTTATATCTCATGAGATGTTGAAGAAGAGAGAGAGTGACATATCACAGGGAGAGAGCATCATGGTTGCCTTAGGCAGTGGAGAAGTCAGAGGCAGGCTGATAATGAAGCATGAGGGGTCTAAGAAGAAAGGTCATTCCAAGTCGAGAGGTTACAAAGAAAAGTGCTACTATTGTGACAAATAAGGTCATCTGAAGAGAAATTGTTTGAAGTATAAGACGAACATTGGAAAAGAACAATCATCAGAGACAACAGTTACAGAGGGCTTCGATTATGAAAAATCAGAAGTGCTCACAGTTACAGAGGGCTTCGATTATGAAGAATCAAAAGTGTTCACAATTACTTCAGGTACAGAAAAATCAGATGTAGTTAAAGAGGGCTCCAATTATGAAGAATCTGTGATGTTAGCTGGTAGAGAGAAGGGAGACGGGTGCTGTACTCTTTCACATTCGACGTTAGTGAAATATTTTCTTTCTCGCTCATGGTCGTAGGCTGGCGTGGGATGAACCACGTAAATTCTCGGTGTTAATTATTTTTTACTTTTTTATGCGTGACCTTGTTTTCGTTTGCGTTCGGAAATTAGTATTCAAATCATAACAATTTTCACTTACATCTTTAATCTGTGGAGGAAGGCATGGAGTAGTTCCATCCACAATTCTTAAAAGATTTGTGGCCCGTAGAAGATTCTGGAGCTGGTTCTTCCTGATGATGTAATTGGTGGAATTAAGCTTCAAGGTGATAAAGGAATTCAAGTTTGAAATGAGGAGATTAAGGTTTGGTGCAATGGAGTAAGAAGATGTCATGGCAGGATTTTTAGGCTTGCTCGTTTGAGCTTTTCTAGCTCTGATACCATGAAGAGATTTCTAAAAAATTATATAAGTATCATCCATTCTTCTATCTTCCTTTGACACAAATATTACTTATATAGCCTGCTACTTCTCTGATATTGTAACGGAAATTGTTAGAGGCTGTTAGCCCCACCTGTCAAATGGAATCTTCAGCACCCATATGATTAGCGACACCTATCACAAGAATATTCTAATCAATATTCTTGTTAGGATCAATATTCTTATCATGATTAATACTAAATTAGCGTACGAGATTCATTTACCTAATAGCTTGAAAAAAGTTTGTGCCTGTTTGCTTTGTTTGAATGTCTAAATTAGTGATGCCATATATATATATATATATTTGCGCACTGTTCTTTAACTATAGAATTATACGTCTTCATCGGTTTTTAGAAGATCACAATCAATGCAGTGTAGCTAAAATGAACCATTATTTCTAAAGGATGTTGCACGTCCTACATTGTCCAATTCAAATGAACCACTAGCATCAAACTTCAAGTCCTAAAAAAGTGAAAGATTATTTTTCAATGAAGTTCATTTGAATGATGAAAAGTAATTTAAAATTCCTAAGGGCTTGTGCTTATAAAAATGAAGCAATGTGGCAATGCCACACACATTAATGGTGGTATACCCGAATGGGCTTAATAGTTGTGTACCCAATAGGCTTAAAGAGACAAGGTAGTTTTGTTTGTGTTGTTTGTGTAAATATGCTAAAAGTACTTAAATTAAAGTCCATGACACCCTTATTGAAAACATTTTCTAACAATTTAAAAGTACAAACTTTAGTAGTTTTTTTTAGGAGTTTTCAGCGAAAGGTTTAAAAAAATAAGTTTTAACGCGCAAGATTCACCAACAAAATTTTTAACGCACGAGATCTAATTACCTACAACACAGATAATTTAACAAAAATAGATAAATTTATATGTAATGCATACAGATAAATTTATCTGTCGTCTTATTTTATGCAGAACAAATAAATTTATATGTGTTCTTTATACAGATAAATTTATCTGTGCATTATCAAACATGTATCAAGTATACAGATAAATTTATCTATCTTATATATATAAGTAGATTATAGATAAATTTATATGTATGAAGAACAGCGTGCTTTTTCAAAGGCACACAGATAAATTTATCTGTGTGCTTTATATGTATTTTGAAAATGTACACAGATAATTTTATCTGTTCTAGAGTTCAATTGGACCTCACGCGTTAAAACTAGACCTCGCGCGTTAAAAATTTTGTTGGTGGATAAAAAACAAAAATGTCGCTACTTTAGAGACTTAAGACTAATTTTTTATTTTTTTAATGATAATTTCCAATTATCATAACAATTATATGAGCAATTAAAAAAACTAAGTGAGAACATTGTATTTCTATAATTCTTGTCTAATGATGTAAAAAAAATATTTTGACATGGCAGAATGTTGAACCACTTTTATTAACTAGGTGTGAGACAATAATCTTATGCTTTGTGATTATGTATTTTTTTATTTGTTAAAAGCATTACGTAGACAATATCATGCATGAATTTCAACATACCTAATAATTTTTATTGTTATATCTTGTGAAGTAGCTACGTTTCCACCTAAATCTTCACACTGATATTTTCCATTAGTTTGGTTGTGAGAATGTCGTAAAAGGGAATAAGAGAGTTGCTGACACAATAATAAAGTGGTATATCGAACCGATTTCTCTTATTTTATCACTCATATATATGAGTCATTCAAAATTCTCCTTCACATATCTTAAATTTGTCAAAAGAAAAAACGGAAAAGAAAAGGTGTGAAATGAAATGAATTTAGTTTCAAAATTTCACTTTCATTGGCAACCAAACAAAAATGATTTTAGTTTTGACAAACACCTTTCTTATTTTTCTCTCACTTTTCTAATTATTTGACCAGACAAAAAAAACCAAAAAAAAGAAGAAGAAGATAATTTTAGTTTTGACAAACACCTTTCCCCTATTTTTCTTCTTTTAACTTGCTAGGATATTTCAACCTCCGTATTTATGTTTTTGGAAAATCTGTGACAAAATATTCATATTTTATTTTGTGATATTTTTAGCACTTGATTTTCTGAAAGTTAAGTTTTATAGGTTGCAACAGTCCACAAATAGTGTAAAAATTGAGGAAAAGCTACTAGCGGTCCATTGCGGGTCAGTTTTAAAAAATGTCGCTAGAGTCTTGTTGTTAAGGCGAGGGCTATATATTACGTTGTTAGGTTTTCTTTTGGGTTTGAAGGAGAATATACCCAGAGGATGTTAGGGTTTCTGATACAAACTTATTTTTTAGAAAAGAAGGTGAGTCGCTGTATGCATTAAAGATAGAAATTCTCTAGAGATTGGTGTTGGGAGACAAATCAACGCCAAAATAAAATATATACATGCTCGGTGATCCAGAAAATACATATTTATTAACTTTCAACAATTACAATAATATAAAATTATAGAAAAATAAAATAACAGAAATAACAGGAATAGAATTTGCAAACTGAGTCCTGCAAACGCAGTTTCCTTAAGAATGATTCACCGCCTACCGAGGGTGTTGTAGGTTTTCCACCGGCGTCACTCTCCCAGGATAAAATGGCTACACGATCGTTGGAACACCACCAAGGATCGGCTACGAACGTACTCCGCCTGTCTTTCTCTCTTGTACAGCTTACAATATTATCTGAGGATTGTATTTCTCCTTTCTTACCTCTGCTGTGATTTTCTCTATTTTGTCTCTTCTTACCTCTGCCTCTTTCTTCTTATCTTCTTGCCCTGAATACTGAAAGATGACGGCATATATATAGGCCTTCCATCATGGAGGGGTTACAGGAAAATCAAAATCCATGAGTGGTATTGATTTTCAGAATTCAATTGCCAATTGAATGGGCAGTTCAATTGCAATTGAATTCTGCTATTGAATTTTAAAATTTAATGGCCAATGAATTCACAGATTCCAACAATTGGTTCAATCATTGCTTGATGAAAACCTAGAGGCTTTTCAAGAACATCATGAAGCTTCGTCTCTTTACAATTTCACAAGTATGTGGAGTCTCTTGAGTGGATTTTCATGAGTCAAAGTTTGATGGAGGATTCTGTCAGCAATTGAAATCTGATAGTAGATTCTAGTGACGGTCGAGCACGACTTGGTGTACGTGAATTCGGCAAGATAGGTTTACTACTGTAGGTCGTGGATTCAACAGAGTTTATAAGATATTTTGTAACCAAAACTCGTCTTTAGTGCTTGATTTCTCTAGACTTGGTTTGATCTCGTGATTTTTACCTGGTTTATGATTTTTCACGTAAAAATTATTGTCACGTGTGATTGTTTATTTTCTGTTGTGTGGTTGCTATATTTTATTTGCGTGGCATGATTTGAGATATCGACTAGTGCAAATCAATATTTATAAATCGGAATTTTTCAATTGGTATTAGAGCAGGTTCACTTTGTTAATTTTTTTTTGAAAAAGTGTAATCTACTATTGATTTACAATAATGAATTTTCCTAGAGAAGGCATCTCGATCGATAGACCTCATCTCCTTAACGAATCCAATTATCCATTTTGAAAAATACGTATAAGAGCCTTTTAAAAATCTATTGACGAATGTGTTTGGTTTGCTATTGTTGAGGGATACAAGTATCCCACTGTGATTGTTGATAGGAAAACAGTCCCTAAGCCCTTAGCTAGATGGGGCAGAACAAATTTTGAGGATGCAGGCTAGAATGCAAAGTCATGAATGTTATCTTTAGTTGAGTCACACAAAAAGAATTTCGTAGAACTAGTACTTGTGATATGACTAAAGAAGTATGAGATATTATTTAAGTCACTATGAAGGAACCTAAAACGTTGAAGTCTTTAAACTTTAGCATCTTACTACAAATTTTGAAACCCTTCATGTAAAAAACAATGAGAAGTTAGACGATTTTTATGCAAATTTAAGTAATATTGTGAATATCTCTTTTAACCTTGGTAAAGAAATTCTCAACTCTAAAATTATTCAAAAAACTCTTAGATGATTACTCGAATGTTTCCAATCAAAAGTGACAGCCATAAAAGAGAGTAAAAGACATTGACTTTATTACTGTTGAAAGTTTAGTTGGAAACTTGCAAACTTATGAGTTAAATTTTTAAAACAGTAAGATTTTTAAAAATTTAGTATTTTCTTTGACTCAAGGTATTGCTAGTGATCCTAATGATGAGTTAGACCTTGAAATTATGGTTATTTCTTTGAAATTTTTTTTTAAAATTTTAAAAAATAAAAAGCATAATCAGGAGAAAAAATAACGAAAGAAAAACGGAAAAGATCAAATGAAAAATATGTCCAGTTTTATTAAAAAAATTGTCGAAAGGCCAAATTCTTGACATCTAATGCTATGGATGCAAACGATATGGACATATAGTTAAATAATGTTTGAACTTTCTTAAAAGAAAGCAAAAAGAATTCATAGTCACTTAGGATGACGAGAGTGAACCTGACATGAGTAATGAGAAGGAGCCTAATTATGGAGATAGCAATGCTATTGCCTTTGTTGTTTTTGTTCAAGAAAATGACACAAAGTCCAATGATGAAAATATTGTCAGTGATTGGTAAAGATAAGAGGAAAGATGTCAATGATACTGATGAAAGTGAAGCTCTGTGACAAACTTATGACAAACTTTATAATGAGAGCTATTTGTTGACCAAACAAAATATAAAACTAGTTAATAAATTTAAACTAAGTGAAAAAGAAAAAAAAAGTGCCAAGCAAGAGTTAACCAAAACTCAAGCCCTGTTAGAGAAGTTAAAGTCCGGTAGTGAGATCTTGTGTGAAAAACTTGCTAGGTGTGAAGAAGAAATTAATGACTTGTTTGATTTGAGTCATACCAGAAAAATCATGATAGATACCCTTGAAAATGAATTGTGTGCTTGTGTTGACTCAAAGAAAGAGCTTGAAATGAAATTGGTTAAATTTGAAAATAATTTATTGAATGCTGAAGCTACTTTCAAGAAGTGGAATGCAAGTTCACAAGTGTTGGAGGGAATGCTTGAAAAACAAAATCAGTGACAAACAGGACTGGACTCGAATTCATTGAAGCATTGTTGGTTATATACGTTCTGACTGCAAAAAATTGAAAGATTATGCTTCCGTGATACATTTATTTCAATTTGTCATTATTGTAAAGTCAGGGGGCATATTAGATTTTACTATTTGCATTTGCACAATGATTTTAGTTTTTATCTTGAATATATGCCTGTTCCTATGAAATGTATATTGTTTGATCAAATGAATGAACTTGCGATTAGAAAGACATATCCTAGAATTAAGAGAATTTGGGTAAGAAAAAGTGATTTGGTGTAAAGTGCATTAGAGTGTTTTTCTATTTTTATTTTTATTTGTTTGGTTGTTTGCATCGTGTCTATTTCGTGTTGAGCCTTAAAACAAAAACATGTTAAAAAAATTAGGGACGCCATTAAGGTGTGAGTACGATCGGTGTCTGTGCATTATGATTATTTTTTACTACAATCCCCTTGTCTTATCTTTGAGATTGAGTACACTCCTTGAATTCTAGATGCTATTGTTCATATTGTTATGACACATATTCAGAAACGATTCTATTCTATACACACTTGAATGTTATAAGGATAATTCGAATTTGGGATGAAAATTTTCTATGAATTTTTCTTATTTTCAATTTTCTAAGATGTCACAAAATGACATCATAGTGGCAACCTATAAGAACTTAATGTTTAAACTCTCTTTTTCTTTTGATTCTGTATGTTTGACTTGAGGAAATAGTTACCTACACAAATCTTGATTTTTTGTTTACATTAGCGTGAAAGCTACTACTGAAAGTAAGAAAAGAAAAAGAAAAAAAAGAGAAAAAAAAAGAAAAAAGAAAAGGAAAAAGAAAAAGAAAATGTTTGCATTCTTTAGTTGAGGGGAGTTATTCTACAAAGTGATATGGGTCTAAGCTGTTTTGACTTTATGAAATTCTTGAATTCTGGTATGTAAATGTGACTCAACAATATTGATCCCATATAAAATTTGATCTTGGAACCTGAAAAATGTTTCAAGTCTCTCTCTCTCTCTCTCACACACACACACACACACACGCACACACACACTACTTTATATAAAATCTCCTCTGATTTTGTTCCTCTGCATATAAATATAGGATATTTCGGACTCATTGTGTGTTTCGGTCCTTTTTACTGGATTTTATGGTTTCAAATGATTAAAAATGTGTATGTCTTCTACTTCTTCTTTAATTTTGTTCTCCACACAAAAGGATTTTTCTATCTTTCTTTGTTGGTTGAATTTGTCAAATCTTGACAAAAAATGGGAGAGATGTATCTAAGGGGGAGAGTCTTTTGAGGGAGAATTTTTATATTTTATTGTGTCATTTGTGTGATATACTTTGCTGCATGTTGACTAATGATTGAGTGTGAAATTGACTTATTATTACATGCTTTGAGATTTTGTCACTGAATTGCCAAAGTAGGAGATTGTTAAGATATTTCGGCATTCGTATTGATGTTTTTGACAAATCTTTGAAAAAATATTCATATTTTATTCCGTGATATTTTTAACACTTGATTTTTTGAAAATTAAGTTTTATAGGTTGTAGTAGTCCACAAATAGTGCAAAAATTGGGGAGAAGCTGCGAACTGGTCAAGACCACTCGATCAGTCTAAAGATTGCTCAAGCGATATGTCGCAAGTCAATTTTAAAAAATGCTACTAGGATTTTGCTGTTAAGGCGGGGCTATATATTATGGTGTTAAGTTTTCCTTTGGGATTGAAAGGGAATATGCATAGAGGCTGCTAGGATTTTTAACACAGATTGTTTTTTTTTTTTTTTTTTGGAGAGAAAAAGGTGAGCCACACTGTGCATTAAATATAAGTATCCTCTAGAGATTGGTTCAATCATTGCTTGACGAAAACCTAGATTTAAAGCGTTTCGAGAACATCATTAAGCTTCATCTCTTCACACTTTCACAAGTTCGTGGAATTTTTTGAGTGGATTCTCAAGAGTCACAGTTTTGTAGAGGATTCCATCAATAGTTGAAGTTTGATGGTGAATTTTAACGGCGGTCGAGCACGGTTTGGTGTATATAAAATCAGCTAAATAGGCTTACTACCGTAGGTTATGAATTCAACAAGGTTTGTAAAAATTTTTATAACCAAAACTCGTTTTTAGTGCTTGATTTCTTTAGACTTGATTTGGTCTCTTGGTTTTTACTAGGTTTAGAATTTTTTATGTAAAAATTGTTGTATCACGTGTGATTGTTTATTTTCTGTTTATAGTTGCTATATTTTATTTGCGTGGCCTAATTTAAAATATTGATTAGTACAAATCAATTTTTATAAATAAAAAAATTCAAATTTTCTTTCTTATTGAGTACTTATCTTTCTAAAGTTGCTTCCTCTCATTATATATTTTACTCAAAAATCTTATTTTAGCTTAGGAATGCATCTACCACCCACTACCAAGGTTTGAACTTGGCAATTGGCTTATTTGTTCTTTTTTTTTAGTTATTTTTCATATTTTGATTAATTTTTTATTTACTTTTTCAGTTGTCTCTGTCAGATCAACTAAAAAAATAAAAAGATTTAATCAAAAAATAAAAAGGTTCACCAAATCAGAAATTAAGCAACAAAAAATCTGATTTATTAGGGCCATTGTGGTAACATTTATGTTTACTGTTTTCTATTTTTATTTTTTAAATTTTTTGTAAATTGTGAACAAAAACATGTTTAATAATTATTTTTGTTTTCACATAAATATAAAAAGTTTTCAAAATTTGCTAAATTCCTGTAAACAGAAAAAATATGTTTCATTTATTTTGTAAACAAATTTTTATTTTATCATTTTTTCTTCCAACCACCACTTTTGGCTATCGCCTCCGATCACCCTTCCAACCACTCTCAACCACCGCCTCTGACTTCCTCATCCAACCACGGCTTTTGACTATCGCCTCCGACCACCCCCTTCAACCACTTCTTTTGACTACTACTTCCGACTATCACATCTTACCACTATATACGGCCACCGCTTTCGATTAACACATATGGCTACCGCATCTGATTACCATCATAACCTTTTGATATTATTAATGGCTACCATTGGATCTCTTACTATCACT
Organism: Heliamphora exappendiculata; assembly: GCA_034768845.1. Taxonomy (NCBI): domain Eukaryota; kingdom Viridiplantae; phylum Streptophyta; class Magnoliopsida; order Ericales; family Sarraceniaceae; genus Heliamphora; species Heliamphora exappendiculata. The sequence continues at coordinate 2,938,324 of JAOTRH010000002.1, forward strand.
TTCTAAACATTTATGAGCTAAACATATTTTGTTTTGTTTTATTATAAAAATAAATAAAAATATATTTTTTATTTATTGAAAACAAAAAATAAAAAACTATAAATGTTACCGAGCAGAGCTTTAACTTATTTTGTTTTTTCTAAAATTCTAATCTTGTAGTGAATTTTTTTACTTTTTTTTTTTGGTTTTTGTGATTAAAAAATCAAAAAAAAAATTTCAAACACAAAGATGAAAAGAATGCATAAAAAAAAAAAAACAATAAAAAATAAATCAATATAATCATTATTCCAAACCAAGGGAGAAGGGGCCCATAGTGAAGAAAACCACCACAACAACAAAAAGAACAAAGGTAATGAAGGAATAATTCTCATATGGTACTTTAGGGCTCTTTGAAGATTTAAGAGGGCTAGAACCCCAGCTGATTGGGGTATCACAAAGTTGTAAGAGTGATCAGAAAATGATCCTTTCATTCATTTGGGTTAATTTGGCTCAGCTTAAAAGTTGATTTTATAATTATTTAAGTTTAAAAAGAAAAAAAAATCAGATCAATAATTTAATTCCAACTTTTAAAGGTTGTTTGGTGCAGCTAAAAATAATAAACTTATAAATTATAGTTGAAAATATATTATTACAACTTCAAGAATTAAGTTACAAATATTTTTTTTACCAGTTAGAGCTTCTAGTAGATGTCATTTTCCCCTGGAATAGATTTTTTTTTTTTTTTTGGGTTTTCAAAAGAATTTTGTTATGTTGCCTTAGAAGGGATAATAATCCCTTGTATTCGGTATCAACGGTTATCATTTTCTAGAACAACGTTCTCTTTGAAGCCTTTCAACCGATCAACAATACCTTGGAGGGAAGCTTTTGCTAATACTCAAGTAGTTTCTTAAAAACTCGGTTTAGATATAAAATTTTGAGTATTTAAAAATGCTCTCGTTATTCCCAATAACTGCTGCTTTTGTGTTCATTAATTTAAAATAAAAAACTACAAAAATAAAAAGTTATTATAAGTACCCACATTTGAGTTTTTAGATTTTTTTTTTTTTACTAAACTATAAATAAAATGTTAAAAAGGTAATTTCCAATGAACACCTTTTTAAAAAAATCATTAAAAAAACAACTTGAAAACTTGGTTTCTTTTATGATGTAAAAGGGGCTCTAGGCTCAGGACCTGTGAGCCGCTCTAGGCCAACTCGGGCCCGACACTGTTTAAGCTTGGCTCGAGCTCAAAAATAGCCCGAGCTTGCCCAAGTTTAAGCTTGGCACTGGGCTTGGGCAAGCTCGGGCTATTTTTGAACTTGGACCAAGCTTGAATAGTACCGGGCTCAGGTTGGCCTCGCGTGGCCCACGGGTCCGAATTTTTTTGAATATGAGGGTTGGGCTAGGCTTGGGCTTAGATTGACCCGTTGGAGTTCGAGGCCTAGCCCATTGGCCTGAGGTCGAGGCCCCGTTTGAACTTTTTTATAAAAGCCTAAATGATAACCCAGCTCGAAATTCAACCTTAATATATTTTTATATATTTTATTATAAGAAAAAAAAAAATATAAATTAAATAAAAGTGAAAATTAATTATTATTAGAAGTTTATATTTATAAACTAAAATAAATATAATAAAGACTATTGTTTATCAAATTATAAGCTAGTTTATAAATATAAATTTATAATAAATTATTTTTTTTTAAATTATAAGTATTATTGTATTTTAAATTATGATATAGAGAAACAATTAAAAAGAATAATTATTATTACAAGTTAGCTTATAAACCAAAATAAAGATAAAAAAACACATAAACATGGTATATAAAGCAATCTAAATAATAATAAATTAATTTTTTTTTAAAAAGTTCGAATCTAAGCCCGTGAACCTGACTCGAGCTCGAGTTTGAGCCCGTATAGCCCTAGGACTGGATTTGAGCTTCCCCTCCCAATGAAATTCTATGGGCCTAGTCAAAATGAATTGTGCCGAAAGAGTGTCAGCCCGAGAGAGAGAGAGTTTCCTAGTTTTCATTAATTTTGAACTGAACTCATGAGAGAGAGAAAGAGAATCAAATCTTGCATGTGAGAAATAATAAAAGCCGGGTCAGGTGGGTGGCAACGGTATATTAATTTCCAATTACCTAACATTATTAGCCACCAAACCAATCGACATGGATCTCAATTCGTCCTTTGAAATTGACGGCGTGTCATCTCTTCTCGCCTTGCACGTGAGCCTCACCATCCCCCTGCCCTTTCATTCATCTTTTGGTTTAAATTTTGAAAATTTTTAGATATTTTTAAAATATTATGTAATATTTTTCATATCTTATTCTTGATAAATAAAAAATATTTAATGTATAATAAGTGAACTATTTATTCAATAAAAATGAGCTAATATCTTTAACTTAGAATGCTTTTTGCTATATTATTAGATCGATGAAAATAGTAGTAAAATTAGAATCCCAATACGAAACTCAAAATTTTTAAAAAATGTCAAAAATCCTATTATTCATAAAATAAATTTTTTTTAAAACTTTGGGGGTCGTGGCTCTTATTCGCCACTCTCTTTGTTCATCTAATTAAACTGAAACTGAGAGTACAACATAAATAATATCACACAATACTTTAAGAGTAATGAATAATTACTCTTAAAAACTCTATATTTTCCAGTATCAATATATTATAATTTATTATATGATTGGACAAGGTAAAAATTGAACTAGGGCCTTGTAAGGCCCAATTCAACGTTAGACCTATCAAAGGATAAGATGAAAGAAAAATAAGTCCAAGCCTATCCAAACCCAATCCAAAAAGGATAAAAAAGCCTTAGAATTTAGGCCCTGTTTGGAATTATTTAAAAATTGACTTTTTCTAATTAAAAAAAGTCAGCTTTTTAAGTCATACCATTTGGTTTGCCAAAAAAGCCAATCAATCTTTTTTCATCTCTTTTTTTTTTCAATAAAAAAGCTTATACAAATCCTAAACATCTTAATTTTTTTTTGAAATAAAATTAGTATAATATCTTCAATTAAAAAAAGTTAACTCTCTTCACAAAAAAAATGCTAATATCTCAATTACTACAACTTAAAAGTAAAAAGTAAAGGCTTATTGGACATTTTATTAAAAAGCCAAAAAGCTACTATTTATTGCTCTTTTTTTCTAAAAAAATTAAATTTTTTAAAAGTCAAATTTTTTAAATATTCCAAACAGAGGCTTAGTCAAAATAAAATCTTAAAAAGGATACCTAGAAAGAGAACTACCCAATCAGAGCAATTGTATTGAAAAAAAGAACTCTTCCAAGATTAGCTAGTTCACCAAAAGAGTAATTAGTAAGTTCAAAAGGATTCTAATCAAAGGACACTGACTCTATGAAAAGAAATCTAATCTAATGTGGGAGAGTTGCTTAATGTGAGAGTCCTGAACAATGTAGGAATGTTGACCATCCATTTCTATAAATGTAACTATACTCACAAGATATATATATATATATATATATAGAGTTCCTTTTTCTCTCAAAGTTTCAAGAACTTCTACCTTGGGCGTTGGAGCATTTTTTGTTCAAACACTACTAGTTAAAAAATACTAACAATGCGTTCTATTTTGTAGCAAGAACAATTCGAGAGAGAAAATTAAAAGTTCGATCAGCCCAACTAAACTCGATCACATGTGTATCGAGTTCAATTCATGATCTTTTAAGTTGATGAACAAACGAAATTTTGATTGTATATTTTTTCACCCGCACAATCATACCTCGATCCAACGTGCCTCAAAATTTTTACATAATTAATTGCTCTTACTACATTACCGTAGAAGTAGATAAAATTTTAAAATAGATGAACATGAACTGAGTGAGGATCCTAACCCTACTTAGTTAATATTTTGGGCTTACTAAAGCCCATTCGATTTCTAAGTAAAACTTCTCCATGTATTGGACATTATGGGCATTGGTAAACTGAGTTCCCTTCATTCATTGGGTAAATCCAAATGTACACTTTTTTCTTGAACATCGACATTTTGTATTGAAGCGTGTATACATAATGTACATAATATTTGTACATATTGAGTATTTAAAGTAAAAAGTTGTGTGCATTTAAAATCATATGAATTTTTCTTAATATCTTGGAATATTTGGGTCAATTTATGTACACCTCGACTAATTTTTGAAAGACAAATTTTACTGTTCACTAACAGGAATTTAATTAAAATCGAGATAATATCTCGTATGGATTAGTTCCAAAAAATTAAATGCACCTAAAAAGTTTTAAAATTGAGACCTAAGAGGAAACAAAGTTTCAAATATTAAGTTTTGACCATGAGACCGGCCCTTTGGGTTCACCCAAATTCATTTTAGGAGGCCCACTAAGTTTGGGTCAGCCAGTCCAGTTCTTGTAGAGCTTATTTAGTTTGGGTAATTTAAGAAAAATGAAAAAGGAATTCATATATTTCTTCACTAATCACTTGTTCGAATTATTAAATATGTGAGAAAAAGAAAGAAATTATGAGAAATAGCTTTCTTTTAACCAGTGCACTTTTTGAATTTCTTTGAAATGGATAGATTTGGAGAGAAAAGATAGACAAATTTTATAATGCCAAAATTAATCCTAGAAAACAAACTTAAAGCACTCTCATTTTAAGGTTAAATTTGTAAATAATCCTACATGTTTTCCTTTTTTTTTTCTTTTTTTAATTAAGACTAAGCAAACAAGATTAGGGAGAATTAACTATAATTTTTTTTTCTTTCCTATTTAACCAAATGAAATGGAGAGAAAATGTAATTTTTTTTCTCTTCGTCTTTACTCTTATAAGTTAAATAATATTTTTTTTTATTTTCTCTTCTATGTTGCCAAACAAACTCTTTAGGACAAAGGAGAAAAATCGAATTCTTTATAAGAGATTCTAAATACAAATTTTTTTTTTTTTTTTTTTTTACGTAGCACACCTATTATTATTATAAGTATTAATACGTATATATTCATTTAGCAGCATCGTCTTTCTTTTTGGCTAGAGTTTCAAGTAATTTTTTAAAACTAAAAACTTGGAGATCTTTCATGTTTGGCTTGAGTTTTTTTAGAATTTTTTTAATCCCAAACTAGCTTTTATCATCTCGTTCGGAGTAATTCTCGAGAAATAAACAAAAACAATACAAATAATTGTAAATGCATACATAATTAAATATTAGTATTTTTTGTTCTTTCTTAGATAAATAAATATTGACTCTAGTACCGTGTATCTAATAGAGAAATAAGAAATATATATATAGGCAGTAATAATAAAAATAAAAAATTATAAATTATAAATTATTATGAAACTCATGAATTGAATGACCATATTAATGGTCGTTATTAATGTAACTGTTATAAGTGCACTCTATTTCCCTTTACATATAAGAATAGAGAATTTAGTGCGTGGGCAATGAATTTCTATAAGAAAAAATTTTAAAAGAAAAATTAATTATATGCTCCTAAAATTCTATAATATAATTGTTTCTGAAGAACTAATTATTTTTATATATTTGTGTTCAGTATTTATTTACTAATTTAAAATTTTTCAGTTTATTATTTTCAAAACACGTTATCAGCACGAAACTTTAACCAATTAGAAGAACCTGCCTTTGCAGCACTAAGTAAGATAGTAACTTTTGCATTAAATATATATGCATTAATTATAACACGCATTTAAGACATCAGTATTAAGTAAGTAATATTTAACAATTAAATTTATTTTCAATGTGGCTACAATAAAGTATTTTGTTTATAGCATGGTATATGAATAAGATAAAAAAAGAGAGAAAATTATTATTCAAAATATGCAAACTTAAAATTTTTTTTATTATAACTTATAAAATATTTATCTTTCTATTATGAGGTGCGAAGCAAATTAGTTTCACTTGTCTTTATCGTTTTTGTTTTAGATAATGTTGAATATCTCAAAATTAAAATTTGTGGCTCTCGATATTTCAAAAAATAATTATTTGTCTTGGATCCTTAATGTTGAGATCTACATTGATGCCATAAACTTTGGAAAAATAATAAAAGTTGAAAATATCGCATTCCTGCAGGATCGTGCAAATGCAATGATTTTTATCCGTCATTATTTTTAAGAGGAATTAAAAACTGAATATCTCACGGTAAAAAATTCACTTATTTTGTGGAATAATTTAAAGGAGAGATACGAGCACCAAAAGACCGTAATCCTCTAAAAAGCTCATTATGAGTGGTTGCACTTGAGATTACAAAATTTTAAATCAGTTAGTGAGTACAATTCTGTTTTATTTAAAATTGTTTCACGATTAAAATTATGTGGAGAAAAAATTTACTTTACATTTCATACCTTTAATTTGCTCATGCAGCAGCAATATAGAGAGTGTCATTTTAAAAAGTACTCTGAACTAATTTTTTGTTTTCTCGTGGCCAAACAAAATAATGAGTTTTTGATGAAAAATCACTAATCTCATCCAACTTGATCTATATCATTTCCTGAAGAGAATAGTATATCATTTAATAGATCATTTTCTGAAATGAATAAAATTTCATATTGCAACTGTGGACAAGGTCGTAGATATGGACGTAATGGAAGTAATAATCACAACTGTGGAAACTATATTTAGAAACAAGCAAGCAAGTCATTCCACTAAAAGTAAAACAATCCTGAAGAATCAAAAGAAAAAAGAGGAAGAACTTATTTAATAAGTCCTCTAAGAATTATAAAAATGTTTGCTATAGATGTGGCATGAAAAAATATTAGTTGCGTACTTGTCGTACGCCCAAATATTTAGTGGATCTTTACCAAGCATAAATTAAAAAAAAAAAATAGAAATACATTTTGTAGCCTATGATAATTCTATTGACATAATCCATCTTGATGTTATTTCTTTGAAGATCCAAGTGAAAAATTGATCATTTAATTAGTGATGAGAATGTCCACATCGATTAATATTGTAGTTATTTTATATTTATATTTTTAATAAATAGTTATAATTTAATTGTGATATATATTATCTTATTTTGTATAATTTTTATTATGTAAAAAATCATGAATCTTAATGCATTATCTAATTTAAACAATACAATTGATGGAGATATTTGTCTAACAGACAGTGCAACAATGCACATTATTCTTCGTGATAAAAAATATTTTACGAAATTAATATTAACAAAAGTTAATGTTAATATAATATTAGGACCTACAAAATTAATTAAAGGCTCTGGAAGAGCGAATATTATATTACAAAAAAGTATAAAATTTTGTATTGACGACGTATTATATTCTACCAGATTCAGAAGAAATCTGTTAAATTTTAAAGATTTACGTCATAATGGTTACCATAATGAAATCATATATGAAGATAAAAGTGAATATTTTAGTATTACTTCTACTATTTTTAGCCATAAGCTATTATTAGAAAAATCTTCTACTTTTTCTTCTAGATTATATTATACCACGATAAGATCAATTGAATCACATGTTATGATGCATCAGAAGTGCACCAATCCAAAATTATTTATGTCATGTCATGATCGCCTTGGGCATTCTGAATTAATAATGATGCATCAAATTATTGAAAACTCACATGAGTATCTACTAAAGAACAAGAAGATTCTTTTACCAAATGATTATTCATGTGCTGCATATTCACAAGAAAAACTTTTTATTAGATCATCACCCTCAAAAGTAGTTGTTGAATCATTAACATTTTTATAAAGAAGTCAAGGAGACATTTGTGGTCCTATACATTCTCCATGTGGTCCATTTTATTATTTCATGATTCTAATAGATGCATCAACTAGATGGTTACGTGTTTGTTTGCTCTCTACTTGAAATATTGCATTTGCCAGATTACCAACTCAAATAATTAGATTACCAACACAATTTCTAGATTATTGAATTAAAACAATTCGTCTAGATAATACTGGTGAGTTTACATCGCAATCTTTTAATAACTATTGCATATCCATTGGGATTGAAGTTGAGTATTCTATTGCACACACTCATATTCAAAATGGTTTAACCAAATCTTTTATTAAAAGACTTTAACTAATTGCTCGACATTTACTTATGAGGACAAAATTACTTGTTTCTACTTGGGGACATGTCGTACTTCAAGCGGCATCTCTAATTCGCATTAGACCAACTGCATATCATAAGTACTCGCCATTACAACTTATATTTGGTCAAGAACAAAATATTAGTCATATAAGAGTTTTTGATTGTGCTGTTTAAATTCCTATTTCATCTCATCAGCACACTAAAATGGGTTTCCAAAGTCGACTTAGGATTTATGTGAGTTTTGATTCTCTCTCAATTATTAGGTATTTAGAACTACTTACGGGTGATGTCTTTAAGGCACGTTTTGATGATTGTTATTTTGATGAGTCAATTTTTCAATCATTATGAAAAGAAAAGTCGCCGTCTAAAACTCAACTTGAAATTAGTTGGGATGCTCTAATACTATCGCATCTTAATCTACGTACTAATCAATGTGAACTAGAAGTTCAACGAATTATTCATTTATAAAGTATTGCAAATCAATTGCTAGATGTATTTACTGATACAAAGAGAATAATAAAGTCTCATATACCAGTGCTAACGCTCCAACAAGAATTGATATTCCTAGATCGAGTGATATAGTAGCAAATGAGTCTAAAGCATGCCAGAAGCCTGGAAAACCTATCGAGGCCAAAGATAAAGTTCCCTAGAAGAGAATAATTCAAGGCAGAGAAGTTAGTACTCTTGAAGAAATTGTACTCACTAGTGCCCCTAAAGAGGCAAAATCTCCAAAACAAACAACTCTAGAAATGAAATCTCTTGAAAAAAGAGTTTGAAATGAGTTTTTCTCCTGAAGAGGAACAGGTACTTGAAAATAATAAAATCTCAACACATTACACGAGTACACGAGAAGGTTGGCATAAAAATAAAATTGTTGTCGACAACACATTCTCATTTAAAGTTTCTCTTGACATTACCAGAAGTAATGATGAAAATGAACCACAAACCGTCGAAAAATGTCGACGTAAAAATGATTGACCATTATGAAAAGAAGCAATTCAAGTAGAACTAAATGCTCTAACAAAACGTGAAGTATTTGGACCTGTAGTCCAAACCCCTGAAAGGATATAACCAGTTAGATATAAATAGATATTTGTACGAAAACAGAATGAGAAACATGAGATTGTAAGATATAAAGCTTGATTGGTTGCACAAGATTTCTCACAAAGACTCAGTATTGATTACGAGAAAACGTATTCACCTGTATAGATGCAATCATATTCAGATTTTTGATTGGTTTGGTGGTTATAAAAAGTTTGGAAATGCGTCTAATAGATGTAGTTATAGCATATTTATATAGATATCTTGATACTAATATTTATATGAAAAATTTCAAAGGATATAAAATGCCTGAAGCTTGCAATTTAAAACCTAGAAATATCTTTTTGATTAAATTGCAACGATCGTTATGTGGGTTAAAACAATTTGGACGCTTGTGATACAATCGACTCAGTGAATATTTAGTTAAAGAAAGATATGGGAACGATCCGATATGTCCATGCATTTTTATTAAAAGGATAGAATCTGAATTTGCTATTGTCGCAATATATGTAAATGATTTGAATCTTGTTAGGACTTCAGAAGAGTTGACAAAAATTGCTATTTGTTTATAGAACGAGTTTGAAAAAAAAGATTTTGGCAAAACAAAATTTTGTCTTGGCCTACAAATTGAACATTTGCGAAATAGAATTCTTATACAGCAGTTTACATACACAAGAAAAGTTTTAAAACACTTTTCTATAGATAAAGCTTATTATTTGAGCACTCCTATGGTTGTTCGATCACTTGATACAAAAAATACCAATTTCGTCCTCAAAAAAATAGAGAAGCAATTATTGGTTTTGAAATACCATATCTAAGTGCAATTGGGGCACTTATGTATTTTGCAAATTGCATAAAATCAGATTTATCATTCTCTATCAATTTATTGGCAAGATATTTTTGGAAACAAGACTGACAAGATATTTGTTTTTGTAAACGATTAACGGAAAAAATTAACTAGATATGCAATCACCAAAACGGGCTCTAGATAAAACTTTTGATGATGAACGATCAAAATAAAATTCGTGCATCCGAAGTTAGTTTAGATGAATACCTTTTTACTGGTCGAATCTTCAACTATGATTTGAATATGAGTGGAAGCTCCTATTAGATCTTATATTATATTTTCTTATGCGATTTTTGCATATAGTGTGGGTTATAATCCTCCGAGAACTCGTACCGGCAGAATCAGGACAGTTTCAGTCTTAGAAGATAACTTATGAAATTGGTTCAGCCTACCTGCATATTTATATGGCTACAACAGGGACCTAGAAAGTAATTATGAGTAAGACTTTCAGTGGAACACAGACACGTATCCGCGATTTCTGCAATTAAGCAAACTTCATAGCGGTATCTGCAATTATGAAAAATTAGCAGCGATTTTTTTAATTTTCATAAAATACTAAATTACAGTTCACATAACTAAAGAACTATAATTGCACGCTGACCCATAATCTCAAGACCATATAACATTGAGCTCATGTTATTAAATACTTACCATTTCTCCACACGTTAAGATTATCAATAACTGCTAATTAAATTTAATTACTGACAATTTAATTTAATCAACATCTTGATATTTCTTAAACCATTCCGCTTAACTTATTTGACCGCTGGATAATTAAATCCACCAGTAGGGTTTGGTTCGATCAAAATTTTTAAGTTTCCTTAAAGTGGTATCGTCAATTCCGATATTTCGGGACGTAAATTCCGTCAATAATTAATATTCGCCATATAAATTATACCGTTATCCAACTCACCAGGAATATAGACCTATATAAGATCGTACCCTCTAATGAATCAAAATAACGAATATTAAATATATGTAAATTAATAATTATTTCAAGATTAAGAGGATAAACACTATTCATAATAACATTGGGGTGTGAATTAATTTATATAGTCGGTATAAAATTAATTACCCCAAATGTCCTGTTCAATACACACAAAGTGTATTGACACAGAGAGTCAAAACAATAGACGACGCTATTATCTGTTCTCCGTAACCAAGACATATCTACTAAAACTCTGTGCCACAGTCGTACCAATGGTATGTCCATTTCCATCTAAATTGTGAACATAAAACTTATATTCTGCAAGAACCTAAAATCTGATATTCTGTGTGTAAGTCGTACTCTACACACCAGATTAAATATTATACAGAATATTAGACATCCATGCATAACAAAGAAATGATATGCATACATTACTCATAAAGATTCTCATAAAATAGAAAATTAATTTTATTAAAATAAAATTAAATACTAAAAATATGGTTTCAGTATACCAACCCTAACAGATATAGTTTTGCGCTAACTCGAAGACATTAGAATGGAGTCAAACATATATTGCGATATCTTCAAGGAACAACAGACCTGGATTTGTTCTATTCAAGTGAATCAAAACCACAGTTAATTGGATACGAAGATGTTGGTTATCTTTTTGGTCCACAAAAAGCTCAATCACAAATATGGTATATATTTATCTATGGTGACACAACTATATCATGCCGATCTGTAAAACAAATACTAACTGCAACTTCTTCAAATCACTCTGAGATATTGGTAATTCATGAGGCAAGTCAAGAGTGTATTTGGTTGCGATTAGTGATTCAACATGTTTAGAAAAAATGTGGGCTTTTCTCTATTAAAGATATTCCAATAATATTGTATGAAGATAATGCAGCATACATTTCACACATCAAAAGAGACTACATCAAGGGTAATCAGACTAAGCATATTTCTTCAAAATTCTTTTATACGCATAAGCTCCAGAAGAGTGGTGACATTGATGTTCAGTAAATACGCTCAAGTAATAATTCGGTAGATTTATTTACAAAATCATTACCGATTGCAATATTCAGAAAGCTAGTAGAGAGAATTGAAATGCGTCAACTCAGGGATTTGTCATGCGATGTTGAGGGGGAGATACTTACCTAAAGAACATTAGTAAATCGTACTATTTTTATTTCGTTTAAGGTTTTCTCTCACAGGATTTTCCTTAGCAAGGTATTAATGAGGCAATCTGACGGCATTCATAACCATGATGGGAACACAAGAATATTATACTCTTTTTCCTTCACCAAATGTTTTGTCCCATTGGGTTTTCTTTAGTAAGGTTTTATCGAGGCATGCTCTTAGTATATGGTCATTCAAGGGAGAGTGTTATAAAACTCATGAATTGAATGACTATATTAATGGTCGTCATTAATGTAACCTATTACAAATGCACTCCATTTTCTATTATATATAAGAATAGAGAATTCAGTGCGTGGGTAATGAAGTTCTGTAAGAAGAAATTTTGAAAGAGAAATTAATATATATGATCCTGAAGATTTATTATATAATTGTTCTTGAAGGACTAGTTATTTTTACATATTTGTATTCGGCATTTATTTACTAGTTTAAAGTTTGTCAATTTATTATTTTCATAACATAAATAAAATTATTGGGTGCAACGTTAGAAGTGATTAAGCTTATCACTAAAATAAAAATGATCTATAGTAACAAAAAAATTATTATTAAATATAATAATAAATTTTTTGTGACAAGAACAAGAGTTGTTACAAAAAAATTTAAGTTTTGACATTTTGTAAATATTTTATTCATCACATAAATTTTGTCGCTAAATGTATAACGGGAAAAGAGATTTGGCGTCAAAAGAATTTTAGCGGCAATAGAGAAGTTGTGACTAAAGAGCTGTTATTAATCGCGGTGTTTTTTGAGAAATCTCATTGGACTGACCTTTTATGACCATGCAAATTAGTCCCAAAATCTATCGCTATATTTTAGTGATAAATTTTTATTTCTTACATAAATTCGACACTATATATATAAATTGATTTTCTGCTAAAAGAGTTTTAGTAATTATAATTTTAACGACAACATAAAAATTATTTATTAGTGACAATATGTTTAACTTATCACTAAAGCTACCTAGAACTATTTTTTTGTGACAACAGAAATTGTTGTCACAAAATGTATCATTGTGTTTTTGATTTTTTTGTTATTTATCACATAAATTTCATTACTAAATGTGTAGAGAAAAAAAAACTGATATGGCGCCATAAGAATTTTAGTGGGAATAATTTTATTGATAGCGGATAAATTATGAATAAAAAGTAATTATTAACGACTACGTTTTTTACTTAGAACTAAATTTTATTAGGGACCAACCTTTTGTGACAATACAACTTTCTAAGACTACTTGAATTATTTTGAAATTAATGCTTTGTTTGTTTTAGAAAAAAAATATTTTTATATTTTAATTATATTTTTCAAAAAAATATTTTTTATGAAAAATATTTTCATAAAATATATTTTTTCGTGTTTGATTGCGACTCTAAATGATGGTGCTAGTAGTTGTAGTAGTGTTAGTAGGGATAAAATTTTTTGACACGACACGTAACATGTTAACATGACTCGAACTCTACACGAAATTAAAAAGTTACAATCGATAATTTTTCGACACAAAGTTAAAAACAACACAACATGATAACACGTTTAATAAAAAAATTAGATTAGTGTTGAATTTGTAGAACCCGAAAGTGACCCATTTAACCCGTTTAATTTTTTGTAAGCTATTTTTTCATCAATTGTTTAGGCATTTGAGTTCTTTATGCATAGATTCATGTTGTTTTTCTATTAAACGATTTAAATACTTTTTTACAGACTATTTGGAGTTTTTATTTATTTATTATAATTTATGTGATTTTATGATTAGAATATGTACGAAATTGAAAACTTGAACTTGTTATTAAATAAATTATTAAACTGATTATCAAATAGGTTGTAAATAAGTTAACCAATTTGTAAGTAGGTAGTGTTAATGTTATGATAAGTACCACGTTTAGTTAAATGGGTAATGTTTGTGCTGAGAGATTCCTAGTATGAATCCAATAAGACTGACACAACACAATAGCCACCCCAAGTATTAGTATAGGTTATGGCGGTGGCGGCTACGATGGTGGAAAGAGGTGGTGATAGAGGTTGTGGTTGTGATGGTAGTACTAGTGATGGTGACAGTGCTGGTGGGAACTGACAGTGGTGGTGGCAGTAGTTGTAGCAAAAATGGCAGTAGTGGTAGTGATGATTGTAGTGGGGTGGTGGTGTTGGTGGAATGGAAGTAACGGTGCAACAACGGTGGAGTGGTGGTGATAGAGGTGGTGGTATAATGGAGGTGAGTGGTGAGGTTGGTGGCAATGATGATAGTGGTGGTGGTAATAGTGGTGATGGTGGTGGTAATGACAGTAGTGATAATAGCAATAATGGTTATGGTGGAGTGATAGTGGGGTGATAGTGATGGTTGTCGTGACGGTGGTAGTGAGTAATTTGCATATGTATATTCGAATTTATTTTGTTCTATCAATATTTTAAAATATACCAAAAACTAAATAAAATAAACTAAATAAAAATATAAGGATTAGATGAGTTGATAACAGAACATATTTAAGTAGGTTCAATTTCTCTTTTAAGATCTTTTAGGTACCATGTGTGTGAGAGGTTGAAATTTACATGGATCTGATACTAGGTTTGGCAACAATTAAATTTGTCACAAAATATTCAAATGATTTGTGACACACTTATTGTAACAACAAAATATTATCATCATTTGTACAAAAACTCAATGACGACTTTAGTTACCACAAAATTTATCATCCACTTTTAGTGACATATTGTAAGACTATTATAATTTATCTTTCTTGTAGTTTATCTTTCACCTAATCGTTCAATTATTTATAAGTAATTTTTTATTGGTTGATGACACATTATTATTGGTGACATAAAAAAATAATGAAGGCGATAACAAAATGCACCCAAAGAGGATGAATACACCTAATTTCAGTCTAATGAACCAAATTTAAAATTTTCAAATGCGTGAAAACTCCATAAAATAAATTCTCTCATGTGATGAAAATTATGAATCGACTCACCAATAATTTTCCCAGTCAAATGAAAATTTTTCAAAACTACAACCACTTAGGAATAGCCAGTTACCGTAATAATGTTAACGTTGTTCCACTCAAAACATTTAGGGGTTTTTAAATAGGAGTCTTATATGTAAGATTTGTAGAATAATTAGTAATATCTTAGATTTAAAAAAAAAAGTCACATTTTATGTTGCTATACCTCATATGCCCTTAAATCTCATTTAAGCAACTGCTAACATCAAAATTCTAGCTCCGTCGCTGATCATCTCCTTCTCTGACGCTAGCGTCGATGTCGTCGACTCTTTCTCTGGCATCGGCTTCGTATTCTTCTTTTCTAGCCTTTCGACGTCGACTCATTCGCAATATACTATATAAAAAAAAAAAAAAATTTTACCAACACAACAAAATTCATCGGTTAAAGTCTAATTGAATAGGTAATAGTGTTTTTCGATACAAATTAGTTTGTTGCCAGCTCGTTGGAGAAAAACGCCACCAAAAGGTTTCACCAACGTATAGTCTACGTTGGCAAAAAAGATAAATTTGCCAACATGATTTTGCGTCGCCAATAAGATAAATTTCTTGTCGGCAAATACATGATTCGTTTGGCAAAAATAATTCATATTTAGACTGCTTTGAAACTTTTGTCAACGATAAAAATTGTCGACCAAGATAATTTGTAATGTTTTTCCAAATACTCTTGCCAACGATTTATTTGTGTAAGCAAAAGAATTTTAATTTAAAAAAAATTAATTAAATTTTTTTTATCATCTATTTATACTTAGTATTCTATCCAAACTCATTCATAAAACATATAAATAAATCATTATATTGCATATATTCCAACTAAATCAATTTCAACACATACAATAATTGAAATTACCTCAACACATATAAACATGTGTTGAAAGTCTATTACATAAACAATTTTATCATTTAAATAATAATTTAAACTATATCTAAAAATCACTATAAAATTACAACAAAAAAAGCGTAACACTTCAGTCAACCACTCAATCCATTCAACCCACATTTTATCGAGTTCTACTTTCGTGCAAGTGTTCTTCTCGTTGAACTGCAAGAGAAAAAAAAAACCATTGAAGAGTTTTAAAAATAAGTTTTACTAATAAAAAAATATAATACAAAAGATAATGAAATCTTAAGGAACTAAGAAAAAACAAAGAGTGGACACAACTATGTAATAAGAACAAACAATGCTCAAGGAAAATGACAAGAAACCCCATAACTGAAACAATCAAAAAAAAAAAAAAAATAGCCACCTCCAATTAGATTAAGAGCATTTTCTCGTCTGCACATAATTTATGGGACACCCATGCAAAAGAGCCATGACAATTTGTGTGGCTCATTTCGTATAAAGCCTTACGTTGAGCACCAAATTCCCATTCCACAAGTCCATATTTAGTTTCTAACTGTCACTTTGCAATTTCACAAAAGAAAAAAAATGTGAACTTCTCTGAGTTGATGGACAATTTTAAAGATGTCATTAGATTCGACAAAACAATTACGAAACTCATTTCAAACCTGAGACATAATAATTGGACTTCATTATAATCTAAACAATTTTTTTGATTTCATCGACTTTGACAATTTTCTCCGTGAATTTTCACATTGGCACCTTAAACGCATTCAACTCCTCGTTAATAAATGAATCTACATCCACTTATCGAAAATTCACAACTAAAGTGCAATGGTATGTTAAAGTATCCACAAATGGCCCAATTATTGATAATTCACAAATAAAGATCAATGGTATGTTAATGTGTCCTTCCATACTCCAATTTCCCATGACATCTAAAGTCCATTAATTGTTTGTTAGTTAAAGTGCCTAACATACCAGCTACCACTTGTGTAGAATCATGGAAGAAAAATTACTAAAAGGGTAATTGAATCCATTAACATCCAAGGACTACCAAACAAATAAGCAATAAGTTATTGAATCACTTACCCACAAGTTGTGCCTCTAACCACATGCTACAAGATTTCAATCTTCCACACTCTATACTTGAACTAGATCAACTTCACCTCCTAACAAAGTATTTTGTAAGTTACAATAAGAAATCAGATACCTTATTTATACGAAGGAACATTTTTTCTTTTCAACTGGTGAATGACACTCCCATGAAATTCATCAAATGAGAAAGTCTATGTAGTTCCTTATCCAAGTAATATTGGCTACTTAGAGATAAGGTTCTAGAAGTCTTTTATACGTTGCACCAATTTTATGTCATCATTAAAACATAATATATATATATATTAATTTAGCCATCTGTGCTACACAGGATTATTTATTTTTGCAGTGTTACTAATTAATTTTGTTGCAAGCATATCTATGATAAATTTTTTAAAAGTATTTTTATGTGTCAAAACATTCAAATGAGGCCTAACTATTCAAGAAACATTCCTCATAACATAATTATCACATACCATAAACCTCTTTCATCTGCTGAAAAAACCATAGGATTGCAATCAAAACCCACACCAATGACCATTCTCTCATATACAAATAAGACCTGAAGATGACCATGTGTTGATTTAAATATCAATATAAATAAAAAATAACGATGAAAGAATAAGTTAAGTAGAATAACTGGAGAGTGGACACTTACCCACATCACGGAGAGGCAAATCACGGAATGCTACAGGAGCAGGATCAACTTCATCAACAAAGTAGATCATGGAATTATGACAGGAGGAGTTAACCCAAATCAAGAACACATGACAAAAAAATAAAGAAATACTTCAAATTTAGACTCAATTTCTCCCAGGTTCATCACAAGTACCTATAAACTTCAATAACTAAAACACCAAAAAGAAATAACCAGAATATAATATGTTTGAAGTAAGAAAAAAACCAGATTTAGTAGTCAGACAGTAACAGATGCAAAACAGTGAATGAACTGCACAACACCTTTAATTACAGTTCTTGCTCATTTCTATCTAAATCTTGGGAATGTTACGCAATCAATAACTATAATACTACATAAAAAATTTTAGGCCTATCAATGTAATATTTTTTCATGTGTTTTAACATAAGATAAATTTAATGTGCCACAGAACCTCCCAAAGTTTGACCTTGCTATTTTTGCATCCCTACCTTTTTCTATTTCCACAAACAAGTACAAACTCATTGTCATCTAAACCATTTCTGCCAAATTTTACTTGCTAAATGAGATTGGTTTATGAGCCAATATATTCAAGCCTATTACTACAAAAGATTCTTACTATTGCTCGAAAGCTTAATTATCACATTCGTAACCATGGATGGATATACCCATTGTGAGTGTTTTGTACTCAAATATGTCAATTTGCAATTTAGGATGGGTTGGGTTTTGAGAATTGTGTCCTTAATGCCACGCTGATTCAACAATCATGCCTTCATCAATAATGTAAACAAACTTGAAGCCTCCTATCTTCCTTTGAAGCACCTTCTTCCACGTTTCAGTATAATATATAAAATATATTCTGCCCACAAGAAATTCTATCTATAATTACTCTAGGCTTTGGTAGAGTTAGGTGGTAGAAGAGACAAGCAGAAAAACAAGTTGTAAGGAGTAGCAGAGAAACTTTCCATTAGATAGGACATTTACAAGTTTACAAACCACAACACACTAGAAAACCTTGGTCTCAAAGCAATTAGTACAAGCCTAATAGGTAAGCAAATGTCATTTCTTTACACTTAGCTACTATTACAATTACAGTTGTATAACAAGAAATAATAAACATATCATCTCAACATTTTTTCCCCGTGAACTAATAATAAAAAATCATAAATAGCAGAGAAACCCATGAAGGGAAGAGACAGTAGATTGGATTTGTCTATTGATGGAACTGTACCAAAGATAAAATCATCATAAAAAAGTATATTATAAACTTCAACCATTGTTGATGCTGTATATGGTGTTTAGCTTGAATATTTTCTTCAAATCACCAGTGTGCCCATGTTACTTATTGTGTCATAACTTTTAACTTTCAATTAAATCTACATAATTTTTATGCTTAGGAAATTACGTTTTCCATTTATAAATTTTCAGTTAATGCTTTATAGCTGAGCAATTAGGCTCAACTTCAATTCTAATTGTGAATTGTGGTCAAATATCCTGATGTCATATAACCATTTCTTTGTACGCTCCAACTTCTTATCTATATAATAAAACAATTCATGCTTTTTAAATATCCTAGAGACAAGTTATTTTTAATGCAGTTCAAATTAGCATCTCTATCCTCATTTAATGTAGTTGGTTTGAAAAAATATCACATCTTTCCTTATTTAACACACTTTCTCTTCATTTTTCTCTCTTTAAAAAATATCATTTCTCTTCACAAAACATACAATTTTGAAATATTTTATAGTTTTGAAACTTTTTGAAACTTTTTAATGTTTTGAAACTTTTTTTTAAAAAAATAAAACAAAATTTTTAAGAATTTTTTTTTCTTTCTAAAAGTGAATTTTTTATTAAAAAATATTGTTTTGGTTACTTTCAATAGAAAATTGTTGAATTAGTTCTTTTTTAATATAAAAAAATTTATATTATATGGCAACTTAAAATGTATGCCCCTTTTTTTTTTTACAAAAACTAATTACTATTTTTTTGAGAAAATATTTTCTTTCCATCTAAAAACTAAAAATTAAAATTGTTATTTTTTCCATCAAAAAATTAAAAATTAAAAATATTGTTTTGGTTACTTTTGATTGAAATTTGATTTTGAATAAATTTTTTATTTATAAAATGTGTCACGCTCCAAATTCCAGGGTCACGCGAAAACCCACCAAACACCGTTTATGAAAACAAGATTGCAGTTAGAAAATCATCAACTCAAAAATATAACATTTGGATAAAGGATTTCCAATGTTCAACTCTCATAAACAGTAAACATACATTCTCATACATGAATAAGCATATCGCCTCAAGGTGTACAAAACTCGCTTGTTGAAAGAGGTATTACATGTAAACTACATGTCACAAAAATAGGAAAAACTATAACAAGTCTTCCATCACCACTGCGTTTAGGTCAACTCCACATACTTATATGAAAAATGTTTTACAGCAAAATTTTACACCGTGAGTCGAAATCCAATAGAAACAGACTATATAAAACTGTAAAATAGATTATACAATCATAAGCATACTGTCACACCCTAAATTAGCAAGCATGACCGACCGTGGACTACGGGCCTTGGCTCATAAGTCACGAAAACCTAAAAATATTAGAAAATATATAAAGTGCTGACATATTCCAAAAACTTGAATCAGAAGTTTTGTGGGTCACAAACAGTCCACCATGCTCTTTGTAAAACAATTATAGTCACTATTCAAAAGAAGGAAAAAAAAAACAAAACAGAAACTCTTAAGAGGTTATTAACATTGGATCTCAGAATACCATAAAGTTCGCCACTAATTTCCACATGCTAATCACCTAAAAATGTTAACAATAACGTCAGCTGACGGCTCAGTGATTGGTTAGTATACATAGTAAAATACAGTTTAAAAAATGGGGCGTCCAAAATACATATAACTGAAACATAATTATAACATACTATATATTATAAAATTACATGTTAAAAAAAATTCTTCTTCTTTTCGTCAAATTCATATTTTTTTTCATATTTTCAAAGTCAATAACGAGTAATCAATATATCAAGTCTCATCAGAATAATTAATACCACAGTAGTGATAACAGTATGATCATCTATAGTTTGTGGGAACCATAAATTGACTAAGTAACAGTGCCACATATAAAAACTCAGGGCATACTCGGCCCGTTGGATCAAACATCGAACTTAGAGTCACCACAGGATGGCGCCTGAGTCTTTTCTCTAAGACGAACCAGTTTAGAGTCACCCGGAATACCAAGCCTTTTCTCTAAAACTATTGAGCACTAGAGTCACCACGGACGCGAGACCGTGACTTTTTTTTCTAGTGGCCAGAGTCACCTCCATAGACGGCGGGAACGGCGGTGCCGGAGATGAAAATCACCACCACCCGAACAACCGTCGAGACCACTAGAACCACCACCCACTATCAACTGAACCACCACACATCACTGCCAGATCGAGAACCGCAAATCACCACCATCACCATAATAATACACTCACCACCAATTTAGTGTTGCGCACTGTTTCTAACACCACCTGCTACCACCGCCACTCAAAAGCCTAGGGTTTAAAATTGTGGGATAATAATGTTTTTGTTATTCTTCTCCAAAGAAAAAACAAAGTACGTTCAAAAAATGCCAGCTGGAAAAAAGAAAGGTCCAATATTGGCACTGTTTAGAAAAATATTGCTTATTTACTTATTTTTGTTTATTTTAGTTTAAAATTCATAGAATTTGGCTTATTGAATTTTTTGTTTTTTTGTTTTTGTTTATTTTTGTTTTTTTGAACTTTTTTTATATTTTGATAAAAAAATTTACTTTTCTAGATCATCTCAATTAGAAAAGTTTAAAAAATATAATAATTTAAATAAATGATAAAAAAATTCATTGAATACACAAAATTTACGATGGCAAATAAGTCAATAAGCTAGTAAATTAATAAAGCCCCGATTAGTAACTAGCTTAAAAATTAATTTTTTTATTTTTTTAGTCAAAAAGTTAAATTAAATTTAAAAGTAAATTATTTGGTAATTTAGTTTTTAAGCTAATTTTTAAAAAATAGATTGTTTGTATAAAAAATTAATTTTTTTACTTTTTGTTCAAATTGACAAGTTTATCCGTTTATAAATTTTATATTAACAATTATATATAATTAGTAGTGGTAGTAAATAAGTTATAAATAAAAAATATTATTATATTTAAAAAATTGTGGGAGTTTAATTTGAATATTCTGAAAGTTAATATTTTAATTTTAATTTTTTATTTTTTTTATTTTTTTATTTTTTCTTGTCAAACAAACAAAATTAATTTTTTTTAAATATATTTTTAACCAAAAAATCAAAAAAGTCAAATTACCAATCTGAGGCCTAACTCAAATTCACCCTTTGTGGGAGCATTATTAGAAGTTTTCTGAAGATATCATTGGATCCTAACTACTGTAATAAAAAGTGTCCGGGAGAGATACAGAATTTTTATTTTGGAGGAATGAATTATTTTTTTAAGTTATTAGGAGAGTATATATTAAATTTTTTTAAATTTTTTTTAAAAATATAAATTTATATAATCTTAAAATATTATAAATTAATACTACTATAATAATAAATTTTTATAAAATTTGAGAGAGACGGGTGGTCTCATCCACCTACTTTGAGTCCGCCTATGCTCGCGCATCGACTCCTCAGACCATTATTCCTTTGAAAATAAGAATTCACTCTCTCTCGGTTTCGTTGCAGTAATTGTCTATTTGGGATATTTAAAACATTTGACTTTGAAAATATTTAATTTTATTAAAAAATAAATTTTAAAAATTTAAATTGTTTAGAATAATTTTTTGTAGTAAATTTTTTTTAATTTTTTTGTTTTTTATTAAAATATTTAAAATACTTTTATTTTTAGATTTTAAGTTATAATAATATTTAAGATATTGACACAATTTTTTTATTTTTATGAGTAGGGTTAATTTTTTTGTGTAAGGGTATTATAATAATTTTATTTTAAAAAATTAATTTTTTTAAACCAAACATTGTAGTTTAAAAGTTGATTATTTTTTATAAAAAAACCAGTTTAAAAGCTATTCCAAATAGGCCATAAGGTTTCGTTTGTTAGTTTTTCTTTAAGTTAAATTTTTTTATTTAAAATTACTTTAAATTAAATAAGTAAGAAATTTAATTAGATCCTGGATGTCAACTTTGGGTTTTTGACTTTTTACCTAAAAATGTCAAAAAATTAAAATTATCTATTTGGTAAAAAAAGTCAAAAAATCAAATCAAAACATAAACTCTTAAAATATTTTACTCAAACTTTCATCACTTTTAATATATAGTATTACTTTTTATTTATAACTTATTTACTATTACTATCAATTACATATAATTATTAATATCAAGCTTATAAAGGAATAAAATTGTCCACCTAAATTAAAAATAAAAAAATTAATTTTTTTATCAAGACAATCAACTTCAAAAAAGGTAGCTTAAAAACTAATATATTAATCAACCTACTTTGAACTTAATTTAATTTTTTGACTAGAAACGAAAAAATACAAAAATAAAAAAAATTAACTTTTAAAATAATTGCCAGCCTAAGCTTCGCTTGTTAGTTAGGCTTTAGGCTAGTTTTTCATTTAAAATTATTTTAAATTAAATAAATAAAAAATTTATTTAATAAATTTTAATGACGATTTAAAACTAAAAGATAATAAATCAAAAGAATTTAGTTTAAAATAACTTTAAGTTAATAGACAATAAAATAATAAGTTAATTTTTTTATCTAACTCACAGTTATCATAATGATTTTATTTTATTTACATAATTTATATTTAATATAAATCTTATTTAATAGATCTTGATGTGTCCTTTTTTAAGTTTTTAAAGTATAATTTTTATAAAAAAAATAGATATGTATAATAAAAATTATGATACTTTTAAGTATTGTAAAAATATTTTAGATTAATAAGCAAAATAACAAAAAGACTAAAAATTATTAAATAAAAAAATAAAAAATTGAGATTGAGCTATGAGGCTTATAGCCGGAGCTAAACGAGGTCTAATTTCAATCCCAAAAGTGGTTCAGTTAAAGGATTCGAAATGTTTATTTTATTATTTAAGAACTTGCTTGAGATAGCTTTTAAATTTAGTTTTTAAGAGTTTAATTTTTTTACAAAAAGAGAGAAAAAAAAAAGAGTGTTTGTATAATCTTAAAAAATAAATGTTAAAAGAAAAAAAGAGAAAGAAAATAAATTTGACTTTTTTTCAGATGCTTTGAAAGTCGTGCAATACTTTTATTCTAAATGATTGGACTTAAAAATTAGACTTTTTAAAAAAAGTCAGCTTAGATTTTGATTCCAAACTGTGCCTAAATCTTTAAATTATTTATGTTGATATTATTTATATAAAAAAATAAAATTAATTAGATAACTGATTGGATAACGTTATATATTATATTTATGTTAAAAAATAAAATGTCCAGACACTATATATTTTTTAACAAAATTTTGACTTGTAAAGAAACTTATTGATATATAATAAATGTTAATTTATTGTATAACGTTAAAATTAATAAAATAAATCATTTAAATAATAAAAAATAACCTATTTTGAGCGCTAAATAGGCTTAATTATTAGATCACTGAACTACTTTTAGAAAAATTATTCTCTAAAGTTTAAGATAAAATTTAAAATTCAAGCTTGAATGTTTATGCAGTAGAGCTTGTTGAAAAATATCATTTAAAAAAAATTAAGTTAGTTAGTTATCAATAATTATATTATCTGAATATTTTATCACAAATAAATTAAACAATTTATTCTAAAAATTACATTTTCTATTCAAATAAGTATTATAAGATAAAGTTAGTACTAATATTCGATCAATTTAATTTTTTGTGTAATAATAAATTCTATAAAATTAATGATTCGGACCACCAAAATAAATTTAAAATAGGCACATAATCATTTGAAAATTTACAAGAAGGCTCTCTTACTTTGTCAACGTAAAATACTTTTTTAGAAAATATTTTCTATGAAAAATATTTTTATGAAAAAATTATTTTACCATTTTTATTTTCTAGTGTTTGGTTGATACATGAAAAATATATATTTTTTAAATTTTTTAGTTATTTGCTTTTACTTTTTTGATTTGTCGTAACAAAAAAAATTTTAAAAATATTATTATTTGAACTAACGCAAAAATTTTTTACAAAAGACGAAAAAAACCTTAAAAGGCATTTTAAGGCTTTTTTATTCTCATATGAGTTTTTTTTTTGTAAATTTAGTAATTTGTTTTTATTTTTTTAGTTTCTGTTGGAATCTGTAAATTTCATTGGCTATTGAAATCTAGATTTCAATAGCTGGATCAATTACAATTGAATTGACCATTCAATTGCAATTGAAGCCTAGAAACCAATAGCCATGAGTGGCTATTGATTTCCAGAAAAAAATCTTCCATAATGAAAGGACTAGAGGAAGAGACAAACTCTCAGAAGAGGAAGA
>JAOTRH010000002.1:2963512-2982698 GCA_034768845.1 Heliamphora exappendiculata
TTTAAAACTAATTTTTAAATAATTTTATATTTAATATCGATCTTATTTGATAGCTTTTGATGAGCAGATTTTAAAAATATAATTATTATAAAAAATAAATGTATATAATAAAAGTTATAATATTTTTAAAAAATATTAAAAAATTATATAAAAATAAAAACAATTTAAAAGTCTTTAAGTTAAAAAATAATATTTTTTAGCTTTTCGAGTTTTTATGTAAAAAAGGCAAAAGCCGACTGCATAATATTGTACAAAACACTAATTATTTTCTAAATTCGTACTGCTCTCCGGTTTTTCAACAAATCTCAATTTTCTCAATATTATTTTATCAAATAATTGAATCTCTAAAATTCATTCAGCGCATCACCATTTTTTTTTTCTGATTCCCCAAATGTAAAAAAGCAAAAAAAGAAAAAATCATGCACTTATGGGAAGATCATTATGGAATAAAAAATTTTACATTTTTAAAACCTTCCAATATGCACCACATTTCTTATTAATTCTTAAATTCTTTCTCTAAAATATTACAAATCAGTAGATTTTCACATTGTACCAGAGAAAAGGGTTGGGTACATAAAATTAAAGACTCTAAAAGAGTTTTTATTTTGAGATTTTACGAGAATTATAATAATTGTGCCGTATCATTTATATTCTCAAAATAAATTTTTCTCAAAATGAGTTTGTTTTTAAATTTACGGCGGGCAATAATTAGGATTTTTCTAATTTAAATTATGGAGCTTATTTTATATTTAATAATACAATTCATGATTTAAATTAATAAAAAAGTAAATATTTATTTACCCGCCTTCTAATTGGCCGAAGAAGCTGAAACAGAAGAGACAAACAAACACCAGAGAAAAAGCCAAAAAAGGAGCTAACAGGTGGACAAAAAGGTCCAATCTTATCATGATAAAAGTTTAGTTCACTCTGCTTTCTCTTGGCTAACATGCTCCGCGTGCTACCCTCCATTGACCAAATGCCAGCCCTACCCTTTCCAGCAAATCCACAATTTTCTTTAATTTTTTATACATAAAATGTATGAGTAGATAAGAAACTACTCCATGTACACACACTTGTCAACAACTATTAAGCTACTTCACACACCTGTTAGGAGTATTGTATACGTATTTCATAACTAATCTGTAGCACTTTTTACTGTACTTATGTCAGAGTTGAACTTAAAGATTGTCGTGTGGTTAAAGATTCATATATAGATTTGATTTCAATATGTCGTTATGAATATTTAAATTCAAACTTTTGAGAAAAGAACAACAAGCTTTTACTCGCCAAACCAACAATACGTTGGTAAATCCACAATCTACTTCTTCTTCTCAACTATTTGTGGCTGCTATGTGGACCCACACCTTTCGTCCATGGGTCTTTAGACCTTATTTGTTGCAAAGGATTAAGAGATGAGAAATTGAACTAAACGACATAACTGGTTTATTATTTTTTTTAATTTTTCAATATTGTGAGTCATTCATTTGTATTGTGAGACTCAGAATAATAGTCTGATGAATAAGAGATTACTAATACCTCATTTATGGTATTAAAAATATCATGCTCATTGGCATTATTAGTATCAGGCTCCAAATTTTTTTCCTTTATCATCTAACGGTCAGAAATAATTTTACAACTCTTATTCTATTTGTTATCCTATTATAGCCAAATATAAATCAAATTTCTCACTGTATACATAATTTCATCCATAATTTTTTAGTATATAAAAAAATATGTGAGATTTCAAGTATTACTAATCCCTATTATTATATCTAATCCTATACAGAATAATAAATAAGTCATAGTTCTTATTTTTTGACAGTTAGATATTTTTCTTGCCTTTTCTTATTCTTTTTACATTACAAGGACAATCGTGTTGCCCCCTCAAGCATGGTGTCATAATTTTAATAGATTGAAATATATTTTTATAATTGAATTAATTTATTATGAAACTTATCAAATTTGTTAGTCATACAAAAAAATAACACTTTAATAATAAAAAATATATTCAAGAGTCGAACTCATTAAAATATATGATGAGGATATCTTGTTATTTTCTTTTCTAAAAAAATATGAAGTGAAATTCCATGAGTAATTATTTGACGCTTTTAAAGTATCATGTAGTTATTCCACCTAGTATTCTTATACGATAAATTTTATAATAAGAGTATAATGATTCATATTTGTTAGATTTTTAAGATAAGAGATAATAAATGAACATTTAATATAAATTATAATTATTTATTTATTAAAAGTTGAGGGCACAATCTAGGGTAATTTTGCCAAAATTCAGTGAAGGGTGATATTGATCCGACCGATAGGAGTGGTGGGTATTTTTGACTTTTGGGTTTTGATCAATCTAAGGTAAGAGTTCTGTCAGTCCAAGAATGAGTGGACAAAACACCAACCAATTAGTGGATAGGCAACAGATATGCATGCATTCGTTCTTTTTATGGCATTAGAGACAAGAAAATTATCTTCCCCCCTCTTTTCACTCCAAAACGGCGCACCATGGCAAAAATAGATCTTAATCAAGAAGGCAAAAAACCTAGGGGGCCATGATTTTGTCAAGATTTACAGTCGCTCGAGTCTTATTCAGTCTGTATATTTGATTCTTTAACTATACATATTCTTCTGAAGAAATGAGTGAACATGTTAGACCCACTCACCCACCCATTTGGAGAATTTCAATCCCTTTGGAGAGAGAATAGCCACTAGTTTTTTTTTTCCACACCGGTGAACCTTGTGATGGAACTTCATTTATTAGATATTCTTTGCATAAAGCTTGTTTTCTCCATTGAAGGGTCTAAAATCCTTCTAACTTGATGGTGCAGATTGTGTGAAGATACTTCTAACCTGATATGGCTATTGAATCTTCATAGTTATTACTTTCCTAATCTGGGTTTATTGCAGGACTGTCTCATAATTGTCCCAATAATTGATTCGGGAAATTATCAATTGTGGGTTGCTCCTGTTTCATTACAAGTGGCAGGATGGCTTGAATTATGAGCTATGGGGTTGTGGAGAAATGGGAGTGTTTGAGAACTGGGTTCTTTATGTAGATGAGAGGAAGGCCGAGTATTTCCTATCAACAATTCCTAAATCTACATGATACTTAGGTTAGGCTTTCTGGTTGCTGCTTCTATTGCAGCATATGCAGCTAAGCAGATCAATGTCAAAACCTCAAGGTCATCGGCCTCTGTAATTAAGCCTTCAGGTACTTCAAATTCTATGACTTGTACATATTTTATTCAATTCTATTGCTTATTACTAACAATAGCTTTATTCAGTGTTGAGAGTTCTGTTTTTGTGAGCGTTGACGGCTTAGTTGTTTGTGACTATATTATGTTCTGCTTTTCTTCTGGACTTCATCTTGTTCTATCCTATGCCACTGATGTTTTGTGGGTCTCAGAAAATGGTGAGTTATCCATTGAACAACCTCGAAGTGAAGGGGAAGATAAAGAGCAAATTACATATTCTAATGATAGCCTCAAAGAACAGGATGTGAGTATCAGGATGTGATTATGCCTTTCTTGTGGTATCTTAAGTGCCTTTTCTTGTAATTCATTCTGTTGTGATGATTTTCTATTGTTCTTTAATTTGTTCTTGTGTTTGAATATTAACAAGGTAATTTATATGCATACTTTTTAGGAGGAAGAGGAAGAAGAAAAAGAAGAGGAAGAGGAAGAGGAAGAGGAGAAAGAAGAGGTTAAATTGATTAGTGGCATAATAAACCCGGCTCTGAGTAACTCACTTGATAGTGAAGATGAGATTTTACCTGAGTTTGAAGATCTTTTGTCCGGGGAGATTGATTTTCCTTTAGCCAGTGACAAGTATCATACCGAGGAGGATTCTAAAGTGGAGAAAGACAAAGTTTATGAGATTGAGATGGCAAATAATGCAAGTGAACTGGAACGGTTGCGCAATTTAGTTAAGGAATTGGAGGAGAGGGAAGTGAAGCTAGAAGGTGAATTGCTCGAGTACTATGGTTTGAAAGAGCAGGAATCAGAAATTGTTGAATTGCAAAGGCAGCTCAAAATTAAGACAGCTGAGATTGACATGCTGAACATCACCATCAATTCCCTGCAGGCTGAGAGGAAAAAGCTTCAGGAAGAGGTGTCTCAGGGAGCTTCTGCAAAAAGAGAGCTGGAGGTGGCTAGGAATAAGATCCAGGAGCTGCAGAGGCAGATTCAGATCGAAGCAAATCAGACGAAAGGCCAGCTATTGTTGCTCAAGCAACAAGTGAGTGGTCTCCAAACGAAAGAGGAAGAAGCTTTCAAGAAAGATGTGGAACTTGAGAAGAAGCTTAAAGCTGGGAAGGAATTAGAAGTGGAGGTGGTGGAGCTCAAGAGGAAGAACAAAGAGCTTCAGCATGAAAAGAGAGAGTTGGCCATTAAACTGAATGCTGCTGAGGCCAGAATTGCATCCCTCTCTAATATGACAGAGGTAAGAGTCAGTCTTAAGTGCTGTCTTGCACATTCATGTACTCATATGGGCTTATCTGAATCCGTGCTGCAATTACTTTACGCCTGATGCCTAGTCGTCAACTTTGCTCTTTCTCATATTTTTGTTCATGAAACTTCTAGTACTAGGGGTTGTGTGAGACATTTAGTGTGTACTTGGTACCTAAAAAATAGTGTCATAAATTTGGCAACCGCCATCCTTAGATTTTTTCAAAATCACCTTTTGAAGATAATGCAATTACTAGCAAATTGATGCATCAGAACTATTTGGATTCTGGCATGTGCATGTAATTGGTTATGTACTTATGTTCAATCCTAATATGCTTTGGTTCATGCTGCTGCAGACTGAAATGGTTGCCAGGGTGAGAGAGGAGGTCAATAATTTGAGACACACAAATGAAGATCTTTTAAAGCAGGTTGAGGGACTGCAAATGAATAGGTTCAGTGAAGTAGAGGAGCTAGTGTACCTTCGTTGGGTAAATGCATGTTTGAGGTTTGAGCTGCGCAACTACCAGACGCCTTCTGGGAAAACTTCAGCTCGGGATCTCAACAAAAGTTTGAGCCCAAGATCCCAAGAGAAGGCTAAACTGCTGATGTTGGAATATGCAGGATCAGAACGTGGCCAAGGGGACACGGATGTTGAAAGTAACTTTTCTCACCCATCATCACCAGGAAGTGATGATTTCGACAATGCTTCTATAGACAGTTTCTCAAGTAGATATAGCAGTGTCAGTAAAAAGCCAAGCTTAATTCAAAAACTGAAGAAGTGGGGTAAAAGCAAAGATGATTCAAGCACTCTTTCATCACCAGCTAGATCCTTTGGGGGAAGCTCTCCTAGCAGGGCTAGCATGAGCCATAGACAAAGGGGTCCACTAGAAGCGCTGATGTTGAGGAATGCAAGTGATAACGTAGCCATCACTACATTTGGAAAGGCAGAGCAGGAAGCTTTTGAATCTCCTGAAACTCCAAAGGTTTCTTCTGGTGACTCTCTGAACACAGTTTCCGCATCATTCCAATTGATGTCTAAATCAGTTGAGGGGGTTTTAGATGAAAAGTACCCTGCATATAAAGACCGGCATAAATTAGCTTTGGAGAGGGAGAAGCAGATCAAGGAAAAAGCTGAGCAAGCAAGAGCAGTGAGGTTTGGCGACAATTCAAAATTAAATCCTAGCTTCGTCGAGTCTAGAGCCAAGACAGAGAGGGAGAAACCCATCGGTTTGCCACCAAAACTTGCTCAATTGAAGGAGAAAGTAGTTGTCTCTGTTGACACAAGTGACCAATCCAATGATGGCAAGACAGCAGATTCTCAAGTGGTGAGCAGGATGCAATTTGCGCATATCGAGAAGAGACCTCCTCGGGTCCCTAGGCCACCCCCTATGTCATCTGGAGGTACTCCAGTTGGTGCAAATACTAATCCTTCAAGTGGGGTACCAATCCCTCCACCTATGTCGCCTCCTCCACCAGGTGTCCCACCACCCGCACCCCCACCTGGTGGTGGACCACCTCGTCCACCTCCTCCACCAGGAAGCATAACAAGAGGGGCAGGGAGTGGTGACAAAGTTCACCGGGCTCCTGAACTTGTTGAATTTTACCAATCACTGATGAAACGTGAGGCTAAGAAGGATACATCATCGGTAGTATCTTCCACATCTAATGCAGCAGATGCTAGGAGCAACATGATTGGGGAGATTGAGAACAGATCATCGTTCCTGTTAGCTGTATGAATCATTTTCCCTATATGGCAGTTAAAATCACACATTCTGAGGACAATAGCTTTTTCCATATTTTGATAGATTAATGCTGTCTTCTCTGGATCCAGGTGAAAGCTGATGTGGAAACTCAAGGTGATTTTGTGCAGTCTCTGGCAACTGAAGTCCGAGCAGCATCCTTTACCAACATAAAGGATTTGGTTGCATTTGTGAACTGGCTGGATGAGGAGCTTTCTTTCTTGGTACGCTTAGACATCATTAGTTGAAATGAGTTAGCCATACAGTTAATTGAAACAGTTATGTTTTCAGAATGAAAAGGACAAGCTATCAGCATATTTTTCAAAGGATTACATATTTAACAAAACATGGAATTCATTCTCTAGGCAGTGGTCTTAGAACACAGGATTTTTCTTTTTCTTTTTTGGTGAATACAAGAAGTTTATTTTGACAAAGTTCAGATTAGGTCACAAGTATAACCTTTCTCATCAAGCAAGAACTAATTTTTCCAAAATATGCAGTCTTGTCTTGCTTTAATTCGATTTATCTAATACTGTGGGCACATGTAGTCGATATAACTAGCTAACAAACCATCGAGAATTTCCTTAGCCGCATCATGTAATTCAGGCCCGTCTATAATCTGTCTTCTCAAGCTTATATCTTTAATTCCCAAGGTTGATGAGCGAGCAGTCCTCAAGCACTTTGATTGGCCTGAAGGGAAAGCAGATGCATTAAGAGAAGCAGCCTTTGAATATCAGGACCTGGCAAAGCTGGAGCAGCAAGTGGCCTCTTTTGATGATGATCCCAAACTCCCTTGCGATACTGCTTTGAAGAAAATGTACAAGTTGCTTGAAAAGTATGTATTCTCTTCTCATGCATGTTTATATCAGTTGATATAGAGCACTAACATGGCTAGATACTTTGGGAAGGTCCCTCCCTCCCTTTCTTGGGAAAATATGCATCCGAAGTGGTTGAGAGAAGATTCTGGAAAACCAAACCAGTTTGGGATCGTTTTTGTTTTTTGTTTTAATTTTCTAGAAACCACGTGGAAGTTTGTTTGGCGAATTATTTCCAAAAACATTTCTATTGGGAAATTGTCTGAAAACAATCCACTTTTTTTCTGGTATGCTATCAAATTCTTGGAAACTGTTTCACACAAAAATGAAAATGATTAGTGTTTTTGAACATCTTGTTATTTATATTTTCGAAAACATAAAAAGTTGAAAATGCAAAATGGAAAAACGAAAACGATGAAAACAAAAATAATACCAAACAGACCAAGGTTACTAATTGTGACAAGCAAAGAACTGGCCCTTCTATTCTTAGCAATCTAATTGGCCTTTTGAAGAACCAAAAGTTAGTGTTATCTTATGGTGCCTTCAGATTTTGCATGCTCATAAGCTTAGTTTTGGAAATTATCCTTCTTGTCTGTGAACTTAAAATTGCTGTTGGTTCCCACATGTTTATTTTCAATCTTCAGGGTCGAACAGAGTGTGTATGCCCTCTTGCGTACAAGGGACATGGCTATTTCGCGATATAGAGAATTTGGAATTCCAGTTGATTGGTTACTGGATTCTGGCATTGTAGGCAAGGTATGCTTCAAAACCAGATGATGAGATGATACAAACTTTGCGATGCTTAAATGTAACTTGCACTTTTCACCAATAATACAAGCTTGTACTCAAGGACATCTGCCAATTTACTAAATGACTCTACCATAGTAACTCTAAGTCAAGAAAATCATTATCAGTACTATCAAATTGCTTTAGGAAATATAATGTGTAATGCTTTTAAAAATGTGACCCGGGAACTACATTCACATCTGTATGTAATTAAGATGTAGTGATTGGAAGGGGCTACTAGTGGTTGCCCCTCCAATCCTTTTTTCTCAGCAAAAATGATGTCATGATGAGTACGAGTACTCGTAGATATTTGCTGCTATACAACTGCGATTGAACGTGTTTCTCCTTGCAGATCAAGCTATCGTCGGTGCAACTGGCGAGGAAATACATGAAACGTGTAGCGTCAGAACTTGATGCAATGGGTGGAACTGAGAAGGAACCAAACAGGGAGTTCTTGCTTTTGCAAGGCGTGCGTTTTGCTTTCCGCGTTCATCAGGTAAATTCCAACTTCAGCTCATCTCTGTTGATTTAAGTTGGAATGTTCTGCAGGTACAGATAACAATGTCATATAAATGTCTACTTAACTATGCATTGGAGAGAGAGAGACAGAGACAGAGAGAGCAACTAAAATCATAAAAACCTCTTCTGAGAAAGTGCCGGCTTTAGTCTTTCTCTGTGTCAATTTCATATTAGGTAGAGGCTCAAATGAATCAAGCTGTTCATGAACAGCTTGGGCTTGACTTGGTTAAAGCTCGTTCGAATTTGATTTGTTTAACAAACAGGATGCTCATAAACTCAAAACTAGGCTCATTTATTAAACGAGCTCGACTAATATAAGTTCGGCTCGACTTGCATAGGCTGTGTAGCTCATTTAATAACTTGGCACTCGATACAAACTTGTTAAGCTCCTTTAAGGGCATGTATAGATACTCTTATAAAATCTAGGATTTCTATCAAATTGATCCGTTATAAAAAGCTTTAATGTAATCTCGAACTCGAGTTGGCTTGTTGATGTTATTCGAGTTGAGCTCAAACATAATCATTTTTAAATGAGCTGAACCCGAACAAGAATAACTAATTTTATTTGAGCTCAAGCCCTCGAACATCATAATTTATTTTACGCTTGTGAAAGCCCAAACCCATTTGCATCCCTAGTTGCAGGTTTTTCAGTGATATAATACCGGAAAAATTCAGTGAATTTAGAAACCAACTGAAAAATGTTGAGAAACCAACTGTTTCCAAATCCCATTTTGTACAAAAAAAAATCATTTTTCCTCTGAAACATTAAAAACTGCAATCTTTTGCGAATCGTGAGCGAAGTGTTTTGCTTGTTTTCAGTTTGCGGGAGGATTTGATGCAGAAAGCATGAAGGCTTTTGAAGAACTGAGGGGTCGGGTCAGTGCACAAACAGGGGAAGACAAGAAGTTGGAAGCATGAGGGTTTTCTTCGTTCTTACTTCTCTCTTATTTGATTTCATTTTTCAGTTGTATACTTCAACATCCTCTTTATATAGTTTTGTGTTTAACTTTGTACAATATATAGTCAACACTCAACAGTTCAGTTAAATCAATAAAAGGGAAATGATCTTAAACAGTGTTCAATTAGAAGGGTTGTAATCCAATCTGATTTTTAATCCATGGACAACATGTAAAAAAAAAAAAAAAAAAAATGTTCCATCTGTTTACACATTCTCTAAGGTCATGTTTTAAGAGAATTTTTTATGTCACGGATAAAGAAAATGAGTTATAAGATGAAACAAATGGGATAAAAAATGAAATAAAAGGCGAGTTATGAAAGGATTATAGGTATAATTATAAGGAATAAGTTACACCGTAAGATTATAAATAGAATTAGGATAAGTAATATCATAAAATTATTTTTATGTTTAATTAGCATGAGGTAAATAATTGGACAGAGATAAATATTTTAAGTGTTAAATTTAGTAAATAAGCAATTTCATCCCCGCAATTCCACTCTCCTTCCTATTAATTATTCCTAAGTTAATCCTCCATATTAGGCATAATTCATCCAAATGAAATAATTTAGTTACTAAAATTGGCAACTGACAACAAACTAAAAAACATGCGACACCCATGTGACGCCAAATTTTTATCCCACTAATTTAGTCCATTAATCAAACATGCCCTACGGTAACTGTTGCCTGGGTAAATTCTAAAGTTCCTTATTCCGGTACCAAAGCAGAAAAAGGGGGAGAATGGACACGGCCCCACCAGCATCCTGTGTTTCCAACCCAAACTAGAAAGTTCACCAAACTAATGCTAGGGACTGGTATGTCAAGCCGAAAAATGGTGGCTCGTCCACTGTGCTGGTGAAGAGGAACAACAGAAAATTTGAATGCAGTGTACGACCACCCTGTCCAAAGAGGAAGGGAAAACAGAAATTCCTGTTTTACTTAATTGCGACAATTGTTTGTGGGCATCAAGAGCAAATTGAAACTGTAAAAGTGTTCAAAGTTTGTCATGAATCTATTATGAATACCACTGCCGAAGCAGGAGAAGACCTGCAAAACTTGCCCAGAATTGTAGCCAGTTCGAAAGAACTTGCCAATTCATATCTTAACCATTGCACTCTAATCGTGTTTGAATGCTTTATAAGCATTTTACATGGGGATTTGACTAATAAAACAATTGAACAATGGAAAGAGGAAGGAGCTCCCCTTCATAGGGTTTTCCCTCCATATCCCTCTAGAATTCGTTTTGTGGGCTTGGGATGGCCCACAACAATAGTCCAAACCGTTTATCTTGTGGACCTCGCAGAAAATCATTCATACAAAAGTTCAGCTTGATCGAATATCGATAATTACATGAACAAATCGCATTTTATTTTACAAAATAGATGGCTTTAGTTTAAAATGGACAATTAAAGCTTAAATCGTCACTTTTCTAAATCAAAACATGATTTGTTCGTGTACTCATTAATGCTCGACCAAATTGAATTTTTGCACGGATAATTTTCTTTATGAGTCCCACAAGTGAATGATTCAGATCATCATTGTGGCCCCATTCTAAGTCTACAAAATGGAGTTTTGAACAATATGGAGGAGAGCATCTCCCATTGAAAGAAATCTATGCAATTGTCTTCAATAATTACTAGCAATCTTACAGTGTTCATGACATTCTCTCTCTCCCTCTCTCTCTCCCCCTCTCCCCACCCTCCCCCCTCGACAGGCAAGAAATAATGCTTAACACTACCGCATAGTGATTACAAGATTTCTTTCAGTAAACTTGGCGCTTCCTACCTTTCCCTGAATTTGATATGGCAGATGGATGACACGTCTTTGATCCCCTGCTTCCACCAGCAACTCTGATCCTCCCCTGAACTGCAATTGTCAAATTTTGAAAATAATAATTGCTATATGTTAAAAGAAGACAACAAAATGCACATACACTCGCATAAACGCAACGTAGACAATTTCTGCAATTTGCATTTTCATCCGGTAAAAAAGCAAGCTTTGACAATTACACACTGCTAAAAAGCATACCAGATACTAATACAAATAATTCATCTACTATTACATCAGTTGTTGCTGGATGACTGAAACATATAAGAATGTTTGATCTGTCAAGCCTACAACTCATTTGAACACAAAACTATCTTACAATAGGCTCTGGATGTGCTACTTCATAGTAGTTCCAAATGACAAT
The DNA here is from genome assembly GCA_034768845.1 of Heliamphora exappendiculata. Lineage (NCBI taxonomy): Eukaryota > Viridiplantae > Streptophyta > Magnoliopsida > Ericales > Sarraceniaceae > Heliamphora > Heliamphora exappendiculata. Next base: position 2,974,969 of record JAOTRH010000002.1, read on the forward strand.
GAAATATTTCCAAAGTATATTACATTCCCATCTTTCCTTAATTATTTTGCCCCTCTAAATCACGATTCATCACATAAAGTTCTTTCTATATAGACTTTTAATGACCTATATACCATAAAAGGTTCCCTTTCTCCAGTTTTACTATGTGAAGATTGTAATCCAATCGTTTCACCTTCTTTCAAATACTAGGATGGTTAATAGAGATTTGCAGAAATAATCAATTCTAGCTGGACGCACTTAACTACCATTTAGTACCATAAACGGAGTTAAAAAGCCACACCTACGAAATTGCAGACATACTTGGTATAGCTTAATTTCTGACTTGTCAAATCCTGGCATAAGGAGAGTAACTGATTTGTTGGCAGGATCAAACCGGATGGAAGGCACAATAGGGATGTTATGGTTTGTTTGTGCAGAGAGAAGTTCTTTTGCACCTTCACTGATCTCGTTCAGCATTATCTCATTCCAATCTGGAGAGCGACCCGGTGCGAGGGGTGGAATGAGAGAATAAGGCAATGGTGAAAATTTCTTCATGACTGTCTCCATTGATTCTTCACAAGAATTTGGCGATGCAATACCAAATGCACCAGAAACCTGTGTGCCAGCTTGGATTGCACAACCCCAATAACGCAATGCAGAGGTCACGGAAGTTGGACTGTTTGGGTCCATCACAAGGAAGCAACCAAATCTACTTGGTTCCTCAAAGACAGAAGATCCTCTCTACAGGAGACAACCAATAAAAATATTAATCGACTTACATTATCATTGGAAACAACATGAAATGGCTACCACCATACCTCCAGAGTTTGTTCCAGATTGTCCCAAATTTCTGCACTCATTTTCCCATTCAGACGGGAACCACTATTGCTCAAACTGATAGCTTCATCCACAAGTCTCAAGAGAGAGGGACCAGCCAATCTTCCAAGATCAGTCCTTTCAGCAAAGTTCCTCAAATATTTCAAGTACAATCTGTGGAGATCCATGTGATTGCATGAAAATCATGAGAGAGAGAGAGAGAGAGAGAGAGAGAGAGAGAGAGAGAGAGAGAGAGAGAGTTTTAACCTTGCTTTGCTAGTTGCACCAATCATCCGTATAGTTTCTTGAGTACTTATACCATCATATACAATTACATCAAATTTATCTTTCTGCTGGTTTCTCTGAGCAATACTCCCATAGAATCCTACAAGCCTCTCTAGTGCTAAGGCTGAAAATATGGAGTCCATGCCAGGGAGCACCCCAAGCTCTTCCACCAGCACCTGCCAAATTGTGTAACAGAAATGCACGAGAAATCATCCATTGTAAAAGCATAACTGAGGAAAATCATGCATTTCAGATGCAAGCGCACCAAATAATAAAAACAATTGTTACATACCCACCCCTTCGAGTACACCTTGGGACATATTAAGCTGAGTATCTGCTTGCTTCAGCCGATTGAGAGGTTCAAGCAACATCTGCAATTATAGGGCATAATTTATCCAGAGTCAAAACTGCATAAAATTGAATCTCAGTATCGGATAGGGAAATCTAAAGGGAGTTAAAAACACACTTTAGTAGTTTCCAGCCTAACAGCCGAAAGGTGGTTGTTGATTGTGATAGGAGAAGTTCCAATCTTACAGTTTAGAAGATAGTCAGCAGTAGGATCTTGGGAATGTATAACCAAGCATGTTTTAAGCCCAGCCATTGCATAATGCTGATCAACAAAAAAAAACTTATCAATTCAATACGGAGACAATTTTACATAGACTCATGGAATCATGAAGCTTTATGCAAACCAAAAAGAAGAGTCTCATTCTCTAACATAATCACGATATTCATCATTACAAGATAAAGAAATCATTGAAATCCACGCAACAAACTGATAACAGGCACATTGTGCTTCTTCCAAAGAAACGAAAATATAACAGATAATTCAAACATACGTACAGAACACGTATAACGGATAATTCCCCAAAATGTGAACACAATCATAAGTACAAAACTTTCCCCACCCACCTACCAATAAAAAAGAAAGAGGAAGTAAACCAATTCAATGTTGAGAAACAAGGGTGTTGAAGAGTTTTACTGAAAGTGGCATGCTTCAATGAAGAAAGTTTAGCATCCTTCTCCCTCCAAGGTTGCGTTTATTTAGCTATGTATGATACGTAAATAATACAATTTAAACGTTCATCAATTTTAGAATCTAAAATTGTTTCATTTCATGATTGGTTAGATACAATATCACGAGATTAATGAAAAATGTTATATGCATAGATGCTCGGTCATAGACCGAGCATTGACCACTCACATGGGGTGGTCCCACAGAGTGCATGGGACCTACTCTATGTGAGTGGTCTGTGACCGAGCATGTTAGCACGTAGAAGTGCTCGAGATTAATATATGGTTTGGAATCCCTGCCATGGTTTTTAATCTTCTACAAATATTCTTTAGATGTCAATTAGATGTTTTGAAGTATCCGTTCCTAAATGATTATGCTCTAGAAACAACTTATCTTCCCCCCACCTCCCCCTCCTTTCTTTTCTCTTATTCATTAACCAACTGAATGCCTTTTTCTAATTACTGCTTAAGTGAACTCAAATTTGTAACTCCTCAAAGAGACAGGCCTAGCACTTTGAAATTTCACTAACCCTCCACTAGGAAGAACACATTTTATGGAAATGTTGCTTGCACAGGAAATCAACAGCAATTGCAGAAAAGATAACAAGTCTAGTAGTCCCAGTTACTAGACTATAATTCAAGCCCAATGGATCGAAGAAACCAAGGCACTGGGCGCATATATATATGCACACAACACATGTAAGTTTTTATATAAAAATATATATATTTTTTAAAAGTAAAAAAAGTATTATTTTCTAATTTAACGTTACAATGAGTGTGCTTGAGAGTTTATTTTGAATATGTGCTTTAGTATTGTGAAGTTTAAGTTTTCTTTTTCTCATCGAATCTCTCCATTTTGAAGGGATAGAAAATGTTTAAAAAAAAATCAATATCTCCATTTCTTTCTATTTCTCTCCTATTTACTAATCCAAATGAGTGAATATAAATGAGATATTTGGATTTCTTTTCTTTTCTTCCCAAATCACCCGATCCAAACGGGTTGTCAATGGGCGCCCATATATGCACACACGTAAATCTCGAAGAATTAAAGAAAGAAAAATGTCGAAGATCGATGTACCTGAGCGGCGAAGATGGCGGAAGTGGTCTTGCCAGAGCCACCTTTACCTAAAAATGTCACTAATTTTGTTAATTTCTGAGGAGGAGGAGGAGGAGGAGTAAGAGGAACATCGTCGTTGGGTGACGAAGCCGCCATGATCAAAACTCGTGGAGGTCTTGTTCGAGTCAGTTTCGGAAGCTTTCCGAGGAAAGAGTTCTTTCTGGTGGGTAATGAATACCAATACGAAAATGAAGGAAAATATGAAGACGAAGGTGATGGTGATGGTAAGAGGAGCGGCGGAATCGACGAAGCCATTTCTGTTCGGTGGATCCGAAACCCCCAAAGTGGTGGAGGGAGTGAAACCAGAAGTATATGTATATATAACCCCCGACCACCGTCGGTGAAACGCGAAGAGCGACGAAACTGAAGATATGGACGACGTCGGCGGCGCCTCCCTGTTTCGGGGGATGCCGATAGGCGGCCGACTGCTTGGTAGCTTCCGTTAACCACCGGCTCACAAGTCAGCAACCAGGTTCGAGTCTTTGAGATAAACGTTTTTTTTTTTTTTTAAATCAGAAAAGTTTACCAATCTAAACAAATTGCAAATCTAATATAAAGTTGTATACAGATATTCATTAGATGCAGCCAAATATTTTGCTATCATAACTATATAAAAGCCGAAAGAAGCAGTCGTCTCCTCTTATGTTTTTTTTTATTTACAAAATTACAAATTTCCCCTTAATGAAATTTATAATTTTGTTGTTTTATTTCAATCCCGAGAATATCTTTAACAAATTTTATTTATTAATTCATATATAATTATTTTAATTCGTATGTTATTATTGCATATATCATATATTTAATAGGCGTAAGTTATCAATACAATATATATAAGAGATAATTATAATAATTATTAAGGCACATAAAATTCTGGTGATAAAAATATTATTAATAATTAATTATATATAATAATTACAAATATTATTAATTTTAACTTTTATTATATGATATTTTATCCCATAATATTTACTGTCTAAATCATCTTAACGTTATAAAAAGCCAAAAGAAGTCAGGATTTCTATTCTACACATAAAATTACAAATTTACCTTTATTTAATAGAAATATTAATAATTGTGTCATTTTGTTTCAATCTTGATAATATCTTTAACAAATTTTATTTATTAATTTAGGTATAATTATTCTAAAACTAATTTTATTTATTAATTTATATATAATTATTCTAATTCCGATGTTGTTATTGCCTATGTTTAATATGCGTATGTTATTAATACAATATATATAAGAGATTAATTATAATGATCATAAAAATACATGTAATTATGGTGATGAAAATATTATTAACAATTAATTATACAAATATTTTAAATTTTAACTTTTATAATACAATACTTTATATTATAATATTTATTGTCAAAATTTAAAATTAATTAAAATTACTTATATATTAATTATTATATTTATATATCAATAACAATTAATTTAAAGCGTACAAAACACGTGCCAAACACTAATTTTATTAAAAAGAGTGAAAAAAGTTTTTCACGAAGAGAGAACAAAAACAAACATAGAGAAAAATTAAATTTTCATGCCAATGAACTACAAATCTTTGTGTAAAAATAAATAACTGTTTGGTCGATTTTTTTTATTTTTTAAAATTTTCTTAAAAAAGATATAAAAGGTGTTTGGTAAAGTTGTTGCTAGTAATTTTTAATTTTATACTATTAATTTTAATTATAAGTTATAAATTTTTTCAAACGCTTACAATTTCTACTATAATTTAATTATAACTATTTTTTTCTATTTTAACTACACATTACAATTTTTATTAAATACACATAACTTCTGTTACAATTTACAATTTATAAACTAATTACATGCCAAACACCACCTTACTCATTTGAGTTACAATAAAGATGTTTGTTTTTGCTTAGATTATAATTTTTAATTTATAAATTAGTAAAAAATTTATAAATATTTAAATATGTGTGTTTATAATTTTTGATTTTGAATTAATAAATATAAATTTTATTGTCTTAAATTATAAATTATAAATTTTATCTTTATGAAATACTAATAATTTTTGCATAAAATTATAATTATAAAATTATAATTATAATTCGTAAGTTCCGGCCACAAATTACCAACACGCCTAATATAGGGTATTTGGGAATGTAACTGCAAGTAGTTTTTAATTTTCTACTACTAATTTTAATTATAAGTTATAAATTTTTTTAAACACTTATAATTTTTATTATAATTTATAATTATTATTTTTATTTTAATTATAAATTATAATTTTTATTAAACACTCACAACTTTTACTATAAACCACCAAAATATTAATTGTATTTGAGTTTAAATCATATTAGAAGACCGAAATATTAGATTTGAAGCCCGAAATACAAGTAATTAAAATATGTTCGAGCATAATTGGTAGAACACAAGCTACCACCTAACCCTTGAGTTGTGACTCTAATTCACTTGAGCAAACTCTTACAATTTGAGTTTATCTAAAATTCGTACAGTTAGTTATTTGTGCCTATAAATATAGGTAATGATCAATTTGAAAAACTCACAAAGCATACAAAAATTTAGAGCCTACGTGATATCTTGTAATTTCATACATTCTCAAGTGATATTGGAGTTTATCATTCATGATCAACTATTGATCGTTATATAAGGATTTCTATGATTACTGACGAAAGAATTTGTCGGTGTAAAGCTTTGAAGGTTTGTTACCAAGGTTATCAAATACAAGGAGTTGTGTACGTGAATTCGATAATTAAGACTTAAGGCGTCTAAGTTGAAATTTCGACTCGAATTTATAATTGTGTCTTGTAACTGTTTATTGGTATAATACTCGATTTACCTTGACTTGGATTAGTTACATGATTTTTATTCGAGTTGAAATTTTTTACGTAAAAAATCATAAATATTTTATTGGATATGATTTATTTAATTTTTAATTACTTACGATCCCCTTATCTAAAATAATTTAATGCCTGACGTTTATTTTCATTTTGTTGAGCATGGTCAGATTAGATTGAAGCTGATTACAAGAAAAGAAATTAACTTAATTTTGGCGAGTAAAACTGTTTTAAACTCATTTTTAGCCTAAATCGTCAAAATCAATGGGTGAGGTAAAAGTTTTTAACGGTTTCACTCCACTGTTAAGCGGGGTTGAAAGATAGTAAATTTTTGGTTCATTTTTTTAAAATTAGTTTCTAAAAAGTAACAAAATTTATTATATATCTTTATATATATATATATGTATGTATGTATGTATGTATGTATATTCATTTAACAGCCAAGCATAAGACCAATTAAAAACAACAAAAGTAATTTAATAATAATAATAATATAATCAAATATCTCAAAAAATAACATTTACAAATAATTATCAAAAAAAATTTATAACATACAATAGTAGCAATCAAAATGATAAATGCTCTAATGTATTAATTTCTTATAAATTTTTAAAAAAATTATATAATTATAAATAAATGTGTGAAATTAGAATTTATCTTATATAGTAGCATGATAACTAATAAATATCTTATTTAGTAGGTTAAAAAAATAAAACTTATAAATTGTAATTAATTTACACTTATTATTTTTTTCACTCAGCTTACCAAACTTAACTCACTTATCCTTATCCTCGTAAGTTGCGCAAGTTAATGCGAATCGATGAATTTGAATGACTTAGATTATTTATTCAATACTTTTAAGTATTAAGTGTTGGTACTACCTAAAAACTCTTTCCTTGTCGGAATAGATCCATATATAGCAGCTAGGCCATAACATTCATAATATATAATAATGCTACATACAATGCATAAAATAATATATTTTTCATTGCATAAATGTGTGTTATCACAAAAAAACACTGTATTATGAATCCTGCTGAATCAGCTTACCAATAAAGTTATATTCGTGCATTTTATTTTATGCATTATATATAGACTTAATTGCATAATATATAGATCACACCCGAAAACTCAGGGTGATTGGGGCCATCATTTTTTGCATAGGCCTTGACCTCGAGTGATTATTCGGTAATCTTAAATCGGTAATCTTAAAATATCATATGATATGTTTATATGGTGTTTTATTTAATTTATAGCAAAAAATACTTTGCATAAATAATACTAGGCTATTTTATTAAGTAGATAAAAGGTAAAAGTGATATACTTAAATGCGCATCACATATTTTTATCTATCAGAAATATTATGTAAGCAATAATATGATATTCTGAGAGTACCTAATGATTTTTCATTTGGAGTACTTATTCAATAATTTTGGAGTACCATGTGGCATTACTTATGTGGTGCTCCCATTTAATTATATAACAAAACAAATTTTTGTATGAAATAATATTGGACCAACTTTATTGGGTATGTGAAAAATAAAAGTAATCTATGTTGGGAGAATTTCCAACGCCGACATAAAATACATGCTCGGGGATCCAGAAAATACATATTTATTAAACTTTCAACAATTTACAGAATCTGAAATTACAGAGAATGAAATAACAGGAAAACATAAATGGAATTTGC
>JAOTRH010000002.1:2982798-3003948 GCA_034768845.1 Heliamphora exappendiculata
ATATGGAGTTTTAATATATATATAAAGAATATGTTTTTTATTAAAAAACATATATAAAGAATACACATAGTGGTAGGTCCAATGTATTCTTTATATATTATTAAAAAATAAAACTCCAAAAGAAAAAGTGTCAAATTATCAATAAATTAAATAAATAATTTAAATAAATATTTTTCATAGATTTGCCAAACATAAAACGAATATTAGCAATGGCAAAAATCCTAACAATCTCCTCATTTGGTAATTCTGTGACAAAACTCAAAAAACCTAACAAAGCAACAAGCTACCAAAAATGATAAAAAAAATATTAATTTGACACAAATAAAGCACTTTCACAAATAAAACAAACTCTCCCTCAAACAAAACTCACCAAAAAAAAAAAACAAAAAAAAACGACTCTACTTCCCCTAAACCTCAACCCCCATGCACCAAACATCTAAGCTTAAACCCTTTATTTTTTTCCCATTTTTGTCACGAATTGACAAACAAACAAAAAAAAAAAATCTTTCTAAGTAGGAAACAATATTAAAAAATAAGTACAAGTCTCAGGTATATTTACATCCACTTAAAATCACAAAATCTAGTCAAAGTGATTAAAACACACACAGAATCCAAAATATCCTATATTCATATATGAACGAACACAATCAGAGTAGATTCTATATGAACAAGTGTGTGTGTGACTTGAAATATTTCAAGATTTCAAGATTAAACCCGCACGAGATCTATATGGCTTGAGTCACATTTATTTATCAATTTTCAAAAAAAAAAATCACAAAGTCAAATCAGTTTTGACTCAATTCACTTTAAAAGCTAATTTTCCCTCAACTAGAGACTGCAACAATTTCATGCTCTTTTTTTTTTTCTCTTTTTTTTTTCTCAAAAGCGGCTTTCACACTAGTACGAACGAAAAAACAAAGTTCGCATAAGTAGTCATTTTTTAAGCAAAATTTGGCACAAAATTTAAGGTAGCTGCACACTAATACGTACGAAAAGACAATATCTGCATAGGTAGTCATTTCCTCAAACCAACCAAACAAAACTAAAAGAAAGAGGGAGCTTAAACATTAAGATCAAGTGAGTCGCTACTATGTGGTCATTTTGTGAAATTTTCAGATAACTGAAAAGTAAAAGAGACCCAAAAAAAATATAATCCCAATTGCAAAAGATTCTTGCATATATTATTGTTCAAGTGGTGTACAGAATAGACTCATCTCTGAAAGCGTTCTACCCACTATGAACTAAATTATCAAAAAACAGTACGGTAAATAATCTCAAAGCCTAAAAAGTGAGATTTCAGTAAAAAAAAGTAATGTACAAAAAAAGGTACTCAACCTTTAATAAAATCACCCAAAAAAATTTTTACTTAAAAAAACGACAACAAAAACACAAAAAAAAAAAAAAAATCAAGCCCACAAAACAAAAAAAAAATCCGAAACAGACTAGGGACTACGACTAGCTAAAAAGTTGTCTAAATCACTATTTCTGACCCAAACTTTCTTGATTTTCAAAAGCACAGGTACAGGGTTAGAAATCCAATTCTTCCTAGGTTGGAGTGACATGTCAAATCTAAATCTATTCAACCGAGTGTAGTGAGATATGATGTGTCCTTTTATACCACAGTAGTGACAAATTGACACAAAAAATGTATTTCTATTCAACTTCATGCAATCTGGACGAGTGTGACCAATAATACCACAATGATGACAAATAAAAATAAATTTAGCCTTTCTTACCTCACCAAGTACAATGATGGATTTACCCGTCAAATTATGTCACTTTCTGTCACTTTCTGCCTTCATAAACTTTGGTGCAAACTGAGGTAAAATAGGATGGCCAATTTTTTCTTTTCCTTTTGTCGAGTTGCTTGAAGAAGAACTTATGAATCCTAGCCCTCTTTTGTCAGTCACCGCCTTCTGTACTCCAACCAGGTCATCCAAAGCCATGGTGCCTGCTCAATTTCTTGAAAGTAGCTTGAGTATTTAACATATCTTTTTCAAATTTAATCAATTTTAATTTAAGATTAGTTTTTGACTCAACACAAGCGTGCAACTCTTTTTCAAGAAATTTAATCATAGTTTGTTTAGTTTGATACAATTCAGACTAGTTAATTTTTTCTTTTTCACATTTTGTAAGTTTTTCACACAAAATCTTCCTGTCTGATTTTTATTTTACAACCAGGTCTTGAGCTTTAGTTAGCTCTTACTTCATACCATCTCTCTCATTTTCACACAATTTATATTTTTTAACCAGTTTTGCATTTTGTTTAGTCAATAAATAACTCTCATTGTACAGTTTATCATAAGTTTGCTGGAGAGTTTCATCATCCTCAGACTCACTACCCTTTTCACCTTCCTCTTTTTCATAATCATTTAGAGAATTTTCTTTTTCAGATTCAACTAACTCCTCCTGAACAGACGTAACAAAAGTTACAATTTCACTATCATCAAAATTAGATTCCTTCTCATCACTCGATTCAGGTTTACTCTCTTCATCCCAAGTGACTGTGAATCCTTTATGTTTCTTTATAAGAAGGTTCGGGTATTTTTTAGCTACACGTCTATATCCTTTGCATTCATAGTATTGAATTTAAAAAATTTGGCATTTCGATCACTTTTTAATAAAATTGGACATATTTTTAGCATTTTCTTTACCGAGCTTCTTTTGTGATTTTTCTTCTTGATTAGGTTTTTTATTTTTTAAAAACTTTTTAAATTTCTTCACAAAATAGCCATCATCTCAGAGTCTAAATCATCATCAGAATCACTTGCAGAACCTTGAGCTGAAGTGAAAGTCAAATTCTTTGAAACCTTTTTGTTTTGAAAATTTAGCTTATAGGTTTGCAGGCTTCCAACTAAATTTTCAACAGAAATAGAATCAATGTCTTTGCTTTCTTCTATTGTTGTGACTTTTAGTTGGAAACGCTCGAGTAAAGATCTAAGAATTTTTTGAACAATTTTAGAAGTTAAAATTTTTTCACCCAGATTAGAAGAGGCATTTACAATATCACTTAATTTTGCATAAAATCGTCAAAACTTTCATCGTCTTTCATACGCAAAGTTTTAAAATTTGTTGTGAGATGTTAAAATTTTGAGATTTTTACGGTATTAGTTCATTCGTGAGTGATTTGAAGAATATTCCAGGCTTCTTTAGCCAAGTCACACGTGCTAATTCTACGAAACTCATCTTGTGTGACTCCACTAATGATAGCATTTATGATTTTTCTATTTCAATCTGTATCCTTAAAATTTGCTCTATCCCATTTAGCCACGGGCTTAGGGACGACTTCTCCATCAACAGTACAGGTGGGAGATTTGTAACCATCAACAACAGAAAGCCAAACTCTTTCGTCTATAGATTTCAAAAAGGCTCTCATCCTAACTTTCTAAAATGGGTAATTATGTCCGTCAAGAAGGGGTGGTCTACCGGTCGAAGCGCATTCTCTAAGAAAATTCATTTATTGCAAATCAGTCAATGGATTTCAAAAAAAATTTAAATAAAATTTTGTAACCTGCTCTGATACCAATTGAAAATTTTCGTTTACCGACTGATTTGCACTAATTAATTTTTTAAAAAAGATAAACGCTGCAAAAAGATTAAAACAACTAATCACATAAGTATAAAATAAAACAAATCACAATCACACATGAGACGACAATTTTTACGTGAAAAACTCTAAATCGGGTAAAAACCACGAGACCACACCGAATTTAGAAAATCAAACACTAATAAATGTTGGTTACAAGATAATCTTACAAACTAACGTTGTACCCACAACCAAATGTTTGAAAGCCTATTTCTGCCGAATCTACGTACACTAATTCCTGTGCTTGATCACCACTGGAACCCATCACCGGACTTCAATGCTGACGGACTCTTCCACCATACTTCAACACTTGAGAATCCTCTCAAGCGACTCCACGAATACAAACAGATCGTTGAAGGTTTGATTGACTTAATGATTGACTTGACTGCGCGAAAGCATATTGAATCATCAAGTTGTTGTAGCAGAGCTTGCCAGTATATATTATCTTCAAAGCTCGTGGCGGCTAGGTTTTCCACAAAATAAAATTAATGAGCCCGTCTCTCCATAAACCCTAGCTACCTATTTATATATAGGGAGGTTTCCAAAATCCTAGCTGCCTAATTCAACAATAGAAAAGTTGCTAAATCAACAATTGAGAAGCTGCTAAATCCACAATAGGAAAATTGCTAAATCTACAATTGAGAAGCTGCTAAATCCATAATAGAAAAAGCTGCTAAATTCACCTAACTTCCTATTTATAATAACCCTTCCAAAACTCTTGCTGCTACTTAAAAAATATCTTGTCGCCGAGACCGCTCGATCGGTCTATTCACCGCTCGAGCGGTATAATCTGTAATACATTAAATTTTTGTTACAGGCTTGAAATACCAAGAGGTGCTATAGACCGCTCGATGGACTGCTCGAGCAGTCTGATATCGCGGGATATTTTTTTGATATTTTTCACTCCATTTACGTAGCCCTGCAATATTAAAAAAATAAAACTCCAAAAGAACAAGTGTCAAATTATCAATGAATTAAATAAATAATTTAAATAAATATTTGTCATAAATTTACCAAAAATAAAACAAATATTGTCGAGGGCAAAAATCCTAACAAAGACCTAAGAACGCCGCTTAACTTCTTTCTTTTATCGCTTAAGAGCCGTGTGAGATGAAAGTCTCGTGCACGGTTTTAAATGGGAGAAAGAAGTGAGTAATCATCTTTTCGACTCTAACTCTCCCACTCATATCATTGTTTTTTTTTTTTTTTATTATTTCGAAAGTAATTGCTATGTGCTGATCACGACAGAATTGTCATCTCCCGACCAAGAGATTATGCCTTTTAGATTTGATTTAATGTGTAATTTTGTACCAAATTTATTTTATAATTTAAATTATTATTTTTGTGAAACTCGTCGAGCAAATGATTCATACAAAGATTCAATCGGTAACCAAAATAGTCAGGTGATCAAGATTATATATATTTATCTAATTATTTATTCTTATAGCGTACTAAGTATTTATTTTCAGATAAAATAATAACAAAATAACCATAAGCCACTTGGACTTGTACAAAACGTCATGATTAAGCTAACTTCTGATTATTTGACTTAGTAATTCTTAATTAATTTAATTTTTTTCATCAAAATTTATTCAATAAATCTTATAAAATAAATGGTTGGAATTATTAAAGTGTAGATCTGAGACGTCCCCATCGGTAGCATAGCACGGTGATATGTCGACTCCTGGTACCCAATTATTGCTTGCAAATTGCAATGGGTTCAAATTGATCATGTGGTGAGAAGATTTAAGAACAATTAATTAAAAAAAGAAATATATTTTCATGATTAAGAATACTAACATAACACAGTTGTGATGCACCTTCGAAATAATGATTAAATTTGAGAAATTTCAAACAAGGTAGATGAAGTTAGGGTTGTTAAAAACAAACTAATGGAACCGATACATCCGTTTGGACGGAACAAAATCATATAATTTGGTACTTTGATTTGATTTTTTTATTTTTATTTTTATTTTTATAAAAGATTTGGTTCTAGTTATAATAATTAAAAACTGTTTTTTATGGTTCGATTAATGAATTATGGTTTAAAAGATTGTATAAAACCGACCCGGGTCGTTACCTAATTTTACCATATTTGTAATATATAATGTATTATATATATAAGGTAAAAATATTAATTATTCTTATTGTACATCTTCTCTTTTATAATTTAATTTCTTTTTTTCATTGCATAAGATCATAATATTGTATTATTCATAAATAACTGGTGATAAATATAAAAAATAATTAATAAAATAAAATGAATAATTTATAGCTATGAGAATATTTGTTTGTAATATGAAAAAAGTCATAACATAAAATGTAAAGTAAAATGATATAAAAAGAGATATAAAAAATGAATAGGAAACAAAAAAAACCCAAATAAATGTATAATTTTTTGGAAAACAAAATAGACAATAACAATCAATAAGGATTTAGTCTTAGAACTATAATTTCAAATCAAATTTGAATCATTCTTTATTGGTTTGGTACCATCCAGTTATCTGGCACGTATGACTTTGTTATGATTCTTATGTTTCTAGAACGAATTTAAACAATTTATTTTAATTTAACTTAAAATTAAACCAAATTGATTCATAAATACCTTGGTAAAGTGATTCCTAATTTATGAGTCGGAAAAGTCCAATTAAACATCGGCAAAAATTAGCGAAGCCAATGACCAAATTCCCTGCTGAACACCGACAAAAGTTGTCGAAGTTAAAGACCAAAAACCCCTAGCTGCATTATAGAAAATGCTCAAATAAAAGGAACACTAATTGAGTACTGTGCTGGCCAGGCACTCCAAATTGTCCACAAAGATTATATACATAAATATAAGTACTTTTTTATTTTTTATTTTTTAACTTTAAAATATTATAATTTTTGATATACTTAATTTTTCAAAGAATTGTATTTTTTAAAACTTTCTTGTTGAGAGTGGTGGGATTTTATGAACACAAATCTCCAAACGCAACGAAATGATGATCCACGGCTTCAATCCACGTAAAACAAATAAAGAAAATACCAAGAACAAGCAAGAATATAAAGATATATGTAATTTGGTTGACTGTCAACCTCCATGAGAGAGAGAAAGAAATAATTCACTATTATCAATAATGATTACAAGAACTAAATCTATATTCTCTGATATCAAAATTCGAGCCCCACTCTGGTGTATCTAAGTCTCTTTTTATACTCTTTGTCCTTAACACGAGCTTCTCTAGTGTATTCTTACATTGTGTCTCACTTTTACCACTTCTCACAACCTTAAACGACATGTAGAATATATATATATAAAAGCTTTTACCAAAAAATCTTAAAAGACGCATTCAGAACATCGCTGCAGTGCTTAAACGATGAATGAGCTCGCATTAGTGCCATACACTGTCGCTCCCTATCCTCCCGTTGCTCAATCGCCTACCTAGCACACGGTTCTGTCCTCTCAGTGCTCGAGCACCTTGCTTGTGCTAGTTTCTAGTGTCCTAAGCGCTCAACTGCCCTGCTAGTACTAGCTAGCGCCAACTAGAGCTCTACTAGTGCCATTTTCTGGTTCTGCTAAGAAATTTGAGGCACACATATCCAACAATTTTCATATTGACTTGAAATTTTGAATCATCTTGTAGATATGCTGGTCACCTTGCTCTACACTCATTTTAAGGGTATGAGTGTTCCACCATCTCTATTCATCAAACTGAATGTACCTGGACAAAATTCTACCTCGACTACTGCTCTATTATCTGATGTACTGTTACTATCTTTGTCGTTTGACGTTCTGAAGAAGTCTTTTAGGATTTTTTTAGTAAAAACTTATATATATGAACTTTATGGCCTTTTCTGGGCAAATATTGTTTATTGGCTTATTTTTATTTATTTTAACTTAAGTAACATAAAATTTGATTTATTGGCTTATTTTTTTTGTTATTTTTGAATTTTTTTTTATATTTTGATCAAATTTTTTTATTTTTTTGACTCGTCTCAATGAGATGAGTTTAAAAAGTATAATAATTTGAGTAAATAATGAAAAAAATTCACTAAAAATGAAAAATCTACAATGTCAAATAAGTCAATAAGCTAAATTCACCAATTCAGGGCCTATATGTCATTTAGGGTTGTGAGAAGTAGTGAAAGTGATACATAATATGAGAATACACCAGGCTCAGGTTGAGGCTAGAAAGTATAAAGAAATGGATAGATATACCAGAGCGAAGTTCAGATTTAAATATCAAAGAATGCATGGCTAGTTCTTGTAATCCTTATTGATAATAGTGGATTATTTCTCATTCTCTCCCGTAGAAGTAAGCAGTCAGAACCATATATATCTTTGTGTTATTGGTATTTTTTATTTGCTTTTTGTGAATTAAAATCGTGATTCCTTTTTCTGTTGTGTTAGAAGATTTGTATTCATAAAACCCTAACAGAGAGAACTATATTGAGTATGAAATCTTGGAAAATTAAATTGAAGAATTTTCATTATGTTCTTTGGTTTCATACGGCCGTTTCAAATTCATAAATTTATAAAAGATTGAGAATTAAAAATTTTAAAATCGAGAATTTAATTACTCTCTATTGAGGTCTAAAACAATTTAAAATCAATTGTTAACAATTGCATAATTGAGAGGAAAAAATATTTACTTAGTGAAATTCCACAGCACAAAAAAAAAATTTCTGTAAGTTTTGATTTTTCTATAACATCATTTCCTATTATATATCAAAATAATTCAGATAATATGTTACAACAATTAAGAGTACTTCGTTCCCAATGTATGTAGGAAATATAATATTATTCAAGTGACAATAACATATAAGCAACCTTTGTTTTGTTTTGTTTTGTTATTTTTTGGAGCAATTGGTCAAAACCCCCTTAAGTTGCGTGCATTAAAAAATTCAACACGAAAATTTGAAAACTCAAAACATTAAAAAAAAGTAATTGAGTCAAAAAAATGAAATAGAATTTAGAAAACAAAAATTTTTTTTTCTAAAAAACATCTCCAAACAAAAAATATAAATACAAGTGGTTAGCCAAACATCAAAGTCCCTCCAAGAGAAAAATAGAACATGATCTTTTATATTGCAATTGTTGTTTAATGGATAATTTAACGGTCATTTATTACACAAATATATATCATGCAATAATATATTGTGTAATATATAAGTGTTGGATATTATATTATACAATAATTGCATATTATCCACATTCAGAAAAATGGGTCCATATTAAAGCTTGATTGGGACCAATGATGCCACGTGGCGTAAACCCATCACGTGCAATCCACGCTCCTCATTTGATCTTTCATAAAGCAAATCTTCCGCATCTTCTACACTAACCAACCTCATTAATTAATATCATTATATTGTCAGCTAAATATCATTTCTTCACTTTGTGCCGTGCCGTCACAGCCACTCATGTTTCCTCTTCCAATCCCATTGATCACATTACGAAGAAAAAGCGCAAAACCAATTCCCAAAAATATCATTGTATATTGAATCATTCACATAAAAACCTTGATGAAAATCTACAAATACTAACAACAATATTATGGGATTTTAGTATATTAACACGCTCAAATCACTATATGTCATGGTCTATCATAGATCATCTGTTTCCCAGATTATATTATATATTTAAATTAAAATTATACATTATATATTATATTATATTATATATTTCTTTAGCTTAATAAATTAAAGACCATGAGAATTTCAAGATACAGAAATCTTGATACATAAATCTAATGATTTTGATAGCATTAAATGGCATTAATGTATAATTTTCGAGATAGATAATATGTCTTCCCACCATGATCCCTGGAACAAGAGAGAATTAATGGATTAATCATTGATTAATAACCATCCGATGAATTACATGAAGTATAAAGCTATCACTAACCATTTTTTCATCGTATCACCAATTCTCTGATCATTCTTCTTCATCATGTTATTTGTAACTCTCAGTGGTGCAATGGGTTCGGACCGGTCGGTACAAGTCGCTTTTCGACACCGTATTGTGGATCGACCTCGGTTCCAGCCGGCTCCGGCTGTTCGTGCCCCTCAGGTGAATGATCCCGGTGTTGCTGGTTCCGGTGCCGGTGTCTGAGAAACGGGGTGAAGTCAAACTTGCTTGCTAGAACTTTTCTGCTGATCGGAGGGTGGTCGTGGGAGATCCATGAGGTGGTGGTGACGAGGGTGTTCCTGACCTTTGGATTGAAATAGTACCGTTCATGAAACAATAGTAATACCAGCAGAGGGAGCCAAAGAATGATGATGAGCAATAGGAGAGGAGTCTTGAAGGCCATGGGAGAGGAGAAGAGAAAGAGGAGAAACACATGGAGGATAATGGGAAGAGAAGAAACTAAAAAGAGCTTGGTAGGGAGAGAGAGAGAGAGAGAAAGAGATAAATTTTTAAGTAGATGAAGAGGGTTTGAAGGTTGACAGCTTGATTCTAATGGACAAGTTATAGGAAATGTGTAGTGAGAGTTGAATTTGGAAGGTGTTAGCTTCCATGTGAGACTTGTGAGCAAGTTTATTAGTCTTATTTAATGAGAGAGAGAGAGAGAGAGAGAGAGAGAGAGAGAGAGAGAGAGAGAGAGAGAGATTAGGGCGGTAGACCCTTTTCCCCATAAGTATTCCTTAGAAATCAAGGAAGAAGAAAGGGTCATTATGTGGATTGTCAAACCTTGAATTATGTAAAGCTTGATCATTCTTATTTGTTAATTTTAGCCTAGGATTGATCTAAATTAAAAAGCTTGGGATTTGTTCTCAGAGTTTTTTCAATCTTTTTTTAATCTTTTATTTCTGATATATATATATATATATATATATATATAATATTTTTGTTGTTTCTCATGATCAAAGAAAGTTGAAAAGAATGTTCAATTAGGCTAAAGTTAAAAAAATTTACTTAAGACAGAAAAGAATTACGAAAAATGTTAATTTTTTTCTCTTATAAAAAATCTTTTCACTTTTTTGTTATTTTGTTTTCACTTTTTTTATTTTTAATAACAATATTAATTAATCTAAAAGGTATACTATTTTAAGCTAATACTGAATTAAGTTTACTAAAGACAAAATGATCGTATAGAAAAATTTGACCAAACACACGATATAAATATTAATTAGATAAAATATATGATTTCATATATATATATATATATATATATATATATATATAGTGTTTGATGTTACTTTTGTTAATAGTTTATAACTTTCTAACTGCTACTAGTTTTAGTAATAAGTTTTTTTTTTTTTTTTTGTAAATACTCACATTTTTCATTATAAGTTATAATTATTTTTTATTTTATAAAAATACTTATTTTAGTTATAAACTAGCATCCATTTTAAACACTTATTGTTTCTGTTATAAGTTATAATTATTATTTCTTTAATTACAATTTATAAAAAACTAAAACTGTGCCAAACACCATCATATTTTAGAAATGCTAAAACTCTCAATACCTCCCCTCCTCCCTACCCTCTTTGTGGTTTTGCATGATTGGGTGCAAGGGAAGGCCCCTGTTTGAGACATTGGAACTATTCAAGAAGGGTAGGGAGTATGAAACTCAAGAAGGGTAGGGAATATGCAATTCATATTCTTCATGGACAAAGCAAAACATGTAATGTTTGGAACAATGATATGATTAATTGTACTGACAACTTTAGCTAATGTACTTATGCATATATATGATACAAGTATATGCTAAATTAAATATTTTAACTTTGTAGAGACTTGAACTATAAGTCTCACAATCGTGAGCTATGAAAAATATCAAAATTAGCGGCTTTAAATAACCTGGGTATGGACATTTAAAAAAAAAACTTAGTGTGCAAATGAGATTCACATAATGTGTTCCTCAACTCTTGTGAGAGGGCTTCGTTACGTTTTTTATATTTCATCGGTGAGCATAGCAAAATTGGGGTGAAAATTAACGAGTAATTACAAATGAAATGCACATATATTTAAGTTGTTTATCGGTCTTATTTTTTCAATGAATTTGACTTCGTGTCCTCATTTGATACTTTATTATCTCATTTATAATGTGGATGAAATATCAATTGAGACATTCTCCTTTCAATTCCGGCTCTCTTAGAAGTTACAAGAAATATTATATACGTCTCAACTTTTGTTAGAAAGCTTTATTCCATTTTGTACACTTTATCTGTGCACGTAACGTATCGAACTAGAGTGTAAAAATTATCGAGTGATTACTCCATTCATTGTTTGTTAAAATTTCTTGAATCACACAAGAGTTTCAACAGTGACTAAGGCCTAATTGTTGGACAATCCTGTTCCCAAAATAAATATCTTGTCAAACTCTTAATTTGGGCCCATGAAGTGATGGCCCTTCAAGAATTATATGTGAGCAAGTCATGTGACCGGTTATGCATAATCCTAATGGTAACATGTACAGAAGAATTCATGATTTGAGACACTCCTTCATCTTAACATACCAAATTTGCACCCAAGAAACCAGGCATTATTTCTTTAGGAAAAATGCTTAAAACACATAATTTCAATCACAAAAGTCACATAAATTAGATTCTGATTGTTTATTTGTATTGAAATTTATAAGTATTTGTGAAATTCAGTACAAATAGAAGGTTAAAATTAATTAATGTGGTTAATTTACGACTGAAAGTCTATGTACACGGTATTACTGTATCTTTAGGAAAACCTTCAGTACATAATATTACTGTATTTTTAAGAAAACCTTCAGTACATACTTTACGTTCGGAGTGTGTGGTATGTACTTTATAAATTTTACCACATAGATTTATAGCTGAACAACATTAAAGATTCAAAGTTAAAAAATCAAATAAATTCCTAAATTTGTAACCACAAAAATTTATAAATTTAACTGTAAGAATTCATTAAAAATCACATATTCCCACAATTTTTTATTAAATATTTTAAATATTTTATAATTTTAACAACAAACGTTTGTAATTTTAATTACAAAATCTCATAAGTATATATAGTATACACCCCAAAATATAAAGTGTGTAGCTAAGCGTTTCTCAATTTTCCTTTATATTATTTTCTTTTTTTCTTTAATTAGATTGGAATGTTCATTATTGGATTGATGATCAAATAGGCTATTTAGAGTAATTATTCTATGGCCTCAACTACCACATTAATTATTACTGATCTCATCCTTGTTTCTTTCTTTCTTTCTTTCTTTCTTTCTTTCTTTCTTCTTTTTTATTTTTTATTTACCTTCCCCCCTCTCACTTGTTTATAGCAGTATGCTTTACTTCTCGAAATGGTGAAGTTCGAGTAGGTGGTACTTCTAGTGCCAGTTTGTATAAGATGGTCTATTAATTATGAGTGACCGAAATTAAAAAAGATAAAGAAAAAACAAGCCATGCTCTTACTTAAAAAACAAAAAAAAAAAAAAAGAAGAAGAAAAAGAAAAATGCCATACCCTTACATATGTTCTGTTTGGTCTCTCTCAAAAGATTTAATTTTTAAGTTTTACTGTTTGGCATCATAAAAAAATCTATTATTTTTTTAAGGAAAAAACTTATTCACATTCTAATTAATTTAATTTTTATTGAATAAAATTATAATAATATCCTCAATAAAAGATCAACTCTCTTGCTAAAAAGCTATTCTAAATAATATAATTTAAAAGTAAAAAGTGAGGACATATTAAATATGTTAACAAAAAAAAGAAAAATAATAATTTAGAAAATTTTAATGTTTTTAGATATTCCAAATAATATTTTTTTTAAAAACAAAATATCTAAAAAAACAAATCGAAGTTTTTAAAAGGATAATGTTATGGGTCCAAGGTTTTTGGCCCTTTTCCTTTTATTACTGGTTGGTTCACGTTGGGCCTTGGGCTCCATTCCTGTTCGAAGCGATAACGGCCGTGGACAATAATAATAAATACATGCAAAAAGAAAGGTAAATTACTTTTAACTTTTTTTTAGAGTTTGAATTTATAACAATTATTTTCAAAAACTTCAAAATAATAATGCTATAATGATCACGTTTCAATGATTATATTAGATATTGCATAATTTAGCATTGAGTTGAAAAATAAATAGTAAATTCATAAAATAACATAATCGCGTCAAGTAAAATATTATATCATTTGATATTCAAATATAATTACAAAATATAATTATTATAACAATATTTATTTAAAAAACATTAAACTATGCTCCCATGGATTTTAGAATCCCATCGCTCTCCTCCACGTTGTTAGTTAGAAGTTAATCAACATGACGTAGAAGTTAGAAGTCAGTCATGACGTAATTTGGTGAAGCTTTTTTTTTTTTTTTTTTTTTTTTATTATTTTGAGAAACAAATTAATTAAATTTTTTTGAGCCATATTATTTGATTTATAAAAAAAAATTTAATATTTTTATCTCTTAATTTAAAAAAATTTATATACATATCAAATATCTTAACTTTTTGAATTAAAATTATTATAATATTTTTAATTAAAAAAATTAATCCTCTTCATAAAAATAAAAAAAATTATGCCAATATTTCAACCACTACAACTTAAAAGTAAAAGAATAAGTGTGTTAGATATTTTAATAAAAAATAAAAAATTATCATAAAAAATTATTTCAAATATTATAATTTTTAATATTTCTCTTTTTTTTTAAAAAAATTATATATATCTTAAAAGCCAAGCCAAGCCAAGCTATTTAGATTTAAACCGGCACATTAAAGAATGAGGACAATTAAAGGAGGACAATTTAAGTAAATTCAATTTTAATTTGTTTGGACTAAAAATTTTAATAGTTTCTTTTGGAAGTTTTTTTTTTTTTTTTGATTTTCTTATATTTTGATTTTTTTATTTTTTTGATTTCTTATGATGAGAGAATTTTAAAAAATATGACCTTTAAAGCCAGATTTGAAAAAAATTTACAAAAAATGAAAAAACTAAAAAAGAAGTAAAAAAGAATGCCAAGTTGTTTTTTTTTCGTCTTATATGAATTTCTTTTAGGTTTTAATTAAAAAATTTTACATTTCTTTTTCTCATGAGGAGAGGAATATAGAAAGTATACTAATTAAGACTAATGTTAAAAAAAATTTACTAAAAACAAAAAAAATTCATAGAAAAAAACTTGTCCAAACAGAAAGTGTTCTCAAACAGGATGTCAGTTTAGTTTCATTAAATGAGTGGGACTAAACTATAATAATCTTAAATATCAAGGAGGAGAGTATATTTTACAAGTATTCTACATAAACTGAAAACATCTAATAAGAAAGCTCCATACAGGACAGCGCAAACAATATCGAACGTAAAATCGAATTCACGACTGATTCAGAACTGGAAGATCATCAAAATATCAAAAGCGAAGTCGAAGTCGAAGTCGAATTCAGATAAATAAGAATATAAAATGGTACGAAGTCCAATTTCTGTGTCTTTTAGGGTTATAATTTCACCTTTTTTGTATGCATAGATCTATATGTATTGTATTCGTATATGTGTTGTAATTAGGGTTTCGGGATTTTCGGAAATTGGTTTCTCTATGATCATCACGGGCCTTGCTGATTGATCTCTAGAATGACACAAGTCATCAAAGCCCCATGCCCAAACTGTTCCTGATGTCTAAATTCCCCAACACTTGTTCAATTATTCATTCGTATGTGTGTGTTGTAATTAGGGTTTCAGAATTTTCGGTAATCGGTTTGTCTATGATCACCATGGGCCTTGCTGATTGGTTTCTTGGATGACACAAGTCATCAAAACCCCATGCCCAAACTGTTCCTGATGTCTAAATTCCCAAACACTTGTTCAATTCTAATTTTTAAGCTTGTTCTGAATGAGGTTCATACCCTATAAATGAATAGAAATATTGCATATACATTTGTATGTATGTGTTGTCGTAAGGGTTTCAGAGTTTTCGGTAATCAGTTTGCTTATGATCATCATGGGCCTTGCTGATTAATTTCTTGTATGACACAAGTCATCAAAACCATGCCCAAACTGTTCTTGATGTCTAAATTTCTCGATACTTAGTTCAATTTTAATTTTTAAGCTTGTTCTGAATGTGGTCCATGCCGTACAAATGAATAAAAACACTGCATATACATGTAATTTTCACTTTTGAATTGGCTTTGTTTTTTGAATTGAAGAGGTTATCGTATCATTGTTCCCCTAGATTTGGGGCGGTGCCAGAATTTCCACCCATTGGGGGAAAACCTTAGAAGTTAGAACTAATATATGGCCCTTTACTCACATTCAAATTTCAAGAGTAATGCTTTCAAATTTGAAAAATAAAAAATTTATGGGTATGGTTTGTCTTGGATGCAGTTTTTTGCTTTTTGTTTTTTACAAGATTTTTGCTTAAACTTGCAACTTATGCAACTATTCTGATCAGCATTTTTGTTGAATTCTAACAAATTTATGCATATTCTTGCATTCAAAATTAACCTTTTTAGTTTTTAGTAAGATCTTAATGAGAGTTTTTGACTACTAACCGAAAGAAAAAATTAAAAGCCACTGGAAGGGTTAAAAGTCGAATAAGAAATTGGTGAAAAATTAATCTAAGTGTTGGTAAATCAAAACACTAGAAATATTACAACTAACGAGGCATAAATGTAAAAAGGTCAAAAGTCAAATAAAAATTAGGGAAAAATTAATCTAAATGTTAGTAAATCAAGGCAGTGTAAGTTTTGTAACTAAATGTTGCATAAATGTAAAAAGGTCAAAAGTCAACTAAACAAACTAGTAAAAAAATTCATCAAAATATTAATAAATCAAGCCAATAAAAGTATTACTACTAAGCGAGGTCTAAATTTGAGGGTGAAATAAAAATGAGGAGGAAGTGCTAAAGAGGATAATCGAGAATAAATTTCAAAATTATAGATAAAATTAATATTTGTTCAAAATTTCAATTATGAAAGTCAGTGGGGACAATTGCCCCCGTGGTCCCTTGTTGCCTCCTCCCTTGCCCTAGATGTGACTTGATGAATTTTGGAAATGTTGAGTCTCGTTTAACTGCATTTGCTTTCTAAAACTATTACAATATAATTTAATGCATTGTTATTGTACATATTTGTTGCCAATGATATCCTACTTGTATCCCAAATCAACCATGAACCAGTCCAGTACTATGTGGAAAAAAATTCTTAAAGAAGTTCAAAGTTGAACTCTATTGTTTCGTACTTGCAATAATATAACACCGTCCATTACTATTTTTATTTAAAGTAAGAATAAAAAGTTCCAGCAAATTATTTGAAAACTAAAATCATAATCGTAGTTTAATTTGCAATTCATGCACAAATTGGTATAAATCTATGGTGGATTTATGTTGGGATAAAATTCATAATGAATTTTTTATAATTCACGATTCAATTCACAATTTCCTATTTAGGGATCATAGCGTTAGGCTATACGCCCGCCGAGCCAATCCTTGCCTTGTATGATGGTCACTTCTTCTATTTAATTTCCTTAAGTCTGAATCAATCTTATTTATAGTTTTTTAACCATTTGGTGATTAGACGATTTAATAGGACGTAAGCGGATGTTATTCTTTTGTCCTTGTCCTTGTCCTTTAGGGAGAAAATGTATCTTTTAAGGATCTTTAAGACAAAAATAACTTATTAGTTATATCCATGACCATGAATTATCTATTAATGCTTTGGTGAAAGAAATATAATTCAATACAATATGTGTTGGATTAACTCGATTTTACTGTTCTACTACCACCATCATGCCCTTGTAATAACATCTTGTGCTACTGCTACCTAACATAACCAGTATGTGAACTGGGATTAATTTTTAACTCTTCACTCAATGCCTCCAAATCTGAATTAGTTTTCCAACTAGACTACAAGACTTCACTACAATTCCAGAGGACAACTGAAAAAAAACTACTGCCTTAATGTCTGTCACCCTAATCATAATCGAAGCCCAACAATTCGGTCAACCATTTTTGCTGCACAAGGGTGTTACACTTTGTTCTAAAAGATATTTGAGGCTCAATTGTTCTGTTCTAGTTTCAGTCACACTACCGCAGCCACATCTGTGTAAGACTAAATTTCAGCCTCCAGAGTTGTGACATATACCTGGATGGCCTCTGTCATAGAGGATTCATATTTAGTTTCTTAGAGGATTATCAATAATGATTTTTATTTTTCTTAAGCAAGCTTTGATTAGATCTAATGGTTGATGTCTCAGCTGGAAATTCGGTTCAAAAGAGTGTGTTTCTTGGTTCCTTTTGATGCTCTTAGCTGATCTTACATTATCAATTTGTAGCTTAGGCTTGCCTTTTTTCAAAAAGAAAATGAAAATGTCTTCTTTTTTGTTGACTCTTTCTTCTCTTTTCTTTTTTTTTTAATAGATTATTGAACCTGTTTTGTTTTCGTTTGCAGTCTTCACTTGCAGCTGCTAGAGCAGACAATTTTTACTACCCCCCAGAATGGACCCCAAAACAGGTATTCTTGCATAGCAGTTCTGTTTCTAAGTTTTGATTTTATGGTCCATAAATGGTTTATATTTCATACGTCAATTTTCTTTCCAGGGTTCTTTGAACAAGTTCCATGGTCAACATGCTTTGAGGGAGAGAGCAAGAAAAATAGATCAGGGCATTTTGATTATAAGGTACTGAATCATCCCATTCTATCAAAGTATGCTACTGTCTCATTGCATCTCAGAAAGGTGGGAGCTATCTATATCTTTTGGCAACCTCTTTAGAAGCAGTTTTGCAACAATCAGAAGTGGCTGACTCTTCTTGGTTGTTGGTCTTGGCACTCTTGCAACTTTCTTAGAGGATCATGATCCTTTGATAGGCAGCTTTCTGATGGAGGCTGTTAACATGGTAGTATCCCAGTCTGCTGCCATCATGGTCTGCAACAGCTTGGGGTGGCCCACGAAAATCTACTAAAAATTTGTGAACTTAATGTTTCTTATTATAATGAATACGTTCAATATCTTAAACATAATTTACAACTTCATTAAATGGAGAATTAGAAGAGGCCCTTGGCCCAATGGCATCGGTGTTACACTACCAAGGGGGGGTATGGAGTTCAAATCTCGTGAAGTGCGAGGCGTGGGTGCGTGTGTATTTGCTGATAAAAAAAAAAGTTTGTGAACTTTAAGAACTCCACTTTTAAACTAAAATATGATACTTAAGAACAAGCTGTTGATCATAACTATTTTGTCACAAAGGACAATAATCAAATAGATTAAAAGCTGGAAACCCACTTATTTTTTTCCATTTGAATTTTTGTTCTTCATCTGTCACCTAAAACAACTACAACAATTGGAGTCAATGAGTTTGTGGTAAGATTGATGTTTTACTGATCCTCGAATATCTTTTACATAATTGATTTTGATATTTCAATTGGAGCATTAGTGCAAAGGTCTATTCATTTAATATTTTCTCTTCATCTATGGTGAGAATAATAATGAAGAACTAAAAGAAAAGGGAGCATTTTTTACTGGCAGTATCTGGAAGACATAAATTATTGTGCAATGTAAATCATCCTATGTGATTCTGATCTTAAAGTATACATATCATTCTATGCGAGTTAGTTTCATGATAACTCAGTACTGTTCCTTACATGTTTTGTTATATATTTTCGTTTAACGTTCTGCATACTACAATGGTGCCAACGATGGTGGACTATTTGAAACCTTGATTTGAGAGAACATGGCATTTGCCCCTGTGGTTGGGGTGTTGTAGCTGGTTCACCAATTCACTTGCTTTACAACTTTGCTTAATGTACAATCAACAGTTAAGCTTATTTGTACAAGCACATGGTAAACATTACCATGTGGAGAGATTCTTTTGAGATTGGTAGGTGCTAATTATCACTTGTCCCCTTTGTAGGTTTGAAATGCCTTTTAATATCTGGTGTGGCGGATGCAACTCTATGATTGCAAAAGGTGTGAGGTTCAATGCGGAGAAGAAACAAGTAGGGAATTATTATTCTACGAAGGTACGCTATTCTTGATATACTGATTCTCTTCCATGCGGCACTGTTGGAGCTACAAGTATGTTAAGGTCTATTTTTTGAAGATATTGGTTAAGCTGACACATATAGGGAATACTGCAGATAAAAGAATTTTCTTCTCTGTGCACACACGCCCCTCTCTGTGCGCACGCAGGCGCAGGCGTGTGTGTGCGGGCATGTGCACGATAGAATAGTATAAGATATAGGTTATAACTTGATGGAAGTGTTCTTCTTAATTACTTGCTAATGTCTACTTCCTTTTCTCAGATATGGAGTTTTACCATGAAATCTGCATGCTGCAAGCACGTGATTGTTATTCACACAGATCCCAAAAATTGCGAGTATGTGATCATTAGTGGGGCACAGCGAAAGACTGAGGAATATGATATTGAGGATGCAGAAACCTTGATACTTCCCCCTGATGAAGGTACTTGTTTATATCAAAGAATAATTGTCAATGGCTTTTGGACGTCTCATTGGAAACAGTGTTGTTTATTATGTTTACTAGAATTTTTAATATGCTTATTGTGCCTTAATTATCTGAATCCGCTAAAACTACATGAACACACTCCTTTGAGTTTTTTCTATGACGGAGTTTTGGATATTCTTTGCTCTCTCTCTCTCTCTCTCTCTCTCTCTAACAAATTTTATTCTTTTTCTTTTACCAGAAAGAGGTAAGCTTGCAGACCCCTTTTACCGTCTTGAACACCAGGAAGAGGATCTGCAGAAGAAGAAAGAAGCTGAACCAGTATTAGTGCGTCTTCAGCGAGTATCTGATTCCAGGCATTCAGATGATTATGCTCTGAACAAAGCTCTCCGTAGCCAACTTAGGGTATACATTGAGAATTATGTTAATTTATCATCTCCATTCCATCATTATCATCTCTCCTTAATGTCCAATGGTTTAATCAATTTCCCTTTTTCTCAGAATCAAAAGAAAAGAATTGCTGAAGAAGAGATTGCTTCCCGGAAAAAGGGCCTTGGCGTAAGACTTCTTCCAGCAACTGAAGAAGACGCGGCCACAGCGGCACGCGTGAGGTTCCCGTCCAAGTTCGAGAGAAATAGGAAGGAAAAGCGAGCGTTGATTAATGCTGCTTCCATTTTTTCTGGGTCTTTGGGCTCTCCCACATCCGGTGCAAAAAGGCTGGAGCTAGATTCCAAGAGAAGAAAAATTAAGGTAGCAACTACATCCAGCCTGCTGGTAGGGGGTTTTAAGCCATCGTCATGGTCGCAGGGTGTCGTTTCCTCTGGCAGACCGAAGAGGACTTGATATACCCCTTGGACATTTTCGACGATGAGTTTGCTACGAAAACTCATCTTTTAATTTCGGGATGGGGATTATGGCAGCTTGGTGACTATTGAGGGTATAGATTTGGATTCTGCTTGTGTTCGTCCTTGGTCTGTTCGAGTTGGCTCCGTAGCCCATATAGATGTGGATTTGGCTTGTGTTCGTCCTCGGTCTTGGGAATTTGAATGCTAATGATCGTGCACATTCTTCTGTTTTTCTTTGTCTGTTTAGTTTGTCTGTTTGGTTGTACCCGTAGAAGCTTTCAGGTATTGGTAATGTAAGGAACAGATCAATGTGCTTTGTGTATACACCACGGGATGCTCTCCGGGGGTGCCTGCTCTGTTTAAGAGGATC